>JASJET010000204.1:1200000-1795937 GCA_034092305.1 Diaprepes abbreviatus | reverse complement strand
TGAAAATAGAAAAAAAATTGGAATTTTTTTTGGCAGTACTTCTACTCTATGCATCATTTTGGGCCTGTTCTATGAAATTCGTAAAAATGCCCATCGGCATCAAAAAGTAGATACCCTGAACTAAATTTTAAGCTATTGCACGACTACTTAAAGCACACTCAATTTTAAAGAAGATGGGATCTCTCATTCACAAGTAATACTTCATATAAATAACTGCTTTTGAACCTGATGTCACACATTCTATTAAACCGAAGGAGATACTCCATTTCGTAATAGTTTTTTAATAGGGTAGTTTAGAAACGTCGTTACTCAACTGACAATTCTATTGAGAGCTCTTTTTTAAAATGCTTGAAGTTACTTCAATTATTGCCTAATATTCTTTTCTGTTATTTACAGTAAAGAATAATCATATTATGTAAGTTAAGATGAGCAGTGTATGCTCTTTGCTCCCGCACAATGTACATTATCTTAATCGAGTTTAATCTATTTGATTTGACTAGTTCATCAGTTGTAATAACGCACAGGTTGGACAATCCAAGGAAAAAATTAGGTTAATTCGTGAAAAGGAAAATGAAATTTTCGAATTTAAAAATGTTTTCTAGCGCACGTTTTTGTTTAATTTTGCTGTGTTTTGCCGAAAAAGTCAGTTCTTACTTTGATGAGGAAAATTATCCGCGATATTTAACAGCTGCCGTTGGTGATTTTATAGTGTTTGATTGTGAAATTGACTTTCCGCAGGGATACCCTATTCCTTACAAGCTCTATTGGAAGAGAGAAGTGAGTAATTATAAATTTTTTTTTAAAAATGTGTACAAAGTTAGTATTTTCCTTAGTAGCCCGAAAAGTGAAAGTAATCTCCGTCTATGCTAATAAATACATTTCTGTTTTTCACATTCTAGCACATAATTTCGTTTAAAATAATATCAATTTTACGTATGTAAGGAAAAAATCAATATACTAACGTCTTTTTTAAAATTTTTCTAAATTTCAGTACCCCTGGACGGCTAGTCTAACAATTACTACCCCTTAAATTTACCAAATAATTTTAACAGTAAAACATAGTTTCAAACAACAAATCGAAAATGTCCTAGAAAATTAGGGCAGATTAAACAACTTTAAAGAATTATCTTAAAATATATAACAATATTCAATATTTTGTTGCTAATTCAGTTTAATTGTAACATAAAAACATCGATGATGAATTTATATAAAATGGTTTATTTAAAGTTTGTTAAACTTCTTATCCAATCTGTTCTTTCGCGTCATGCAGAAGAAAAATTTAGTAAACATTATAGTAACCAAAATAAACATATCATATACATTTTAAGATAAAAAAAAAACCGGTGTGTGTTAGATACGTATTATGTTAGGGTTCTGTAGCACTAATTTTTTCTTTCTTTTTAAGAATTTTATCCTTAATTAAAAATAAATTTTAAATCATTTTTTATAGCTTTTCATAGATCACTAAGAACCTAACTTAATTCTAACAATTCTCATTGAGAATGTTTATCAAATGCCTATTTATTATTTTTTTTTGATTTTTTAAATCTATTGTTGGAAAAATAAAGGGAAGGCGGCTATCGTCATCATGGGCTCTTATTTTTATGATAGTCGACATCTAGAGTGGATCAAGAACGGATACAGCCTCTCTCTTTGGAGGAGGGGGCGGTGAAATCACAAAAGTACAGTATGGCAACATTCCCATCTCTAGTGTAAAAAGCAGAGTCGGGTCTATGTTTCTGAATTTTAAGCTCTTAAAGAGGGGGGGGGGCGATCACAAGAAAAAACAAGTTGCCGAAAGGGGGTGGGATGGGAGCAGTATACACATTCCTAGTATAAGAGACAAAATTGGGCCTATTTTCCTGAATTCAAAGCTCTTGAGAGGGGGCTATCACAAGAAAAACAAGTTGTCAACTGGGGGGAGTGCCAGCAACATACACATTCCTATTATAAAAGGCAGAATCGGTTCTATTTTCCTGAACTCAAAGCTCTTGGGAAGGGGAGGGGCGATAGCAAGCATACACATTCCTATACTCTATTCAAGAACTAGAGAGAGTAATAAAACTGTTACCAAAACCTCCAACGTACCTGCTCCAGTGCCGCAGGTAACTGAGGACTGCCGTAAATCTAATTATAATTAAATATTATAAGCTTTTATAATTTTACTGCAACAATAAAATTTCTGGTAGTTCAATTTCATTTCTGTCGGTGAGCAAAGTACACATTACAGTGTGTTCTTAGTGATTTATCTTGTTTGTGCTCGTTTTATATATGATTTGAGATTAGTGGGATACCCAAAAGATATGACTTCGACATTTATATTTATTCCAAAATCGTTAAACCAGGACATTTTTTCCTCAACGAAAAACTTATTACAATGAATATTTATAATGCCCTAAGATATCAATATCTAGATAATAATGTTAAAGGCTCTGCTGAGATGTATTCCAACATGACAGGAGTTGGAATATCTACTATGTACCGAATACTGAAGAAGAAAAAAACGACTGGAATTGTTAGTACTCCTAAGCCACATTCGATCACAGGCAGACGAAAAACCTCGTTGGAAGAAGAGATGTAAACTGCAATAATAGGAATTGTACATACATTTTATTATGAGAAGCAGATCCCAACCGTCGACAAAATTCTATCTAAAATCAATGAAGATTGGGATTTACCAGAAATTGAAAGAACTGAGCCCTAAAAATTGCTCAGAGAACTTAATTTTTGCTGGAAAAAACCAGACAGGAAATCTGTTCTTATAGATTGTCCGGAAAATTTCCGTTGGAGAAGGAAATATCTCTCTAAAATAAAAGGTAGAGTTGCTAGAAATAACACAACTTACCAGATTAGTAATTTAACTTTTGAAAGATTTTTTTAAATAAAGTTACTACAGAAAATTGGGAAAATGCATATAATAAAAGAATAAAAGAAAATGTGGAAACTCGATCTCATGATTAGTGAGATAGGGGCACCAATTATAATTCATTTGAGCGAAGATAGCTTCACTGGCTTTGATTACGAATTAAATACGTAATGTTTACCAGCGTAAACAATTTATTATTTAAATTTTCTGTAACATATAAAAGTTAATTACATTTGAATCCCTTTTTAGTGTTTAATTGTGATTCTGTAGATGGTTTAAGAAATAAATGAACTGAAACGTCAAATGTCCTAAAAATGTTTTTAATTAATAATAAAATGACCGATAGCCCCAGTAAGTATTTAAATTATAACTTAGAATTTTTTTTAAAGAATAAGTTACGTTTTAGTCTGAATGTGCCTAAAACGGTTTCTATGCCAAAATTAAAAATAATAAAAATACAGTTGTGATTTATGTTAAATATGTCAAAATTATCTATATTTTCTAATGTATGCGAATTATTAAGAAATCATAAGAAATAAAATAATATTATAAAAACTTTTATTTTAAGTTTATTACCAAAATAATATTCTATGCCATAAATACTTAGTGATAAAATAAACCTCCTTCCGACGCCTATAACAAGGATTAAAATCCTTTTTGCCACTTCACACATCCAAATATCTATCGTTATGTAACCCAAATAGTCCATTATTTTTGATTATAAAGTTTGTAACTCATTCCTATGAAAAATATATGTGTCTAACAGGTTTTGCCTTAGACACCGGACTAAAGAACACAGGTAGTTTGCGAAGAAAAAAAAAAGGGTAAAAAATGATTTCTTACTCTCTCTAGTTGAATAAACTATAGTATAAGAGGCAAAATCGGGTCTATTTTCCTGAACTCAAAGTTCTCGGGGGGGGGGGGGGGGGATCGCACCCACCACTTCTCCCCTTGGATCCGCGCCTGGAGTGGATAGATACTTATTCACTCTGGACCTCGACTATCATCTTGCTCCTCCGAAAAATTCAATTATTGAAGCCGAAAAACCCGTTCCTTAGAGTTCTGAAAACTCTACGGTAAAGCCACATCTCGAATAATGTTAATTTTCTTATAATTTTCACCTCCACTACTCCATTTCATATATCAAAGCGGAAAAGACTTAGCAATGGATCAGAGTTAGTGTTGTGTTTTTAAATAAGAGAGTCATTTTTATGAATATCACTCATGCTTTTTCTATAAGGCGTCGTATCTCTAATGTGGTAATTCATTTATTATTTAATTCGGTGCCCGAATAAATGTGTTTGTTTACTCTCTGTATTCTTTGTTGGTTTATCAGAAGATTGTAGATCAAAATGTATACATTTTCAGCTACCAAATATGTTTTATTAATATTAGAAATATTTAGAGGTGGATAAAACGTGTGTTTCTTTTTTGTTTTTCATTTCAAAAATTAATACTTATGGGACAATTGTATTACTCCAATGGGGAAAGTTATAGAAAATTGAAAATCATTTAAAATTAACTGCTATTTAAGTAACTGTCTAAAAATCGACAAATACTCGCCAAATTTTCAATTGTAGCATCGGCCTTTTACAAAATGATTGTTAATAATAAGGCGAGTTCTTTTATTCCATCGATGATTTTGCGCACTAACCTACAATCCATTAAACCGTTCTTAAAATAAAGTGATAAAAATGCGATTAATCATTAAATCGTTCTTTTTTTTTTATCGATGAACGCATCAACAATCCATCGAATTCATCGGCTCAGACCCCGATGAATGCAATGAATAGGTAGTGGGAGAAAAATAAGTGTTAGTTTTGGAGGTTATGTTTATTATTTGTCACTATTTTTGATTAAATTATTATATAGAACAGATCTTTTTTGTAAAAATAACGGATTTCTTCTATTAAATCTGACCTACACGACCATACATTTGAGATTATAATGTATGAAGACACTTATGAGGTTACCAAAACTAAGTATTATTATGCTAAATTTTTTAGCCCATAATTTTTTAATAATATAAATATGCTGAGGAACAAACTTCCAAATAAAATATTTGTTTATGGGTTTTTAAGGTTAGGTTTTTAGAAAAATATCATGTCAGTTAAGAATGAGCGTTGTTAAATTCAACAAAATTGCATTGAAAATCCTTTCATGACGTCACAAGAACCCATCGGCTTAATTCAGCGCTTTTTTATCGATGGAATAAAAGAACTCGCCTATACGTATATTTTGTGCTTAAAGTTGGATGCTGTCGAATATTAACGTTTCCACAATTGCGTTGTAAACACGAAAGTACACGCGTATTATCCTGGAAAATGCGTAGTTGCTCCGTAGATGATTCGATTTAAATTTTGAAAAATGATTTGAATACTAGACAAAATATACAAAAAAAATCATGATTTGTAATACGGTGATCAAATGTTGTAAATAAATGAAAAATGCGCTTAAACATGGTTATGAAGGTTTACACACGAGAGCTGAAAAGAAACCATATGGAAAAAGTATAGCAGCAACGACGAAATGAACGAAGCTCCCTGCGCGCTCGTTATTAACATTAATTATGATTCATCGAAAAAAATATTGTGTGTCCTAAAGTAAATTCTACCAAATGGAAGAATTTATTTGAGCCACTCTGTATATGGATTCGGACCATTGCAATGTATATCTTGTGTCTATCCTAAAATTGTTGGAATTGGAAATATAAATCAGTTGTCGACTTAAGCTTAACCTTAGTTTTATGAATTTTGGAGTAATTAATTTGTTTTCTAGAAAATTTATGTAATATAATATCTAAACAACATGTGGGCGACACGTGGGAGTGCTTTTTTTTCTAAACTGAACAAATTTTCCCATCATAAGAAAACAGAAGAATATTTAAATAAAATCGCTACAACGAAATATAATATTATTTGTCTATATGAAAAAAGTTGACCAAAATAAGAACAATAAAATGTGATGACTAGAGCCATGGGATTTTTTTTCATGGTGGCACTAAACAATTTTTTATTATAAGACGTAAAATAG
Source organism: Diaprepes abbreviatus (assembly GCA_034092305.1). Lineage (NCBI taxonomy): Eukaryota > Metazoa > Arthropoda > Insecta > Coleoptera > Curculionidae > Diaprepes > Diaprepes abbreviatus. The sequence continues at coordinate 1,790,038 of JASJET010000204.1, read as the reverse complement.
TTAAAATTAACTTTTGTCTCAGTCAGATCTGATCAAATAATAAATGGTTCAATACATGGATGACAAATGCCCTCTACGAATGAGAGGACTGAAACTTTCAGACGCTCTGGGACGAAAACTACCGTGCGAACGGGGACATATCGCGAAAGAACGTTATATTGGTGGAGAGAACGCAAGGCGATACTAACACGACTGAACCGTGGCAGGTTCCGAGGGTTGCAAAGCTAGATTTTAGTTAGAGTCGGTACGGTTTTGAGAACAGTTCTTAGAAAGTAACGTGACAAGTATGATCCGTATTTGAAATGCTTTTTATTTTTGTCTTTTAATTTCTCTAGGGAAAGTTAAGGGAATATCCTGTTTTATTTCACTTGGGAAAAGGGCGACTTTAGTACTGTTTGTTTAAGCAATTTAAATGACCGTTTTTCGTGTTTCATTCTTTTCTTCATTAATATTTTAGAAAGCTATTTAAACGTATTATTTTCAAAATTGTATTTATTGCATTTTTATTAATAGAACGACCAACAGGAATAATTATTTTAAGCTTTTTGTTAATAGATTTAAGTATTTTGAGAAACTTGTTTCATTTAATTTATTAAAAACCTTCACGCGATTGTGCGCCCGGGAAAAAAATTATTGAACCACCGTGTATCTCTCAATTTTTTTTTAATATGATGTATACCAAGTAAGACCCTTCAACCTACCATCCAAGAAAGTGTGAATTACTCTCAGCCGTAGAGACGGGCTAGCTGTGACACTCATGACGCCATTTTTTAACGCCCTATATGACAAGAACTTTGGACAACGTTTTTTACATATCTTTAATCAATGACTAAAAATTAAGGACGCTTCATTCATGTCGCTAATCCTAACCGTTTTCGAAAAAACGTATTTTTATTTACATTGTTAGTAGTTTAACTTCTGTCGGGTGGAATATGAAAAAGAGAAATTTTCCCCTGTCACGATAGTTTCAATAAAACGTAAAACTAACTGCTTAGTCAAAAACTTCGTAAGAGGGTTCCGTTGAGTCTGATATATTCGCGGACACGACGAATTGAGGACTGCTGTACCCGCCACATTAACTCAACATTGTTCCTTCAGTTCACAATGAAACGTGATTTTCCGTCGAAGTTCCTCCCTAGTATCGACCGGAGCGGAATACACTAAGGTTTTGAAGTGTCCCTACAGGTAAAAATCCAACGGCGTTAGGTCGGAAGATCGAGGAGGCCAGGCAATAGGTCCTTCTACCTATCCAACGGTTTGGATAGACGTTGTTCAGGTGCTCCTGTACAGCAACGCTGAAATGAGGTGGTACCCTGTGGTACATATAGCACATGTTTTAGCCGGTTTCAATTAGCAAGGACTTGGACGTTGGTCAACTTGTTGAAATGTTTTTTGATCTGGACAAGTACTATTAGGACATTTGTCATGATATAACCTCCTAGCTTCCAAAGCATTGCAAGACGCATATTTTAAATTATTTCACAGTTTAATTTAACCACGTTTCCCTATATCTCCTAAAATTATGAAAAAATCACCTTCCAAAGCATTACGAGACGTAAGACCATACATCGGATGCCTATCTGCATATTCAATAAACGTGTTTTCAAAATTTCGAATTATTTTACAATTAATTTCACCACGAAATCCAAAAATCGGTAAATTAATATCCAAGTAAAGAATCAATGTGTCAGCGACGTGAAAGTTGACAAGTTCTAAAATGCAGAATATTTATTTCTTTCGTACCTAGCAACGTTTGCTTTTTGAACTTGGGTCGACCTATAATTCACAGAACTAGACGTTTTTAGCTAATGATGCAAACTCTAATTTTGAATCGAATTTTTTATCATAAGGTTGAAGGTTGGACATTTTATAGGAACAATAATGTATCTTTTATCGAAATACGTCAGATATAATGTATTTATTAGCGACAAGAATGAAGAGTACTTAATTTTCAGTCAATAGTTAAAGGTATGTAAAAAACGGCAGCTGCAGCTGTGAGTAATTCACATTTTCTTGGATAGTAATTTGAATGATCTTACTTGGTATACATCATATTAAAAAAAAATTAAATATACCTGAAGTGTCAATAATTATGTGTAAAAAAACTTGATTCTTTTGTAGCTCTTTGGGAGCACATATCTCCGAACAGGCGCGGATCCAGGGGGTGGGGAGATTCCCCCAAGAGCTTTGAGTTCAGGAAAATAGACCCGATTTTGTCTCTTGTATTATAGTTTATTCAAGAACTAGAGTGAGTAATAAATCATTTTTTACCCTTTTTTTTGTTCGCAAACTACCTGTGTTCTTTAGTCCTGTGTCTTCGGCAAAATCTGTTGGATACATATATTTTTCATAGGAATGGGTTAGAAATTTTATAATCAAAAATACCGGTCTATAATAATGGACTATTTGGGTTGGATAACAATTGATATTTGGATGTGTGAAGTGTTAGAAAGGATTTTAATGCTTGTCTTAGGCGTCGGAAGGAGGTTTATTATTACTAAGTATTTATGGCATCGGTTATTATTTCGGTAATAAACTTAAAATAAAAAGTTTTTATAATATTATGCTTTCTTAATAATTCACATACATTAAAAAATATAGGTAATTTTGACATATTTAACCCAAATCACAACTGTATTTTTATTATTTTTACTTTTGGCATAGAAACCGTTTTAGGCCCATTCAGACTAAAACGTAGTCTTTTTCTCTGAAAAAATTCTAAGTTATAATTTAAATACTTACAAAATATCCATTGTCAAAAATACAAGAAGTTAAACATATATAGAAAAAATTCTAAGTTATAATTTAAATACTTACAAAATACCCATTGTCAAAAATACAAGAAGTTAAACATATATAGAAAAATAAATTCGTCATATAATACTAAATTTTTTTGGGGCTATCGATCATTTGATTATTAATTAAAAACATTTTTAGGACATTTGACGTTTCAGTTTATTTATTTCTTAAACCATCTGCAGAATTACAACTAAACCCTAAAAAGGGTCTCTCTTCTTCCAATGAAGTTTTTCGTCTGCATGTGATCGAATGTGGCTTAGTAGTACTAACAATTCCAGTCGGTTTTTTCTCCTTCAGTATTCGGTAGATCAGGCGCGGATCCAAGGGGGGGGGGGGCGGTGGGGGCGACCGCCCCCCCCCCCCCCCAAGAGCTTTGAGTTCAGGAAAATAGACCCGATTTTGCCTCTTATACTATAGTTTATTCAAGAACTAGAGAGAGTAATAAATAATTTTTTACCCTTTTTTTTCTTCGGAAACTACCTGTGTTCTTTATTCCGATGTCTTTCGCAAAATCTGTTAAGGCACATATATTTTTCATAGGAATGGGTTAGAAATTTTATAATCAAAAATACCGGTCTATAATAATAGACTATTTGGATAGGATAACAATAAATATTTGGATATGAAGTGTTAAAACGGATTTTAATCCTTGTCATAGGCGTCAGAAAGAGAATTATTTTATCACTAAGTATTTATAGCATAGAATATTATTTCGGTTAAAAACTTAAAATAAGAAGTTTTTATATTATTTTCTGTCTTATGATTTCTTAATAATTCACATACATTAGAAAATATAAATAATTTTGACATATTTAACACAAATCACAACAGTTTTTTTTATTATTTTTAATTTTGGCATAGAAACCGTTTTAGGTACATTCAGACTAAAACGTAGCCTTTTTCTCTCAAAAAATTCTAAGTTATAATTTAAATACTTACAAAAAAACCATTGTCAAAAATACAAGAAGTTAAACATATATAAAAAAATAAATTCGTTCATATAATATTAAAAATTTTTTGGACCTATCAGTCATTTTAGTATTAATTAAAAACATTTTTAGGATATATGACGTTTCGGTTTATTTATTTCTTAAATCATCTGCAGAATTATAATTAAACACTAAAAAGGGATTGAAATGTAATTAATTTTTATATGTTACAGAGAATTTAAATAATAAATTGGGTTTACGCTGGTAAACATTACGTATCTAATTTGTAATCAAAGTCAGTAAAGCTATCTTTGCTCAAATTAATTATAATTGGTTCCTCTATCTCACCGATCATGAGATCGAGTTTCCCCATTTTCTTTTATTCTTTTATTATCTGGATTCTTCCCAATTTTCTGCACCAGCTTTATTCAAAAAAATCTTTCAAAAGCTCAGTTAAATTACTAATTTTGTAAGTTGTGTTATTTCTAGCAACTCTACTTTTTACTTGAAAGACATTTTCCGGACGATCTGTAAGAACAGATTTCCTATCTGGTTTTTCCCAGCAAAAATTAAGTTCTCTGATCAATTTCTAGAACTCAGTTCTTTTGGTTTCAGATAAATCCGGATCTTCATTAATTTTAGTTAGAATTTTGTTGACGGTTGGGATCTGCTTCTCATAATAAAATGTATGTACAACTCCTTTGATTACAGTTTGTGTGATCGAATGTAGCTTGGGAGCACTAACAATTCCAGTCGTTTTTTTCTCCTTCAGTATTCGGTACATAGTTGATTTTCCAACTCCTGTTATGTTGGAATACATCTCAATAGAGCTTTTAACATTATTAACGAGATATTGATATCTTAAGGCATCATAAACATTCATCGTAATAAGTTTTTCGTTGAAGAAAAAATGCCCTAGTTTAACGATTTTGGAATAAATATACATGTGGAGCCATATCTTTTGGGTATCTCACTAATCTCAAATAATATATAAAAACAAGCACAAAGAAGATAAATCACTAAGGACACACTGTAAGGTGTACTTTACTCACTGACAGAAATTAAATTTAACTATCAGAAATTTTATTGCTGCAGTAAATTTATAAAAGCTTATAATATTTAAATACAATTAGATTTACGGCAGTCCTCAGTTACCTGCGGCACTGGAGCAGATACGTTAGGGGTTTCGGTAACAGTTTTATTACTCTCTCTAGTTCTTGAATAGAGTATAGGGATGTGTATGCTTGCGATCGCCCCCCCCCCTCTCAAAAGCTTTGAGTTCAGGAAAATAGAACCGATTCTGCCTTTTATATTGGGAATGTGTATGCTACTGGCATTCCCCCCGTTGACAATTTATTTTTCTTGCGATAGCCCCTCTCCCAAGAGTTCAAGAAAATAGACACCATTCTGCCCCTTATACTAAGAATGTCTATGCTGCTCGCATCCTCCCTCCCATCGGCAACTTGTTTTTTTTTGTGATCGCTCCCCCCCTCTCCAAATTCAGAAAAACCGACCCGATCCTGCTTTTTACACTAGAAATGGGAATGTTGCTGATATCTCCCCCCCCCCCGTCGACAACTTGCTTTCGCTTGCCATACTGTACTTTTATGATATCCCCCCCCCCAAAGTGAGAGGCTGGATCCGCCCCTGTCTCCTATACAAAAAAAGTTTCTATGAACCTGTAGTATTTCTTTCCCGTGTTTTTTTTTCTCATATCCGGGAGATTTACCACATTTTCTCGGACACCCTGTATACCATTACTTATGAAAGACTAGTATATTCTTTATTAATATCGATAACAAGACCATGAATCGTAAACGTGCTTGCTACCGAATAAAATAAATTAAATTTTAACTCGGAAACCAAATAAAAGTTTTGCGGTTTGTAGTTACATTTTGCCATTAAATAAAAAATGTAAACAATACTTTTTTAGTTGATTTAAATGTAAAATACTTAATGACTTGAATACACTTGATGTGTTTCACGCTTCATTGACTGTGAACAATGATTATTGCGCAATTGAAAAAAGTGTTATAAATTTTGCACAATATTGAAAAATGTACATAATTTTTAGAACTTCTTACTAAAAAGGCACAAAAGGAACGCTTATGGTGAGACTTTGGCGTCCGCCTTTCTGCAAATAATAGTTTTTCTCAGGAACTACACCTGCTATCGATTTGAAATTTGGTTTAGTTTTAAAACCTAATCGCACTGGACTAGTCAAGAGCTTGAATCTAAAAAATGTTGTTTATTCTTTTAGAAAGGTCAAAAATGAGGGTCGAAAAAATATGTTTTTTTACCAGGTTAAGTGGGAGATCATATCAAAATTACCTGTGTACGTATTTTGAAGCTGCATAATTTTTAGGCCGATAAATTTGAAATAATTCACGCTGATAGAGAATTATGTAAAAAGTAAAATGATGTCTCTGGATTTCGTAGAAAAGAAATAAGGGCAAAAAAGTATCCACTCATATTTTCGAATCTTATAGCCAAAAATATTTGAAACTATTTAAAAAAAAAAAAACATAGCTCTAATATTATCTAATATTTCTGGGAAGTTCATAATACTGGATGGTATGAAACTCTTGGCGGGGGAGTCATATTAGAACTTGACCGGTTCTTGTGTGTGTTTGAAATTGGACATCAGTCCCAAATTTCAGAAAATAAAATAGATGACTGAAATTGAGCTGTCAGATCAAAAATGTCCGTAGTAAGCTAGTCATTGTTATTGTTATTGTGAAATTATTGATCGTTATTAAAATATTTGTATTTTCCTTGGATCAAATTTATTTTATATTACTTAACAACCAAGTAGTATACACCAAGCCGTCAGTCAAATATTTAGGTGTAAATATAGACCATAAAATTATCTTAAATTGGCACTCCAGAACTGTTAAACAAAAATGCACACAAACAGCCAATACTTTAGTAATGTAAGTAATAAAGAAAAAAGGATATCAAGAAAAACAGCAACTTATATACAAAGCAATATGCCGACGTCAATTGGAAAATGTGCCTCCTATATACAGTTATTGCAGAAAGCCATCATCAATGAACCTTGAAAAACTGGAGCCCTACATAGTGTAACTGTTTTTTTTTATTCACAAGAAAGACTGAATTAAATACTGCCAAAACTACTTTACAGCTGTTATAGATTAGTTTTCGTTACAGACGTAGATTAGTTTTATTAACCGTTTTGTAAAATAAATAAGATTAGGATGCATCGTTCTAGACCAATTCGGGAAATAAATAACAGGTATAGAATGGCTTACGCCCTCTACGAACCAAAGTATCGAGACTTTTGGGGAATGGAATTCACCCTACAGGGTACACCTTGACTGAAATAGGTACTAACAGGAACAGCCGCGGAAAATCCGGGGAGTAAAGATTGAGGGTGCTCTTGTAGAAATAATAAGCTTTAGTTACGATTTCAAATTCGTTAGTGGTGGTACCGTTTTGAGAACAGTTGCGTGACATAAATAATTAGTATTTGGGAAGGTTATTTTTGATTTTTCATTTTTTTTTTTTGGGGGGAAGTTAAAAGGAAATTCTGTTTTATTTCACATGGAAAAATGGTGAATTGTTTAAGCAATTGAATTAGCGATTTTTCGTGTTTTCTTCTTTTCTTGAAGTAATATTTTAAAAAGCTATTTAACAGTATTTTTTTCTAAATTGGGTTTGTTGCATATTATTAATAGAATGGTGAACGGTAGCAATTATGTGAGTTATTTGGGAATTGTTGATCGTTATTAATTATAAATTTCTCATTGTAAAAATTTCGTTTTCTATTTATTTTTGTAAATAAATTTAAGTGTTTTAAGAAACTTTTTTGTTTAATTTTATAAAAACCTTCACGCGATTTACTTGCGGGCGTACTAATGTGAAAGCTTCAACGTAAGAGATAAGATCTGACCAGCTAGATAGCAGTTTCTCCCGAGTCCTAAAATTGTCTTTGTTGATATTGGTAAGCCCTAAATAACTTTTAGTTGTCTTGTACTAAAGCTGCAAGAGCCAAAAGGAACGACCAGGCTTCCAGAGACACTGTGATATCTATTTTTAAGTTTTTTAGACTCGCTACTAACTAATATGGGACAGCAGTAAATCGAGGGCGAAACAGTCGTACACTAACAAAAAAATCCATTCGCAGGGGTCCACGATCAAATACTGTCACAGGATAGTCCAAGCATTTGATGTTACATCACAGTCACTCTTAATTTGTTCACAGTTTTTCATGTTAACGTCAAGGTTTCTGTGAGTTAAGTGAGAACAACCAAAACGCACCAGTTAAATATTTTTCTCTTCAGACATATTAGGAGGCTTTATTTTAAGCTTGTCAGAGGGACTTCTCAGATTTGGTTTTCTCAAGCTGATACAGATCTTGTGGCCTAAATACAGAGCAGGTATTCTTTTGTTTAACTGGTATACACTTGATGTCATTTTTGCGCTCTTCGATCAAACCCTATATTTAAACAACAATAGATTTGATTGAAGGCTGTTTATGGCCGATGGGGGAGACGTTTTTTTGATGTTTGACAGACATAAACATGTTTACTTATCTTGTCGATCAGTTTAATTGCTTGTCGTGACTTTTTTCGGTGTTTTTACTTGTTAGAAATTACTATAAATGCGAAGTTTACAATTAATATTAACAAAAAGATGATTTAAAAACTTATTTTTATTGGTAAATAGGGTTAAATATTGTTTACATATTGAAAATAACAACAATAATAATTTAGGCAACCTTATATTCACACTTTATGTATTCAGAATTGACGTACCGATTATCTTATGATACTTGATTAGAAAAGGATAACATAAAATCGGTATAGGTGTACCAAGAAATTAAATATCTACTATTTATCAACACTTTTCAAATATAAATAAAAATGTTATTACGTTATTCAGTGTTCAAACAACCGGGCCCTAGTTCTGACGTTATGCTAATTATACAGGGGTATGTTCGAAGTTTGCGCTAAATAATAAAATGCCAACGTTGAAGTAATAACAATTAAATAATTTTGTATTAAAAAGGAAAATTATTTTAGCTATTCTATATACAAAAGATGATCCTTTAGAAAAGTAATTGTAATGTTAAAAGTTTATAGTAACAGAATCGTCATCTATTAATTGTTTACGTACTACAATAAGCGGGCAATTTAAATACCTATCTTCATACATTTCCTGTATATTTGATTAGCAAAGTCAACGGGACTTGAACAAAATTTGTATTGTTAATATAAATTGTAAGATCGTAAGTCAGCGAAACAAACCCCCATATACTACTTCAATATTTATTTTTATACTATTTTATTTAAATCCAGCCATAAATAAATAAGCATGGGAATCTTCTGAGGAATAATTAAAAACTTTAAAAAAGTCTAGCTACCTCACGAGTCTATTGTCGAGCTTTACCCCTTTATCTTATAAACAGAAACTATATAATTCTTATCATTTAACATAATATTGATAAATCGAAACTATTTTAAATACTCTGCAGAAAATCTGTAACAATCACAATTTTTTTAATCAGGATAAAGAAATTTTTTCGTCGTACAATGGCCAGAGCTCCGAATCAGATGACTATGTTGGACGAATACAACTTTTGGATAAAAACCGTCCGAATTCTCTCTACCACCCCATTGTCAATCACAGTGAACAACACTATGGAAGGGCATCTATCAATTTAACGTCAATACGTGAATCTGATGCGGGATGGTATGAATGTAAAATCATGTTTCCTACCAGAACACCTCCGTACAGGAACAATGGGACCTGGTTCCATCTTACTGTGAGTGGTTAGTATAACTTTTTCTAAAAATGTTGTAAGAGATCTATTTCTTCTCGTAAACGTAGTAAAAAATATATATAAAAAAATTATTTGAGGAAGTTCTTCGGTAAATTTAAGTTAAAAATTGGTAAATTTTTTATTTCTTGTCATATTAATAATAGTCAATTTACATCCTGAATGCATATAGCATTAATTTAACAGCAACGTATATACAAAGCAATATTCCAACGTGAATTGGAATATGTTCCCCCTATATACAGTCGGGGGCGGATCCAGCCTCTCTCTTTGGGGGGGGGGGGGTGATATCACAAAAGTACAGTATGGCAAGAAAATGCATATAGCATTAATTTAACATTGTATATATATATATATATATATATATATATATATATATATATGTATATATATATATATATATATATATATATATATATATATATATATATATATATATATATATATATATCAAGAAAAATAATGTCCTCAAGTATTAGCAAGTGTAAGAAAGTCGCTCTCCACATTCGCAACATACTTGTGCAGATAATTTCTGTTTCACTGAATCAATACCGTCGAACGCAAACCCTCAAAACTCATCAGACAGACGAGCGAAGCCAAAAAATTTGAATGGATAATCCCATGCTTCCTAAATCATATTGTCGGGAAAGAGCAATATGTTTTGAATGTGGTAGGAAGCATTCTCGATTTGTTGATATATGAAGACTTTCAATTATGCGATTATTTAAGGTTATGTATAACTACCATAACCTAAATTCGGTTATCTAGTCCATAAATATAAGAGTAATTAATAGTAGTTAATATGGACTGCGAATCATATAGAAGAAAGTTTGCTCACGCTTAGGAAGAGATAGAGCGTCTTCGATGAGTAATACTTCTCTTTCTAATTTCAGTAAGATGACAGGGGTATCCAATATCGTTTGCAGTGTTGTTCTTAGCTCCGCCATAAGAAAGAGGGGTTCTACTTATAGAAAAAGCTCTTTCTCTTTCTAAGCATGAGCCAACTTTCTTCTATAGGACCTGTGGTCCAGTATCTTTATATTATGTCCATAATCTCATCAAGCCAGATTTGTATTTAGCTGCCTAAAATTATTTAGAATACAAATTTTCATGAAAACGTCTTCTATAGTAATTGGATGCACCTCAAAATCCTATTTATAGATTTTGTTGTTAGGGATTCGAAAATTTTGGCAACGTTAGTTCAGAATCCTGAAAATATTCACAAGATGCCTTTTCATTAAATACTGTATTCATAGATTTAGAAAATACAAGATTGTACGTTCCCACTGCTGGCTATTCCCACAGTGCGAGAGAGAAAGAAGATGAAAGCCGCATTCTTCTTTTTTTTTAATTGACAGAGCATAGTACCACATGATCCCCAAGCAAACATAGCGGTTTAAACCACCTCCTTGAGGGAGACTATATAAAAAGGAAATACATGTATTTTGACTAATATCCTAGATTGACTCGGTGACAGAGAAATTAGAAAGGGGGAGAATAGGCCCTCCCTCACACTCAGGGAATGGTCAGCATTGAAGACATTGAAATGATTTTCGGAGGTAATTCATAACTATTTTTCACAATGTCACATACGAACAGTGACACTCACAAGTAATTTAAGCAAATATTCATCTAAAACAAAATAACCCTACTTTGTCATAGAAAAAAATTCCTAAAGTGCCTCTTAACGGAGATACAGAGCCCTAAAGGGGTACCCAGCGATTTACCTTATCGGCTCTAAGTTTTGAACCGACTTGTATAATTTAATGAAATTTTAATATTTTATTGAAGACTCATTAAACTATACTGCAGCAGATATCAGAGAAGTTAGGAACGGACTTGCAGCCACACTCGTTGGACCAAATTTTTGATAAGTGTCATTTTACAGAGCTGAAAACTGATTTTTTAAATACTTTGATCATTCCTCTTTAAGAATTTATTTCGTTTTTCGAGATAAATCGATTTTTATGCGAAACACTCAAAAGTTACTAACGCTAAACACAAACAGGTAAATATCATGTTTTATTGTTGATACCTACATAATAAATTACTACTGATGGATCTTGTGAAAACCGCTTTCAAGTAAAAATAATTTTAAAAGATGAAAGAATATTTTTACGTAGAGTTTGCTGATATGCATTTAATTTCTGGTGAAACTCTGTCAAATTCTTCGAAGGTAAGAAGACTTTATGCTGAAAGATTTTCAGCTTGAACATTGCCAAGTCCAAAAATCTTTCAAAACGTTGATCGAAGCCTAAAGGAAACAGGTAAGAGATGATTAGAGAATAATTATTAGAGTTAACGAATTAATTTTTTAACGTTTTATTCAACGTCATTTTTGCCGCGAACCCTCATGTAGAGGATCAAATTTGTCAAGATATTGCTGACAACCATTCAAAAAGCATAAGGAATCTCGCGACACAAAACAATGTTATAAGTCTGAAAGTCTAACAGAACAGTTACTTCACCCGTACCACGTTGAAAAAGTACACTCTATATCTCCGGATGATTATACCTCAAGACTTCAATACGCCAACTGATTTATACAGCAACATAACCTAAAAATGGCATAATAAACACACACAATTTACATTCGGCTGATGGAAATTAGCACGCTATGCTACACGGAAAAAAGGGAATAATTAAAATGAAACGAATAAATAAAAATTAAATTCTTCTGTACAGGTGGTTATTTTTTTGGTGTGTTGATCGTTCCTTCTTTTAGGGCAGTGCCTAGACTAGCACCCAAAACAAAAAAGGTTAGTTGGCTAGCATGCCGAAGATTAGGGGGGTTGGGGTTATATAAATTCAAAGCGCCAGGCCCGTCGGTAAGAGGAAGCGATGATGTTAGCGAAAAGAGGAAACAACCATATTCAAAAATAAAACACCGCGATTCCAAAAACAACTAAAATCTATATTTAACAATAAATAAAAAAAATGATTCTGAATTATAAGCTATGTGTTATTTAACTTAATCTTAAAGAAATATGTGACTATTTGTTATATATTATACAAAAAAAAAACAAGAAACAATGAACATTAATACTATTACTGGTATGACGTCATCGGCGCGAAACGCCAAGTCAGTTAGCTTTAGGTCCAGCTTTAGACTGGAAAAGCGGCGTTGAATAACCTTACTTTTGTTTCCGTTCAAATGTTCATATTTATTTTGAAAGAAGAAACTATCCAGCAGGCCGATTAAGACTAAAATTATGTTTATTTGAACCTAATTAAAAGCTAAACCTTTTTTGTTCCAGGATTAAAAGTGTTGGACTATTAATATGTATGAGTTATATCACGGCCTAACCCTAAGATGTGCTGACCAAGCAATCCAAGATGTCACGTTTATATACCCGACTTGGAGAAGACGCCGTCAGTCAGTTGAAGTCCGTTGAAGACATAACATAGTTAAACTAATAATTAAATATTGTAATTAATCAATAATTCTGTAAACAATAAAATAAATTGTTTTTAAAAAGAAACTCCTCTGATCTCGTGAGTTAACTGGCGCAGTCGGTAGGATCTTCGGAAATCAATTGAATCGATCATTTGATTTTTCGTGCAACGATTAACCGAAGGAACCAAGTTGTGACGTTGATAGTTGGTGCTTGAAGTGGAGCGGATTTTTCAAGAAATCGAAAAACTCCCAATCCATAGAGGATCTACAGAAACCCATCGATCAGCTGAACATCGGAGGACAGGACCGAAATTGCTTGTCTTCGTGAGGACCAAGATTTTGGGGAAGACTAAAATTGCTGAACCGAAGCCTTGACCTTATAATTAAGAAATGACCACAGAGAGAGGATTAATCATAAGCTTAATGTAAGTGTAGATAATAATTGAATAATTAATGTCAATTGATCTCTTAATCGAAAACTTAAATAAGTTACAAATAACAACGCCTTTAGCTGACTCTGTTTCTCAAGATACCTTAGAAACATTAAATTTAAGTAAAACTAGTGTAAGTGCAACTAATAAAAATAATTTTGAAAACAATTTATCAAATACCGAATTAATAATTGATAATAAAATGGCTCAATTTAAACCGGAATATTTAAATTGCATACCGAATTTTGACGGTAATCCTAATGATTTGACTAGGTATTTGTCTACTTGCCAAACTCTAATCGATTCATTTTACGATAGAACTAAAACCAACGCAGAATGTTTCCAAAATGTTTATTTACTTAATTCTTTAATCAGTAAGTTAACTGGCCAAGCCAAAATAATAATTAATATACAAAATATTAGTACATGGGACGAACTTAAAGACACTTTAAGACGAAACTTCGCCGATCAAAGAGACGAAGCTTGTTTAAATCGCGACCTTGTTATGACAAAACAATTGCCTAACGAAAAGCCTAACCAATTTTATGACAGAATATTACATCTTTTAAATTTATTATGTTCATATGTCGATTTACATGAAAATAATGAAGCAGCAAAAATTCTAAAAAGACAACTTTATAATGAACTAGCTTTAAAAACGTTTTTGTCGGGATTAAAAGAACCCTTAGGCACTACAATACGTTGTATGCGACCTAATAGCCTTATGCAAGCATTGCAATTTGTCACACAAGAATATAATGTACAATACCTTCAGAATCAAGCTAAATCAAATGCTTTTATTCCAAAAAATAATAATAATTTTAAACAACTTTCGAATAATAATAATAATATTTTCAGACAGCAATTCCAACCGAATTATTCATTTAATGCGAATACGCCTCATAATACATTTAAACCAAACTTTCCTTCTCAGCCAATAAATATTAGGCCGAATTTTAATAGACCACAACCAAAATATTTTACCAATTCTCAAGTTTTTGGAAAAAATAAAACGAATGTTTTTAAACCAAATCAACAAAACACTGATCAAAATGAACCCAACGAATATGACAATAATAATTACTATTATCCTAATCCACATAATAACCTACCATATTATTACCCTGACCTATCTAATAGCGAACAACAATCATATGACGAATATTACGAAAATGTAATTCAACCTGACTATGACCTAAGTCAACAAAACTCTAACGATAACGAAAATAACGAAAATTTTCAAGAATCGCCTCAAATAGAAGAACCAATATAGTACCGCAGGTAATTTCTTTAAACACTTCTAATAACAGTGAATTATCATATATAATTTTTCCTGAAACAAATATTAAAATTCTAATCGACTCTGGATCGACTAAATCATTTATTGATCCTAATATTGCAAGAAAATTTTATCCTGATAGAATAATCAATGATCCATTTATTGTATCGACAGTTTTTCAAAAATCTGCTCATCAATACAGTGCATTAATACCTTCTTCTAAAATATTTAATTTACCAGAAAATAAAAATCTAAAATTTCATTTGTTTAAGTTTCACAACGTTTTTGATGGTCTCATAGGACTTGATAATTTAAAAATATTACAAGCAAATATTAACTTTGATAAGGGATTTTTAGAAACGCCTTATACCCGTATAAAATTACTTTTTTATGAAACAAAACCTGAACTTAATTGTATTACGATTCCACCTAGAGTTGAACAAGTGATAAAAATAAAAACTACGATAAGAAACGGTGATATAATTATACCGCATCAGAAATTTCATAACTGTGAGATACCAGAATCTCTATCAACTGCAAGAAATGGCTTTGCCTTGACAACAATATTAAATAATACGTGCGAACCAGTAACTTTAGATTTTTCAGAACCCATTGAAGTAGAAAAATTTAATTTACAGGAAATGAACGAAATTCAACTAAATAATTTTGATAATGAACCAGAACAAAAATATTTAGATTTTTCCAAATTTAGAACTGACCATCTTAATGATGAAGAAAAAAATAAAATTTTAAATTTAATTAAAGAGTATTCTGATATATTTTATAACGAAAATGATCCATTAACTTTTACAAGTAAAATTAAACATAGAATAAAAACCACCGATGAAATACCCGTTTATTCTAAATCATACCGTTACCCTTTTATTTATAAAAAAGAGGTAGAAAAACAAATTAAAAAAATGCTAGATCAAAAAATTATACAACCAAGCAGTTCACCTTGGAGTTCACCGATCTGGGTTGTTCCCAAGAAGGCAGATGCCTCTGGAGTACCAAAATTTAGGGTAGTTTGCGATTTTAGGGGTTTAAATTCAAAAACCTTAGACGATAGGTATCCTTTACCAAATATTACAGATTTATTAGATAAATTGGGAAGATGCCAATATTTTACCACTTTAGACTTAGCTAGTGGTTTCCATCAAATCCAAATGCATGAAAATGACATAGAAAAAACAGCCTTTAGTACCGAACACGGACATTATGAGTTCTTACGTATGCCTTTCGGACTTAAAAATGCTCCAGCGACGTTTCAACGCGTAATGGACAATATCCTTCGTGGAATACAAAACGAAAAATGTCTTGTATACTTAGACGATATAATAGTTTTTTCAACCTCATTGCAGGAACATTTAGAAAGACTAAAAAGTGTTTTTCAGCGACTAAGAGAATCTAATTTTAAAATTCAACTTGATAAATCAGAATTTTTAAGAAAAGAAGTAGCTTATCTTGGACATATAGTTACAGCAGAAGGAGTAAAACCCAACCCTGATAAGATAAAAGCAATCAAACAATTTCCAATACCTAAAACAACTAAACAAATTAAAGGATTTCTAGGTTTACTTGGATATTACCGAAGATTTATTAGAGATTTTGCTAAAATTACAAAACCACTTACGAAATGTCTTAAAAAAGGTGCAAAGATAGAAATTAATGAAGAATATTTAAAATGCATTGATACCTGTAAAAATTTATTAATTAATGAACCAATACTACAATATCCAGATTTTTCTAAACCTTTCAATTTAACCACAGACGCTAGCAATGTAGCAATTGGCGCAGTATTATCGCAAGGACAAATAGGGCAAGATTTACCCGTAGCCTATGCATCGAGAACATTAAACGATTCAGAAAGAAATTATTCTACAATAGAAAAAGAACTTTTAGCAATCGTTTGGGCAACCAAATATTTTAGACCATATATCTTTGGAAGAAAAATAAATCTCATTACAGATCATAAACCTTTACAATGGTTATTTTCACTAAAAGACCCAAGTTCAAAATTACTAAGATGGAGAATTAAACTTGATGAATTTGACTACAATATTATATATAAAAAAGGAAAATTAAACACCAATGCTGATGCTTTATCACGTATCGAATTACATACAAAAGATACTGAAGAAATCTTTCAATTAAAAAATTATATCGATGAATTTAATAAAGAATTAGAAACTGAAAATTTAGAGCAAATATCTACTATAGCACAGGCGGACGCCAATGAATTCAATGAACTTAATGAAGTTAATGATACCGCAGCGCATAAAACAGCTGATGAAGATAATATGACAATACATACGAATGAAACAGAAGACCCAATCGTAGGTATACCAATAGTTGACATACCAGTAAATTACGGAGCAGATCAAATAATTATTTCATCTGTATTACACTCACCTGTGAAACCAAAAATAACTATTTTATTCGAGAAAAAGCGTAGAATATACATTCAAATATCTCAAAACAATTTTGACCAAGACATTTTAAACTTTGTAAAAGAATTGATTATTCCTGATAAACAATATCATTTGTATTTCGAAAAACCAGAAATGTATGAACCATTTTCTGAAGTAATTAGAAAAACCTTCAAATGGCCCTCTATAAAATTTAAACGATGTTTAACGAAATTAATAGATATTACCGATAAAAAAGAAATCCCAGAAATTATACAAAATTATCACGAATCTAAAACTAATCACCGAGGAATCGATGAAACATTAGAACAAATAAAGAAAAAATACTATTGGCCAAATTTAAAAAATTCAATACAAACATATATTAATAATTGCGAAATATGCTCAAATGATCCTTTTGATATAAAATTGGAACAATTAATATTAAATGACTACGTGAATGCACATAAAGAAAAATTACGCTTATTATATTTTAACATAAATCACAAACTTTCCGAAAATAAAGAAAAAGTAATTTCGAAAATCAATACTAATAAAAATAAACCAGAAATATTTCGAAATAATCAACAGGTATATATACGAAAACACGTGAGACAAAAACACGCAGATAAATTTTCTAAGCCTACAGAAATTCAATCAATTAACAAAGAAAGAAAAACAATAAAAACACAAAATCAATCTAAAATCCATATGGATAACTTAAAACGTCCATTAAGACAAACTTATAGTTTTGACTAAAATCAAATATTTTATTTCAGGCTTATAACCGCCGTTATCGGAGACGGAAAAGATAAAGAATACTTTAATGAATCTCCTAACTATTTAAAAATATTAAAATTAATACAAGATAGGGTAGAAAATAAAATTAAAGAAATTTTGCCCCATCCTAATAGAGTAAAAAGAGGCTTAGTTAATATAATAGGCTCAGTATTCAAAGCTGTGACCGGAAATCTAGACGCGTCGGACGGCGAACGATATGAAAATCTAATAAAAAACTTACAAGAAAATCAAAACAAATTAGCGGAAAATATTCGAACACAGAATTCGATTTCTAAAAGTATTATTGAAAAATTCAATAACACTATTCAAAAAATAAATCAAAATGAAAAATTATTGGAAAGTAGAATTAATCAAATCAGTATAATAATTCAAAGTACTATACATAGGGAAAATATAATTTTTATTAAGGACATTTTAAATCAAATTATTAATTTATATGAAATAATTGACTCTATTCTACAAGATATAGAAAATGCTATTACTTTCTCTAAACTAAAAATAATGCATCCAAGCATAGTCACTTTAAAAGACCTCTTAATTGAATTGAAAAAACTTGAAACAATAATAGGCACTAATAGACTACCTTTGCAAGTCAATTTAGAAAATATATTTTATTTTGAAAACTTAATAAAAGTAGACTGTTTTATACTAAATAATAAAATTACATTTTTATTAAAAATACCAGTTGTTAAAACAACAGATTTTGAATATTTTCACTTATACTCAATACCAGTTTTACAGCAGAGTCTGTTCAAGGTTGTTATCCCTCGCGATAAATATTTAATCAAAAATCAATTATACTACGCTTATCAAGCAAACCCTTGTAAAGAAGTATTGCCAAACAATTATCTATGCGATAAAGAAGACTTGCAAGAAATTGAAGACAGAAGCCCTTGTGAAGTGCAGCTGATCCAATCCACAAAGAGCACCTCCAACTGTCAACAAATCGAAGTCGTTGTAACCAGACCGATAATCAATCAATTAGATTCCTCAACGGAATGGATATTAGTTGTGCCAACCGAAGAAATAATCGAATTAAAATGCCAATTACAAGACGAAAGAAGAAAACTATATGGTACCTTCTTATTAACCCTGCCTAATGGATGCAGAGCAAAAATCAATGGACTATCGATCACTAATAGTCAAAGTACGTTCGAGTCAAAGAAACAACCGATAATTTTCCCAGATTTCGAAGCAACGCCGCCGCAGTTCCCTTTACTCAACCTGAGTCTTCATTTACAAGAAGTTAAACTAGATGAACTACATAAACTAAAAAATAAAATTGAAGACAATGAGCCCCGCCTATTCTTTGAAGAAGTGCCCAAAGTGCCCAGCCTATGGACAATTTTAATTTACCTAATATTACTATTTATTCTAGGGTACTTCTTATACAGATACTTGATCCGAAAAGGTTACTTAGGAAGAAAAACCACCCCGGATGAAGAAGATGGACCACGTCCACGGATTGAACTACCCCTTGGCAAGGTATAGTTCAAGCTAATGGGGGAGGAGTTATATCACGGCCTAACCCTAAGATGTGCTGACCAAGCAATCCAAGATGTCACGTTTATATACCCGACTTGGAGAAGACGCCGTCAGTCAGTTGAAGTCCGTTGAAGACATAACATAGTTAAACTAATAATTAAATATTGTAATTAATCAATAATTCTGTAAACAATAAAATAAATTGTTTTTAAAAAGAAACTCCTCTGATCTCGTGAGTTAACTTATGTGTATATATATTAAAATTATGTTTTAAATTACATAGTGTATACGTATTTCGGTTTACAAGATTTTTAAATGAAATGAAATATAAAGTGTCCTGTAATTGCTCGCAGAAAGTCTTATTAGTTCCCAATCACAAGGGAAAAATGAAAGTATACTTTAAAATCGGTAATATCACTGTTTATTATGACGTTCTAATATACTTGAAACGCTGTATATCTTTAAAAATTTAGTAATTGTAACGGTTTTTAGTTGCCATACATCAAAAAAAAATGTTCCTCATAAATATAACTAGGGTCGTTCATTTCGATTTTCTGTCCTCCTCTCGGAGTAGAGAAAAATAAGTTATTTTTACAATTGAAACAACATTTATACTTATTTCATAATTTTTAACATGTTTTATTATCTAAAATTTTATAATTCTTCAAAATATCCCATTAATATTTGTATAAAAATATGAACGTTAACACGCTTATCTACTCCGTATCTACTCCAGACATAACATAAATCGGAAAAAACTGATGATTTTCCCTCCTTGTTTCTCTTAATAATAATGAAAGAGATAAAAGATATCACAGGTCAGGAGCAAGGAACAGAAAAGAAAGCCGCTGTTATTTACATAACCTTGCCTCAGACTAACTGTGTCTTTATTTTGTCCTTCTATAATAACGGCAAACAATATTATTAAAGGCATTTTTGTCGACAACGTTGCGATATTTTTATTATATTACGATATAAAATAGTTTAGACACTTTGTGCCGCTATTTAATATTGTAGTGTTTAGTGTTTGTGACTTTAAACATTTGATAGCCTATAAATTTTAGACTATCGTTATTATAATAAAAACACTTTACTAGTGCTTGTTTTTATTGGATTTATTTAGGTTTTCTAACTGGATATGGATGTACATATGGATAATTTTAATCAGCTTGATATACCGGTAAGTAACTAATAAAGAGGTTTTTCTTTCGAAAACGTTAAGCAACATTCTGTAGAGCTTTATGAAAATACACAGTATTTCAAACTCATGTGTACACTATGATTAGTTAATACAGCTTGTACAGAATGTAATTAGAAATATTTAAAATATTATAACAAAGAATAATACAATTGCTGAAAACAAGGGAAACTGTTCCTTGAAACATATGCCTGAAATGCTTAATTTTGGAAGAAAAAAATAACAAGATGAACAAAATAGTACACATGCACAAATTTTTTAGTTATTTTTACAGGGAACGTTTTAGATTTCTAGGTATTTATTGGATTTAGTGAAGATTTAGGAGATTATTAGAGTACTTTAAGGTAGTTTTTGGAAAAGAAAACAAAATCGTAGCTCCATTCTTAGTATAATGTACTCTCTAGTATACAGGATCCTATCATTTTTCCAACCTATAATCTATATGAAAGAGGCCACTTTTAGCGACTTACATTTGTGTTTTAGGATATGGAGAATCACCCTTCTTCTTCAAGTATGCAGAGTCCTAAATTCCGCCACATAAGAAGCTGTCCTATAGCCCAAGATTGGATTAAATTTACTCACGATTATGTTAAAAGGAAGCTGCCTAATTGTAATCATATAGAGGTAAATTTGGGTTATGCTTATTTTTATACCTAACTGTTATTAGTCGCACTTTTTAGAAATTGAATTGTTGATTTTAAAAACAACATAGTTGACTCCAGCCCTACTGTTATTTATTTTCTACTACATAACATTTTTTTGTCATATTTGTTTCTAACTTTTGTTTTTTAAGTGATTCAGAAAGTGTTTAAAATGTTTGTCAGTTTTAGTAAAACATACTTCTGATTACAAAGGAACAATACCCTGAAAATAAAATGTGAAACCTTAGTGACTGCACATTTGTCAATAAAATTATATCAATATACATGTATAAAAATATTAGTAAATTTGTTCACCCAGAACTTCCTTCATCATTAATTTGATGTGCTTTAATTGCTCAGTTGAACTCGTATAACAATTTTTTTTAAGCCAAATCACTATTTTTGATTTTAACTTAAATTTCCACCCATGTGCCGACTTATTCTGATATAATTATACATATTCAGTTGATATGATTATTAAATTCCATTACCCAAGAATCCTGAAAACGTATGACAGTGTAAATTCAAAATTCTACATCTACCAACAACCTCTTGTTCGTAAAATATTAAATGCTATAATTCAGGTAAGCAAGTACCTTAAAAATATTTTGAAAATACGGATAAATCCCATGGAATATATTAACTTCCATTCTTTTCACTTTGTCTTGTTACAGTATTGTTTCATCTAATTAGTTTTTGTTTACTTTTCGTTTCCGGAATATATATTTTTCAAAATTTTATATAGCTGGTATAATTGTCAATAAGAGAAAAATTACTTTTAGAATTCTTAAGTTTAAATCTAGTTTATGTGTCCCCTAATCATTTATCCAAAAATCACTTTAAAAATATTTGTTTATAGTATGAAATATGTACATTTAAAAAATTTTCCTTACAGGCTAATTTACTAATTAAAACAAGTAGCAAGGGAAGATCTGGGTAATCAACTTTATGAATTTTTAAAATTCAAATTAGAAATTAAATTGCAATTTTTTTTTATAAAAATTTAAAACAACTTAGGAAACTGCCCAATGCTTACACTTATCCCATACAACTGTGAGAACTTTCCTAAATGTCCCAATAACGACAATAAAGGAAACAAGAAAAAGGAAGAGACCAAAAACTGAAGATACGCCGGAAGCAACAAAATTACAAATTAGAGATGAAATATATATGATGTATTCTGAGGGTAAGTATTTCTAAAAAATTTTATATGTTATATTTTATTCTAACTTGTTTTGTTTACATTTTCTAACCCGTCAAGGTGTATGTATAATGAAAATATAAGTTTTAAAAATAAAAAAACCCAAAAAAATATTTGTAATGAATACAAAAAGTAAATCTAATTTTACTAAATTAAATAGAATATCAAGATTTCGTCATTTCTTCATAACAATTTTTTATTTGTGAAGGTACCTCATTAACAGTCTCAATATTGTTGGAACGATTAAAGGCAAAAGAAATATACCATGGAGCAAGGACAAGTCTAGGCATATTACTAAAGCAAATAGGATTTATCTACAGGTAAACAATCATTTACATAGAACAAATAAATGTTAGATACAAATATAAAGCAGTTGCAATTGGGTCAAAATAATGACCGTAAGATACTGTCAGATGACAACTCAATTTAAATATTTTTATATCGGTAAATGTAAAATATAAAGCGTTAATTTTTTTGTGTTTTTTATAGGACTTCTTGAGGGAGCAGGATTTTTCACAGGAGACCTGTGTAATTTATTTTTGGAGGATACACATTTCATTTTTATTTATATATTTATATAGGAAGGATGACCCACGTAGAGCTTTAATGGAGAAACCACAAATTCAGAAAATGAGAAGAGACTTTCTTGAACAGTACTTAAAGAACGAAGAAAAAGGGGAAAATAAATTTGAGCCAGTCTTTATAGACGAGACATGGATTTTTCAAAATGGCACCCACAGACGATCATGGCAGGACGATAGCACTCGATCAGTACGAAAAATATCTGGGGAGGGATTTAGGTAATATATCTGTTATTTGCACTTACACAATTTGAATTTTTTTCATCTATAACAGGTTGCAAAAAGCTTTATTTAAATAATCCTTGGATCATTTCCTATTAGCAGGATGTTAAATATTAAATTTTTACTTTAATACTTTATTTCCTGGGGAGATTGAGAAATTTCTTACTTTAATTTCTGTATGTTTTATCAAACAAGTTTGAACTTTTTTAGGAAAAATTTTTACTTAATATGATAAAAATGTTTCCTTAATAAATGAAAGTTAACCAAATAATTTAATTTACATTTTACAAAATAATAATGATCATCTTACTTTGATACAGGCTTTCCAGAAATCCAAAAAAAAAATCTTGTGATTTCTTAAGCGGCTTTATAAAAGAATTTGATATAAACATATATCTAAAATATTTCGTTTTCAAAATACAGGGCGTTAAAAATTATGAAAAAAAATATATTATCAAAATATAAAAACTGCTTACAGGTATTTTGCTGAAACGTGAAGTAAATCTGTATCGCGAAACTAATATTTTTATATTAAAATATGGTACGTCAGTGTTCTTGCCTGAGTTCTCAGGCGAGTCAATGCTTTGCCAATCGAAACTGCTGAAATGGTATCATGTTTTATTGTGCTAAAAAAAGCCGATTTGAAATAAGTATTATACTTATTTAATTGCACACTCCTCACCCATAATTTGTACAACATAAAGGTGCTTAAAAATAAACCAAAAATGGGTATAATACAGTATATTTTTAACAATACATTATATTTCTAAAAAATAAACAGATGAAATAAATTTTCCAATTTCAAGGCATTAATGACATAAAAATTGAGAAAAATAAATTAATTTTGATATTATCCTTTAACTAAGACCATCAACACATGCAATATTCCGTGTTCTATTTACGTGAAATGAAGATCCCTGAAGATGTTTCGAGCAATCTAGGTAAAAAGTTGCATAACAATTCAAATTTGACTTGGTCTAAACTCAAGAACCACTATTTCTCAATTGACCAAAACCATGAAAGCTTCCGTTGGTTAAGACCAATTTGTGTTTCTGCAAAATATTTCAAATAATTTGTACTGCCACATACTACTCTACTTTTTTTCAGGTACATAGTACTGAATGCAGGAAATGAAAATGGATTCGTTGAAGATGCAATGCTGATTTTTAAATCAAAGTCAAAAACTGGAGATTACCATGGAGAAATGAATTCGGAAAACTTTGAAGCTTGGTTAAAAGATTTTTTGCCAAAACTGGAAACACCTTCTTTAATTGTTTTAGATAATGCTTCCTATCATAGTAGGCAACTTCAAAAATGGCCAACAAAGGGTTGGAACAAGGATGCTATGAAAGCGTGGCTGAAAGAAAAATATATCAACTTTGGAGAAGATGCTACAAAAGATACTTTGTGGTCTTTGATATCTCGGGTACCAAAGCCTGCAAAATGCTTTGTAGTAGATGAGCTAATAGAATCTTCTGGACATAAAGTTTTACGCTTGCCTCCATACCATTGCCATTTTAACCCAATTGAAATGGTATGGAGTCAGGCAAAGAGAAATTATGACCAACTGATTCTACAAGTTAAAGAACCAATAGAGGCTTGGAAAAAGGCGTTAGGAACAGTGACAAAACAGAATTGGGCTAACTATGTGGAACACACAAATAATATTATTAAAAAGCAGTGGGAAATTGAAAAGAAAATTCGAGTTCCTTTACAGCCACTTATTATTCATGTTGGTGAGAGTGATAGCGATTCCTCAGAATAAGAGAAGTCATTTTGACCCTTAATCCTCTTTTCAGTTTTTGATAATATGTGGATGTACAGACATTTTTAATAATTTTCTTTTGTGTTTTTTTTAATCTCTTTTGGCATTTTCATACATAAAAATTTCACCACTTCTAAAGTATTCTCATAAAATTCTTTTTTACATATTTTCTAAATTTTTAACTTAAATTTTTTATTGGCATTTTTTAAGCACTTCTTTTCTTTTTCCATTTCTATATAGGATATTTTTTTCTTTTGCCCATGGCATTATATAAAACAAGAAAGAGTATGGTATCATTTTTTTTATATTTATTATATATAAATAATCAATCTTAATTATAATTAGTTCATTTACGATTTCTATTTTTTTATGGCAGTATTATTTTCATATATGTGTTACTCTGTTTCAGTGAACTTGATGCAACATAGGGGCCCTAGATTTTGCCTCAGATCTAGATGCCCCCAACCGAGCCCCTTTCATTATTTTACATGTTTATATGCTTATACATTTATGTGTGAGGATGTTGCATGTGGAATCTTGAAATGAGGTCAATAAAAGACTCAGAGCCATGAGTCGTGCGATGTATTAAATCTTACCTTTTGGGGCACCCATTTTTTTAAATTTGTTTATTTATTTTTAAGAAAACTAGCTATTTAATGAAGAAGAAACTAATTAATTATTTATATTTTTATTCAATATTTTTGTAGCTTGAATACCTTAGTTTTTGCAGTCAAAGATCATAAAGTTACAATAATTTAATATAAAATACTTATCATTTCTAGGATATTGTATATATACCTATAATTTTTGAAAATAGTGTTAGGTATATAAATAAATAATTAATCTTAATTGTAATTAGTTCACTTACGATTTCTATTGTTCCATGTCTGTATTATTTTTTATGCATGTATTACTCTATTTCAGTGAACCTGATGCAATATTGGGGCCTTAGATCTGGATGCCCTGGACCGAACCCCTTTCATTATTTTACACATTTATATGTTTATAAATTTATCTGTGAGGATAGGGCATGAGGAATCTTGAAATGTAGTCAGTAAAAGACTCGAAGCCATGAGTCGTGCGTTGTGTTAACTATTATCTATTGAAGCATACATTTTTTTTAAATTTATGTATTTATTTTTAAGAAAACTAGGCTATTTGATGAAGATGATTAATTATTATATAATTATTTTTATTCAATATTTTTGCAGCTTAACTACTTCATTTATTGCAGTCAGAAATCATAAAGTTAGTCATTAAGTATAAAACACTGAATAATTTCTAGAATATTGTATACTTACCCACTGTTTCTAAGAATACTATTTTTTAGTTCCGATTCTATTAGAATAGTCAATTTATTTTTAGTTTTCAGTTAGACTACCCTAATATTGTTATACCTAACTGGAGTATTATAATAAAAATAGAACTTTATCAACAAATTGCGTATAATTTTTTCTGTTACCGAAATAGTTACCAATAATTTAGAATATAAACGATTTACTTTATAAAATAAATAAATAAAGCTTTTATTGTCATAAATTTCATAGGTGAAACATGCCAACAACATAGGTTCACTTATAAAAGTGAACATACACATAAGCACTCCACACTTGTACCTTCAGACATCACCCTACTAATCCCAAAATTAAAAAGAGTGTGTTTAAAATTTTTAGTACAATAGTTTCTACAATTTCAAAATTATCAGCTAACAACATATTAAAAAGGCAATGCTTATTAAAGAATGTACTAATACGTAAAGTAAATTATTTTTAGCAGTAGTACATCTCTTAGTGTAGTAATATAAAAGAGGAAATTTTAATCCGCTTTTAAAATCTCTCATACTTAAAATTTCACTTAAAATATCAAACCCATTATAAGCACATAAACTCCTTCATTAAATAGCCCTATACAAATGGGATATAAAATTATCGATATGTCTAAACAGAAGGAAAAACTTCGATTTTAAAATTTTTGTGTATAACATTTTTCTTTTTTAAGGATATTTAGTTTGTGAAACTTGCTTATAAACTATTCGACAAATTTCTTGTTAAAAAAAAATAGTAGAATGAGCCACTCCGACCCTGTTACAGTTCTCAAAAAAACAATGTCACTAGTTTGATGCATATGTCAAATTTTGACGTAAAGATATACAGCAGTTCAACTTATACCTGTGTGTCTTTAAGGGTGCACCAAGCATTAAAAGTCACAAAGTTGGTGTGTTGAGTCCTTAGGTGTGATCACTTTCACTACGGTGTACTTAACGAGAACAACAAATGCAATAAAAACTTGGTTTATCCTCAATATCCGGCAAATGATGCCTTAACACACTAAACTATGGTTCTAGCTGCAAATTGGAATAAAAGTAGTATTATACTCTTAGAAAATCAGCCCTGGAACAAAAAAGGTTAGTTCAAATCAGCAAAAAAAAATCTGCTTTCTGGGTTTCTGCCAGTTTTCACAACCAAGGCTTGGCCCAGACTATCTCTATTAACGCTTCTAGAAATCTGCAGAGCGCGAAAAACCAAAGATTAACTACACCCTTGATGAAAGTGTTAAAGTGGAGTATTTGATGCATTTCTAGGCACTCTTGAATTTTTTTTACAATACCGGTTTTTGTGACAAGTGTGACAAGTGAATAATCATTTAGTCTTTTATTTCCTATTTATTAAAGAGACTACTTGGTGAAAATGAGGGATTAATTTATGGTGAGTATTATCTTTATTGTTGGTATTATTGGTAATTATATTTATAGTTTTGTTCGTAAAATAACAAAACTGTAACAGCTAGCATCATCGGAAATAACCTTATAGGTTCATTTGTTTTGGAAGGAGGACTCAATGGTGAGATTTATTTACAATTTTTGCAGCAAAATTTAAATAATTTATTGGAAGACGTACCTCTTGATAGAAGAATGCAAATGTTGTATACGCATGATGGTGCTCCACTTCATTTTAACTGTATAGTACATCAACACTTAAACGTTTTTGGTCCTCGATGGATAGCTCGAAGTGGGCCTTTTTTATGGCCGCCAAGGTCTCCAGACCTAAATCCTTTAGACTTTTACTTTTGGAGACATTTAAAAGAACTAGTGTATTCAACATCAGTAAACACTAGAGAAGAACTACTAACCAGAATAGCACAGCATTCTAACGAAGTCTGAAATAATGCCGGAATATTATTTGCAGTGCAGCGGGAAAATATTTGAAGAATAAAAAATGTATTGGGGTACATGGAGCCCATATTGAACATTTGCCAAAATAACATTTAAACGTTTTTACTATTTTTGCATTTGATTAACATTGTAAATTAATTGAGCCCCAATCAGTCCTTTGAAAGGTTACGGGACTTGACAATGTCTGAGCTGGGAATCTTTCAGCAAAACCTCTGCTTGCCTTTGAAGAGTTAGACAGCGTTTCTGCATAAATTAAAGCACATCCTATGTATTTTATTTTTACCTGTTTGCGTTGAGCATTTGTAACTTTTGAGTTTTTAGCATAAAAACCGATTTATCTCGAAAACTGGCAGTTGTATCGAAATAAATTAAGAGTACCTTTTTTGAAGAGGAATGAATAACATATTTAAAAAATCAGTTTTCAGCTCTGTAAAATGACATAAAAAATTAAACCCAGCGAGTGTGGCTGCAAATCCATTCCTGACTTCTCTGATGAGCTAAAACTTCTACTGTAGTATGGTTTAATGAGTCTTTATGGTCTGTATCTCCTTTAAGGGGCACTTTAAGATTTTTTTTATGACAAAGTAGGGTTATTTTGACTGTCATGTATGCTCTCAAGAAATCAAAATGTTTCCTCATGAATATTCAAATATTAATTTCAGCACTTCTTACAAATACACACTGAAATAAGTGCTTACTAAAGTTATATGTGATTTTTTTTTTAATTTAATTTTTATTAAATAAATTTTTTATAGGAGGAAATCTCTTAGCAATACCTCCAATAAATGTAACCGTACTAGAAGGAGAAGAAGCTAGATTTATGTGTGTTGTAAAGGATTATACTATAAGATTAAGGTGGTTAAAAGATGGTATACCTTTAAGTGCTTATCAAGATCTTACCCAAAGATCATGGGTGAGTCGAGTTCGACAAAATTTTCTACCATTATTGTAATTTTCTCACCATGTGGATATAGTTTTTTAAAAAAAGTTATGATAATATTCTTTTAGGTAGAAAAAGATGGTACTTTAGTAATCCATCCTACCGATATGGGTGACTATGGCGAATATGAATGTGAGGCCAGTAATAATGTTGGAGATGTTCAAAAAGGAAGGGCTTTTTTAAATGTTCAGTGTAAGTAGCACCATTACGCAACATGTAATATTGACTTCGTTTAAATCGACGTTTTTCGAGCCAGCTTCAAACCGAAGCCGCCTCATATCTTACTTAAAATCTAGGCGTTTATTTCACAAACTTAAACATGACTTGGCTTTAAGTCATTTTCGCAAAAGCTTGATGCCTCGTCTGTACCTAACCTCAAAATAACGCTTTGTTTTGATATTTTTTATTTAAAAACCAACTGTCGACTATTGTGAGGGATAGAATGTTTTATTTTGCATTTAGTCTTTAACTTGGGTGTTCTTAAAAATTAAAAATAATTCGAAATAATACATTAACGCCCATTTGACGCATGACGTAATCGTTCAGAAGTCAACAGCTGATTTCAAGCGAGCTCAAGTATAATATCACCCGTTTAATTCGTTATTTATGAGCCGCTTGCAGAAGGCGCTTGACTTCAAACGCGCTCGGAGCTGTCGATATAAACGTACTGTATTTCAGACTCGAAGCGCGCTTAGGTCAAGTCAACCTTAAATCGTTTCGGGCTTGACTTAACAAATCCAAGCCGGCTTCAAGTATAATCTTGCCCGTTTAATTCGTCATTTCTAAGCCGCTTGTAGAAGGCGCTTGACTTCAAGCGCGCTCGGAGCTGTCGATATAAACGTACTGTATTTCAGACTCGAAGCGCGCTTGGGTCAAGTCAACCTTAAATCGTTTCGGGCTTGACTTAACAAATCCAAGCCGGCTTCAAGTATAATCTTGCCCGTTTAATTCATCATTTCTAAGCCGCTTGTAGAAGGCGCTTGACTTCAAGCGCGCTTGGAACGGTCGATATAAACGTACTGATTATTTAAAATGAAAAGTGCCAAGGGTACTTTTAAATTTGTATCTATTTATGTTACATAATAGTGGTTTGCACCCTTTCATTTAATTGCGAAACTTTAGGATACGAATGACTCATAGCATCCTGAAATTGAAGTCACAATTTTTTCTGAAATATGTCATGCGCTGGGGAGTCATTTCTCAGCTCCAATAATTCACCCTGCACTTCATCGGGAATCAGAGAGACATCGACGCTTTAACTTTATTTTTTATTTATTTATTTATCCAATTACATACACTACAGAATGATGTATTCTAAATGGTATGGCAAATGATACAGAACAATAACAAAAAACAAAAAGAAAATACAAACAGTCAAACAAAATTCACAAGAAAAAAAAGAAAAATGTACAACAAAGTATATCATTTAAACATTATAATCGTTTTAATCCTTCGCTGTGAGTCCTTGAAAATGTCACAGTCCATATAAAATCGGTTATAATTAACTATTAATCTATTTATGAAGTTGGACTGGCCGTAGTTGATGCGATGATAGCTTTCCTGGAACAGCCGTTGCAGCCTAGTACGCCTTGATGGGACCCTAAGATTAATCTCGCTCAGCAATATGTCGCAGTCAATTATGTTATTAAAAATTTTGAACAGGAACAAAAACATAGCTTCTTTTCTTCTGCTCTCCAGACTCTTGAGTCCACACAACATCAGTCTTGTTTCATAAGCTAAGCCGTGTGATGGAAAATGGTGCTTATATAGTAGATATTTCATGAATATATTTTGTACTCTCTCGAGTCTGTTTTTGTGGGTGACATAGTTGGGAGTCCATATAATTGAACAGTATTCCAAAATGCTGCGAACAAGCGAGTTGTATAAGCAAGTCAGAGCTCTAGTGTCATTAA
Organism: Diaprepes abbreviatus; assembly: GCA_034092305.1. Lineage (NCBI taxonomy): Eukaryota > Metazoa > Arthropoda > Insecta > Coleoptera > Curculionidae > Diaprepes > Diaprepes abbreviatus. The sequence goes on along the minus strand of JASJET010000204.1, from coordinate 1,759,073 downwards.
TATGTCTCGAGTTTCGCTTAATAAAATCCAGCATTCTTAGAGCCTTGATCGTGACACTGTCAATATGAGCGTTGAATTGCAAATCTTTCGTGAAAATTACTCCCAAGTCATTGATAGATTCGACGGGTTGACCCAGTATTTGGAGACGTTGATTTTTAGATGATTTGAAGCACACCAGTCGACGAAACAATCTAGATCAATTTGTAAGTGGTTATGATCTAAGTTAACAATGCTGTAAAATTTCAGATCATCGGCGTATAATAAGACCTGAGAGGAAACAAAGCAGGAGGTAACGTCGTTGATGAACAGAAGAAACAGAACCGGTCCAATGTGTGACCCCTGAGGGACACCAGAAGTAGCCGTTACTTCACTGGATAGGGACCCGCACACCTCCACGCGCTGTCGCCTATCGCTGAGATAAGATTTGATCCAGTTTAAATAATTTCCCGAGATACCAATCTCAGACAGCTTCTTGAGTAGCAGTAGATGATGAATGCTGTCAAACGCTTTAGACAAATCGGTGTAAATTGCGTCAATCTGATGCCCTTGTTCAACGGATTTGACTAGGTAATTCTGATAAATTGCGAGGTTCGTTACAGTGGAACGTCCCTGATAAAATCCGTGCTGTTCAGGATTGATATATCGCTTGTAGATATTAAAGATTTCATCGGTCAGAATTGACTCAAGAAGTTTAGGAATTGCAGACAAGATTGAGATTCCACGATAGTTTGCTACATCGCACTTATCACCTGATTTAAAAATAGGTAGAAGGATGGAAAATTTCCATACCGTCGGGAAATAGCCGGAGTCTAATGAGCGCTGGAATATCCTTTGTAGTGGTGTGGCAAGAGAAGTTGAGCAGTTTCTTAGCATTATAGTAGGAACACCGTCGGGACCAGCTCTTTTAGATATATCAAGCAGATTTAGTTTTTCTAAAATTTCCTCAAGGCAGAAGTGGTGCTTAGAGAGAACGCCGGCAAAGCCAACCACGCCAGCACCATCCAATCTCGCATCAATATTACTCCCGGAATATGCCAACTGGAAATGTGATGTGAAGGTCTCAGATATGTCCTCAGGTCTGTCCAACATTGAACCATTGTACCTCATCTGAGCAGGCAGACCCGAGTCCTTTCTCAGGTTGTTGACAAATGACCAGAAGTGCTTAATATTTTGTGGTATAAGGTGTTTGGTGTTAGAAATATAAAGGAGATAACACAAATCGGTCTTGAACTTGACTTCACGTCCAACGTTGGCATAAGCTTCGTAGTCAGATTGAAGCTGCGAATATTTATATTTCATGTATAATTTATTTTTAAGCGCTATGGATTTACGAAGATCACCGCCGAACCATTTTGGATATTTCTCGGTTGGCATCGTCTTCTTAGGAACGAATAGATCGATTCCTTCAAAAAAGTGTCATAGAAGTGACGAATAATAGTATCGATGTCAGCGGTATCAGAAAAAAAGGTCCAATCAACACAATCAAAAAAATGATTCAGACCAGCAAAGTCCGCTTGACGAAACTGATAAACAGTTACTGTGCTGTTATTGCTGAGTTTCTTGATACATTGAAAGTGCAGTAAGGTTTATATTGCTGGGTGATAGGCATCTATGGATAGGAGTGGAAGTGAACAGCGGGTCACAACGGTTCTAATAAAATCTCCTACAAAAATTAAGTCCAATAATCTACCCAAAACATTATATACCGAATTGATTTGCTCAAGTTCAAGAAAATACATTGTATCGATTATAGCTTCGGCGTTTTAAGTGTTAACTTCTGCTGGTATCAAAGTTTCTTCTTTATAAATCCATTTGACGTGTGAAAGGTTAAAATCCCCACAAATCAAGAACTTGTGATTTAGGTATTTGTTACGTAGATCCTCGCAGGTGTTTGAAAATGAATTATAAGCTTCATCTGGTGAGTGGGGAGGTATGTATACGCAGCCAATTATAACGTTAGTGTCAAATATACTGAGCTGAATCCAGATATCCTCGAAATTGTTAAAAACAGGTGTAGCAATCAAGGACGACTTCAAGACATTTAATGCAGCGATTCACCCCCGCCACGTTGAATTACGAGATTATCATAGTTTCTGTGTCGACGAAAAACAGAGTAGTGTGAGTTGAAAAGTTCGGAGCTAAAAAACGTGCTGTCCAACCATGTCTCAGAGAAAGCTACTATTTCGAAATCACAGGAGATTGTAGATCTATATAGTTCGTTCGTTTTTGTGCGTAGACCACGGACATTTTGATAGTAAACCGTTACCGTATGATTTGGCACGGCAGGCGCGGCGTTTCGGAAAAATCCTTATTATGTGTTAGAGGCGAAGAGTCATTGTTCACGGAGGATGTTAGATTACCAGATGTATTACACACGTTTGCTGGATTGACCAACAAGAGGCACAAGTATCGGGATAGATTTTGTTTGATACTGAAACTTAAGTATCTACTGTTTGTAGTAAACAAGAGTGGTAGGAAACATACTTTGTTAGATTTTTCGGTGATAATATTTGATAAAAAGAAGTTGTGTTCGTTAATGAGTTGATTTAAGACGGGTCTTCCATTGTGGAGTGGCGATCCTAAGATGATAATGTTAGTTTTCTTACCGAGTTCTGTAAGAGTGATGATCTTGTCCCTCATGGGTACATGCCCTGTCAAAGCATTTCCTGGCCCCAAAAAAAAAATATGATATAGTCATTCCTAGAAAATATTTTTGACAAAGTTATATACAAATCTACACCTTGTTCGAAACTAAGATGTTCTGACCATTGACAGTTAACATCGCTTGGGTGATTAAGTTCTTTCTTTATAAGACTCTGCAGACCCCTGATATTTCTGTCTCCAACTATTAGGATTTGACGATTTTTATAGGGTATGTCATCTTGAGGCTTATCACATACATTTCTCACTTTTTGCCCATTGCTAGTCTCCGCAGATGATTTTATTTCTTGTCTTAACTTGCGCAATTCATTTAAATAAGTTTCATTTTGCGATTCGAGAATATTGATCGCCGTAATCATCTCCTTACTAGTTATTTTCATTCTTCATCTTAAATAGAACAATACTGAAGTTTTCCAAAGAGATTAAATATCTAGTTATACCAGAAACTGACCTGGAACACCCATATTAAAAAGATTCTACAAGAAGCAATAGCTACAAGCTGAACATGCCATAGATCTCATTGAAAACACTAAGAAGACCAAAATATACATATTGTCAGATAGCCAAACAGTTCTACAAGTTTACAAATACCTACGAGTCTAAGTTGATTTGGAACTGCAGACAAACTCTAAAGCAATTGGCAAGAAATAACAGGGCACAAAGGAATCAAAGGAAACGAGGGTTGCCGCGCAAAAGAAGGGGCGAAAACCATTTGTCTTGGCCCTGAACATTTCCGTGGGTTACCAAAAAGCAATATAAAAGAGTAGTTTCGAAAGTGGAAACAAAATCCGATAAGATTGACTTGGAATAAAACACTTGGTCACAAACAAGCGAAAAAAATTTTTAATATATCGCCAAAGAACGTAAACTTATTTCTCGATCTCCCAAAAAGGGGTATTCGAGTAATAACTAATATTTTCGCAGGACACTACTCTCTGAGATACCATGTCAAAAAAATGGGCAAAGCTGAGAGTGATATCGACCGCTTCTGCGATCGGCCTGTCGAAACAGCAAAACACTTGCTATGTGAATACATGGCACTTTTCTGCAAAATAGACGCCTGAAGAAGCAAAGCATCTATCCTCAGAGGAATAACATACTTCATGAAAAATGTAAATATCTCGAAGTTATATTAGATCCCACCCACTCGCAATCTACAATCTACAGTCATTGGCAAAATCCAAAAATACCTTAAATGAGTTTTGTACTAATCCAGGTTTTTATTTAGGTAATTACGGGAAGTGACACTGAATTTCAAATTCAAGAGTATGAAGGTAATTATTAATTTTCTCAATTAGATTATCTTCAATTCCCAACCCCGATTCTTCAGTTTTGATGCAAAAATGTTCAAACAGAGCAAAGTTTCCAAGATTTACTTTATGATGCCAGTTTTACAACTTTAATATGAATGTCTGGATTTTATCTATGAAGTGAGTAATAGGCCTTTCTTTAGATTGCAGTTTCAAATTTAGTTTTTTAGCCAATCTAGCTGATATGAAATAAATAAGCTACTCTTTGAATCCAGGTCTCATCATTAAAGTATGTCATGACCTTTCGTCTTCCTTTCATTTATAAGAACTGTTTTGTTTCATTTTTCAATTCAAATATTTGACCAACAATATTTCTTTTTGATTACTGACAAACAGCAGTATAGAAAAAGGAACTTTGTGATCCGAGTTCATGTTTTTGCATAATTCTGTGAACAGACAAATATTGAGAGCACTTTATTTTATATAATTAACAATTGAATTACTTCCTACAAATGCTTTTGAAAAATCTTGATGGCAACGTCAAATTCTTAATTTTTTAATCAATGTCAGACCTCGGTCCAAGCATTGCTGGTGCTCCATTCACTCCAAACAAGTTTTCCATCGTAAATCATTACTTTCAAAGAATATACTTATCATCGCCATGAAGTCTTCACCTTTCGTAGTATTTTTTAGTGCTTTACGTAACAAAAACTCTTCTTTGATGTCCTCCAAGTCAATATATCTCATGAGAACAAGTAACTGGCTACATAAATTAACGAATCGGTGGACTCGCCAAGTAAAGGGTGTTTTTTTTATAGAGGTATAGAACTTTTAAATGGAATAAAACAAAGATGAATTTTTTAAATTGACATGAGATTTACTTTATTCGAAAGATAACCTTCTGGCATTATAATTTAAATATGACTTCTGGCATATGACCGCCACGGCTGGCTCGGACGTAGTCTAATCTGGAGGTCCATTTTTCGATGACTTTTTCCAACATTTGTGGCTGTATATCGGCAATAACGCGGCGAATGTTGTCCTCCAAGTGATCAATCGTTTCGGGCTTATCGGCGTAGACTAGCGACTTCACATATCCCCACAGAAAATAGTCTAGCGGCGTTAAGTCGCACGATCTTGGAGGCCAATTCACGGGTCCGAAACGTGAAACTATGCGGTTACCAAACGTTTCCTTCAATAAATCAATTGTGGCACGAGCTGTGTGACATGTTGCGCCGTCATGTTGAAACCACAGCTCCTGCACATCATGGTTGTTCAATTGATGAACGAAAAAGTCAGTAATCATGGCTCTATAGCGGTCACCATTGACTGTAACGTTCTGACCAGCATCGTTTTTAAAGAAGTTCGGACCAATGATTCCACCAGCCCATAAAGCACACCAAACAGTCAGTTTTTCTGGATGTAACGGTGTCTCAACATACATTTGAGGGTTATGATCACTTCAAATACGGCAGTTTTGTTTATTGACGTATCCATTCAAACAAAAGTGAGCTTCATCGCTAAACAAAATTCGCTTATGAAAATCGGGATCAACGGCAATCTTCTTTTGGGCCCATTCACCGAATCTACGCCTTGCTAGGTGATCGTGTGGCTTCAATTCTTGCACGAGTTGAATTTTGTAAGCACGCAAACCAAGATCTTTCCGCAAAATCTTCCATAAAGTGAATGGACACATATCCAATTCCTGTGCACGATGGCGGATAGACTGATTCGGGTCTTCCTCTATGCTACGCTCTACAGCAGCAATGACTTCTTCTGTACGCACTGTACGACGTCTCTGTGGATGCGTATTATCATTTAGAGTAAACGTGGTGCGAAAACGTTCCATAGTTAATCGAATTAATTGCTCTGATGGACGATTATGTTGACCGTAAAATGGACGTAGTGCGCGATACGTATTTCGAACAGAACCATGATTTTCAAAATAAATTTGCACAATTTGGAAGCGTTGTTCAGGCGTCAGTCTATTCATGTTGAAATGCCAAACCAAACTAAACATAAATCACTTGACAGCTGACAAAATGGCCGCCAGTTAAAAAGTGTTGCCAACTTAAAGTTCTATACCTCTATAAAAAAACACCCTTTATAAAGGAAAAGACAGGAGATGGAATGGCGTTAAAAAAGTATTTCGTAATATGTTCACAATTCTGTGTTTCTAAGCGACGTTTAAGCTTCGAAGTGATTCAACATTACAATCAGCTTTGCATTAAATGCAGTATGGCTTCTCTATCCCGTTATTAACAACAGTCGAATATCCAAATTTTAAATAGTTCTCCGAATATTTTCTTTTTTTTTTACGCATAACGTTGATATCTGGAAACTGAACTATTTAAAAAAAAATCTAAAAACGTTGAAAAATTTTGAATTAAGTAACCTTGTATATTTTTACTTACCAAAACGGTAAATAATAGCACAATATATAATTCTAGGCATATCTATCAAAGACGAATTGTGACGGAAATCAGTAATATTTTAACGTTTTCTGGATCAAACAAGACAAACAACGAATTCGCTTACTAACGACAAAAAGAACATTAGATAACAACTTTACCAAACCGGATGATTTGCCTGTACATTTATATTCGAAAGTTTAAACTCGTGGCTGAATATCTATCTTCTATCGCTCTACTCGTTGTTTATATTTCAATTAGGAGAGGAGAAGAAAGGGAGCACCTTGAATCCGTCCAACATTCTAAGATTCCTGCGGGAAATAAGACTGGAGGACCTGCTCTAGCTGATAAGGTAACTCTTACGACTGGGCGACAGTAGGGGGACACAATAGATCTACCAGATCGCAGTGTACAGACCCCAAGTCTACGCACATACATACATATCAATTATCCCGATAATTTGCAGCTCGGCGGAACGTTAGGCTATCCGTTTCGAAACTTCTCTCTCTGAAAAGTTCCTTTAAAGCAGCACGCCCACTGAATCAGCTCGGCTCCGTCCGCTTCAGTCAGAAAGCCGATGGCCCCCGCTCACTGGCTCCGCACAATTCAGACTAAACGGTGATTAAAACTGCTTTAACCATTAGAGTTTCTAGAGCTGTTATTTTTGATAAAAAGTGAATAAAATGAGTAGTTTTTCCGACTCTGAGGAGGATATTGTTGTGGCTGCTCTAGCCTGTGTTGAAGCGGAAGTGGAGGAAAAGCAGAGAAGAAGATATTGGGTTCATGATATTTACCTTAAAAGAAAAGTTCACGGGGAATTTTATCATTTATTTCCAGAGTTGATGACCGACAATGAAAAGTTTTTCAAATATGTTAGAATGTCTAGTATAAAAATTTATGAAATTTTAAATATGTTGCCGCTCAGGAAACAAAACACTAACCTTCGAAAATCGATTCCACCAGAGGAACGTTTAGCAGTTACTTTAAAGTAAGTGTATTATATAGTCGAATTAATTAAATTTGACGTTTACATCACAGATTTTTGTGACATAACTAATGTTTTTTGACTGTGACGTGAACGCCTAAACAATTTACTTCAAGTTTATCAGGCAACAACTATGTATAGAGAATATTATTATTATATATTCTGTATGCTCTCACGTTTTCTATCAGTTCTTCGTCCGACATAGTAACAATACAAACACTACGTCTATACCACAGATTATACTACCTCTTTCTATTTTTTAAATAGTCGAACGCTTTCAGACCTTTCGGCAATCTTTGCCCTCTTGAGAATAGTCGAAGACGCCGATGCTGAAAGCGCGGAAGCGTTCTGGCCGGTCGGAACCAGTGAGCGGGCTCTCTTTTATTTACGTGTAAACCAAAACGGGCCGATTGCGCGGAGCCGAGCGGTCTGAACCGAGCCGAACCAGTGGGCGCGCTGCTTAAGGGGAAACAGAATATTGCGATTACCCAACTAGCATACCCCAGTCGAATTTTACCAAGCGTTGAGGTGCGTGTTTAGGTCATTCATCACTCTGATTACCTTACATATTTTGCGTGTTGCCAAGCACACATAAATTATTAACATTTTATTACCCAAAAATGTCATTGAGACTCCTTTTATGTTGCGACCGCCGTTTGGGAACCACTCTTCTATAAAAATGATCTTTTTTTTTTATTATTCCAGATAAAGCTAAAGTTATTTATGCTCCTCCTGAAATTCATCTACCCTTTGGTAGACCAGCCATGATTGACTGCCATTTCAGGTAAATAAATTTCAATCTTATAATTAATAAGTACACTAAAAAGGAAATGCATTAAATTTAAGGTATATGTGCAGGAAGTAAATTTCTTAGACGTTTATTAAATGCGTTTAATGTAATGCATTAAATTTATTAATTTACATTAATCTAAATTAATTTATTCCATTAAATCTAATGTAATCATGCATTAAATTTAAAGTTTTAATCATTACTTTTTGAGGTGACTATGTACATTAAATATACAGCTAGTGTTCATTGAATTTAAGATATGTTATCACATATTAATGGATCAACATTAATATGAGGTCAAAAAATTGTGCTAGCAGGAAAAGGTGGAAATTTTTCCCATAGGTAGTGTACCGTCATCTATAGACCGGTTTCGAACTCATTGATTTCCGTACCGGCAGACATATACACCTCATCATAAGAAAATTGAGTCTTTTGAACAACTTACATCATACTAAACAAAAAGTTAAATACAAGTTGCCCCATCTCCCAGAATCGCATGCAATGTACCATGAATATTAGTATAATTCCTTTAATGTTAAGGTACATATGAATTAATTTTAATGTACAAAAAGTTGAAATATCTTTTGAGTTACTTTATTGAAATTTAAAATACCATTTAATCAAATTTAATGTACAACTTACTCATATTTGAATAAATTGCTTTAGATTTAAAGTAAATGTAAATTATTCACAATTTTAGGTACAAAATCATTCAATTTAATGTAGAATAAATTATAGTAAAGCCTAGGAAGGTATTTCACATAATCAGTGGTGTATGCGTTTCAACTACAGAAATAGCTTGGAGGCCGTGAGCAAAATTTCTATGAATAATCTTCGTCAGGAGCATCATCTGGCGACAAAACACTACACTGTTAAAAATGACCTTAAATTTAATGCAAATTTAATGTCTATTCTGCATTAAATTTAATGATTTTGTACCAAAAATCGTGAATAATTTAGATATACTTTAAATTAAAAGCAATTCATTTAAATATCAGTTCGCTGTACATTAAATTATCTTAAATGGTATCTTAAATTTCAAAAAAGTAACTAAAAAGATATTTCAAGTTTCTGTACATTAAAATTACTTCACATGTATCTTAACATTAAAGGAATTTACATTAATATTCATGGTACACTGCATGAGATTCCCGGAGATGGTGCAACTTGTATTGAACTTTTTGTTTAGTTAGATATAAGTTGCTTAAAGAACTCAATTTTATTATGATTAGGTGTATATGTTGTAGAGGTGGGTCGGACTTGAAAAACCCGTTCTTTTTACCCGGATTAGTTAACAGTCCGAAAGATCCGGATCACTAAAAATTAAAATATCGGACTCGGACAGTACGAAAGTTCGCTCTCCGACTGGTCATACGTTACATCGGACATACAATGAGCCGAGATCCGTTGAAGCGCTTTAATCGGACGGTGTTCGTTGTGTCTTTTACGGGTCTTTGTATCTTTCGAACATTCGGTTCGGTATAGTACGATGGGGTCACTGATGTTTCGGGTCCGCTGGCGAACCTCATTTCGTTCGATTAATAATTGGAGGAACAGTAAATACGTTAAAGGCAATGGCCGTGCAGTACAAGAGTTTAGGATTGCTCTAGTTTAGATTATGTTTCTTTAGGACGTTTGTAGAATATATACTTACGAATATAGTATTTCGGTTCGGTTCGGGTGAATTAGGAACGTGATTCAATTTTTTTTTTACCCTTATATGCCGATTCTCGCTCGTTTTAAATTTAATTGGATATGATAGGGATATTTAATTGCAATGTTGGGGAAAGTGGATGTAATTTAAAATGTAATAAGAATAATAAATGTTTTGTATCATCATTGAATTATGTTCTTATGATTGTTAAAGTAGGCACATATATTATTTTGCTGAAAATGATAATTTAGGGGCATGATGTAGGCACATAGAGAAACCTGCTTTTCCGTATATTTTTGTTCTGGTCCTTAAAACAGTGACAGAAATTGTTTGTAAAATCATAAAAATGATCAATTCTAATTTTGGGTTTGTAATTAAAAATTATTAATAAAAAATAAAGAATATGTTTAAAATCGATTTTTTTTTAAATAAATTAAGTTTCTCGGAAAAGTGACAATAATAAAAACCTAACTTTAATCTTTGTTATTAAACAAAAAATTAAAGTTATGACTGCTTTACAATTTTGCAACACTTGTCGACGATTGTTCTGATTGGTCCATATTATTATCAGGCAAATTGATTTCTAAATTTAGTTAATTTTCTGGCGCTGCATTATGGTACCTTATTTCTTGTGGCTCAAGTAGTGTCACTAATGGATGCTCACTTTTAAGATGTCTACCCAGATTTTCGGTAGAGTCACCTATATTGCATAAAACATAATTCACGCTTGACCCAATTTTTTCCAATGGCCGTAAAATTATGCCAAACACCGTTTTTTTCGAGAATTCATATGTGATGGTGAATGCACAAATATTAATATATACCGTTAAATGAGAGAGCCGCAATATTACTATTTGTTTAAAATGCAGCTTAGATGTCCCATTCCCCTTTTATTTTATCTCCTAAATTGTAATAGAAGTTAAATTTAAGCTTAAAATATTATTTTTTTTAATGGAGGCTTGTAATTGGATTTTTTTTTTTAAAAATGTGATAGAAATGTAATTATCTGTGGTTTAATATTTCCTAAAATTATATATTAAGAATATCAAATGGGAAAATCGTTCGAACTTTGGAGTTATTGACGGGAAACGGACAATTGAACCAGTTCTTTGACCCGGATCTTTAAAATTAGTGATCCGGACGGTCCGAATCACCAAAAAGTCCGTTTTGCCCACCTCTAATATGTTGTCGTAGTTATGCCCCTGATGTTAAGGGCATATAACTAACGAACTATTTGCGACCACCTAAAATGTACGGATGTTTCGTCCCGATACCGGTGGTGGACTCATCAGTGGGATCCACCGGTATCTTTCCCAGACATCCTTCTTGTACTTTCCACAAACTTGAACCTCTATTTAAGTCCAGTTTTTCCGGAAAGCGGTGGTAAGATGTTGTTTCCACAACAATGTCTGCCGGTGCTGATAAAAACCAATGAGTTCGAAACCGATCTACTAATATATGATTACATTAGATTTAATAGAATAAATTGATTTAGATTAATGTAAATTATTAAATTTAGGGCATTACATTAAATGCATTTAATAAACGTTTATGAAATTTGCTTCCAGCACGTTTACTTTAAATTTAATGCATTTCCTTTTTACAGTGTACTAGCACAAAATACCTACAAGCTATAGTAAACAAGCAATTGCAAATAAATTATTTCTCAATCTTTTTATGAGATCACATTTTTTCCAGGTATTAATTTGGCGCCAACTTCACAAATTTCAAATTCATGTAAAAATTTAATTCTTATTTTTGCTTTTTAGTGCTTTTTTAGAATTCGGTTCGTTTCTAAAGAATAATTAATTTCTTAAAACTAATCCTTAGTTTTGAGCCACTAATCACGGATTTTTCTTGATAGAGCCATTATCTAGGTTTATTTCGAAATAGAGATTCTATCACTCTACCAATTTGTTAAATAAATTATACATTTTAATCTCTATGGTGAAAATGGACTATAAACAGCGATGAGCAACTGTTAAACTTTTTTTTTTAATTTAAATAAAACTTATTTTTACTTTTAGAGCCAACCCACCTCTAACAAATTTACGATGGGAAAAAGATGGATTTTTATTCGACCCATATAATATACAGGGAGTTTTCTACAGACGAAATGGCAGCTTGTATTTTAGTAAAGTGGATGAAACTCATGCTGGAAGCTACTCATGTACGCCTTATAACGATCTAGGTAATATGACAATATAAATATATTAAATATTTGTTTTTCTGAAAATCATCTTATGTCTGAGGTAATCTCCCTTACTTCTGTAAACAGCAGTAATGTGCGTGAGACTGTGAGGAGCCTTAAAGTAAACAAGTCTGTAGGGCCAGGTAATATTCCTTCATACGTTGTCAGACGAATGATTTTTTAGTATATCCTCTCACGTTGTTATATAATCTTTCAATATGTAAAAGCCTGTTTCCACGAATATGGAAGGAAGTTAAAATATGTCCCATTTCAAAAAAAGGTGACAAAAGAAACGTACAAAATTACAGACCTGGAGCTATATTGTCGACTTTGCAAAAATTTTCAAAACAATCATTTATAAATACCTTTATAATTCTGTTTCACAAAACATTTCAGTATTTCAGCATGGGTTTATGAAAAATAAGTCAACTGTCAGTAATTTATATAAATAGCACAAGTCGATGTAATATAAACAAATTTTGCAAAGGCTTTTGATAAGGTCTGGCATGCATTACTGTTGGAAAAGTTATGTAATGAATTTGGTCTTTACCTTTAATTAATTAGATTATTTCAATCATATTTGCATCGTAGAAAGCAGACTGTGGTAATAAGAGATTTCAGAATCCTTTACAGCTGCATCTGGGATACTGGAGGGCTCCAACCTCGGTCCGCTCCTATTTATTATTTTTATTGGCAGTTGTTCTTCTGTTACTACCCTTAAATAAGTTCGTAAAATTACCGCTTTTTCATTTTTTTTTTCTGAATTAGGAAATTTGACATACCAACAATCTTTTTATCCCTTTCTTTTTAATTTCGGTAGATATTCGGATCAAAGTTATATAAACAACAGATTAGTTATAGAAGCTTGTTGTAAATATGTCAATGTTTATTATGAGTATTTCAAATTATTATTTTTTACATCTAGCTTTAGCGTAGCCAATATACATTGGGTGATTTTTAGGAACTCAAGGACCTTCGCCAGCAATGTACGTAATAGTACAAAGAGCACCAGTATTCACTCGAACACCCCATAATTTATATTTAAAGAAACTCGGAGAAACTATTGAAATACCTTGCGATGCTAGAGATGGAGATAACGGCCACAGACCGATGATCGTTTGGTACAAGGTACAACTAAATGATTTTTAAATAAAATATCTTTTGCCTCTATCTTAATTTTTTATGTTAATTTATATACAGGGTGTCTGGGAAAATGTGGAAAATCTCCCGGATATGAAAAAAGGACATGAAAGAATTACTACAAGTTCATATAGGCCTCTTCGGAGATATGGGCTCCCATATACCTGCAATGGAATCAAGCTTTTTACACATAATTATGGAACCACCAGATGTATTTCCATTTTTTTTTAATATGTATACCGGGTAAGACCCTTCAAATTACTATCTAAGAAACTAGAACTAACTGTGACACTCATGGCCCCATTTTTTTACGCCCTGTGTGATAAGAACTTTGGACAATATTTTTTACATATCTTTAACTATTGACTAAAAATAAAGTACTCTTCATTCATGTCGCTAATCCTAACAGTTTTCGATAAACGTCATTTTATTTACACTGTTAGTCCCCTAACTTCTGTCAGATTAAATATGAAAAAGAGGAATTTTCCCCTGTCACCATAGTTTCAATAAAAAGTTAAACTAACTGTTTAGTGAAAAACATGGGGTCCGAGACGTCTGATACACTCGCAGGAACGCCGAACTGAAGACTGCTGTACCCGCCACATTAACTCAGTATTGTTCCTTATTTGATCACAATGAAATGTGATTCTCCGTAGAAGTTCCTTCCTACTTCGACCGGATTGGAATATACCAAGGTTTTGAGGTGTCCCACAAATAAAAATCCAGCGGCGTTAGGTGGCGAGATCGAGGAGGCCAGGCAATAAGTTCTCCTCTAACTATCCAATGGTTTGGATAGACATTCAGGGACTCCCATACAGCAAAGCTGAAATGAGATGGTGCCCCATAGTGCATGTGGTGCATGTTTCGGCGGGTTTCAAGTGTCCAGTGCTCTTCTAAATAGTGAAAAGCATTCTGGAGGAACTCCAAATAAAGTTCTCCATTCAGTCGTGCCGGCAATATGAATGGTCTAATTAAAAAATTGCCAATGATGTAGATGATGCGAAACAATTGTTTCATGAGGATTTTCGTCAGCCCATACATGTGAGTTGTGTAAATTTATGATACCATTTTTGGTAAACCCTGCTTCATCCGTGAAAAGAATAGTGCTAATGAAGTTTACATCTGATCTGATCCAATAGCCAATTTGCAAACTGCATGCGACGGGGAAAATATTTAGGAATCTGTTTATGCACAGCTGTTCTTGAAGAACTTCATGTACTATTGTTTTCGACGTATTAAACTGCGCTGATAATTTTCGAGTGATCACTGAAAGAGTGTCGGTTACAGCATTTAAAATATTTTTCTCTAATTGCGACGTTGGTACTGTTCTTCCATGACCAACATCAGTACTCCTTTCCCCAAAATTTCCTAAAATTGTGAAGAAATTTAATAATATTACCTTCCTCCTGGCTTCCAAAGCATTGCTAGATGTTAGACCATACATCAGATGCATATATGCATACTCATGTATGTAATTTTTATCGAAATACGTCAAATACATGATGTAAATAAAATGGCTTTTAGTCAGTACTCAATTTTTAGTCAATAGTTAAAGATATGTAAAAAATGTTGTCCAAAGTTCTTATCATACAGGGCGTAAAAAAATGGGGTCATGAGTGTCACAGCTAGTCCGTCCCTGCAGCTGTGAGTAATTCGCAACACTTTCTTGGATAGTAATTTGAAGAGTCTTACCTGGTATACATCATATTAAAAAAAATGGAAATATACCTGCTGGTATTAATAATGTGTAAAAAATTTGATTTCATTGTATCCGGGAGATTTCACACATTTTCTCGGACACCCTATGTATAAACATTTTGAATAATTTAAATTTTTTAGAAAGGATCGTCATTACCCATGGGTCGTTATTCAATAAATGAAGGTAATCTTACTATAACTGATATACAAGAAGAAGACAGGGGTATTTACCAATGTTCAGCTACCAATAAAGCCGCTACTGTAACGGCAGAAACAGAATTATTAGTTGGTAAGATTATAAGAATATTTTTGTGCTCATTCTCGATAACTAAAATAGCTCCACTCTTAATAATAATAATAAAATTCCAACCTATCTCCCTTCAATGTAACTTCTTGTTTTTGAGTTGGAACATCAGCCATATACTACTAATGTGACTGAATTCTTTTTATTTTGAAGTGAGCTTATGCCCATGTTGAAGGCCAGTAGAAATATTTTTTTCTGGAGCAATAAAGTCGTTTCAAGATAGGTAGCGTTAATGCGCTTTTTAATTATTACATAGAAAATTTTTGTAGTGCCCCTTGTAAATGCTTTAAAAATACTTGGGCTGAACAAAAAGTATTTGATTCATTGTAATTTATGGATAGTCCGGATACATTCAAATATACATAACAACAGATTATTAATTAATTTAAATTTTTTTCAAAATAAATTTAAAGGCAACAATCATATTACGGTTAAAAATTTTGTAACAAATACTAAGCTATTTCTTAACCTATTTATTAGCTTTGACAAATAAACAAATAATATAAAATATGCAGAAGATTATGTTATTACTTAGGATTTTTTCTTTCAGAGAATATTCCCTCCAGTGCCCCATATAATCTCACTGCAGTGTCCTCTCCAACATCCATCCTCTTAACTTGGTTATCCAGAAGGCAAAGAAACGTTGAATTTAGTGTATGGTACAAAAAAATTCAAACAACTGAATGGAAAACATATCAAGTACCATCATCAAGAACCTTAGAAGCTACTATCACTAATTTAGAGCCAGGTAAGCTTTCAAAATCTATAGTTGCATACTTGTTTTCTCGTTTTCTAAAATATTATAATTACATGGAGCAATATGCTTCACTTCATTTGTATTACTGTTATTAGTATATTCTTCAACTTTGAAATATTTCCACACAGTTTTTAGTTAACCCTTTGCCTGAAGAAAAAAATTTCATTTTCAATTAAATTAGACGTTAATAATTTACGGAAACAACAATTAAGAAGAGGTAATGGAAGCCACTTTGCTCCCTGTATATCATTAGAGGACTCTACAGCTTCTCAAAATGTAATTTAAAGATATCTACAGAAAATGATTACTCTGAACTTCTAAATGTAAAATAGTTTTAAAAAAAAAACTTTCTTTAAAAAACGCTAAAAATTATCGGTATCAGCTGATATATGAAAAGTATATTTTGCTGGACAGAAATGGCGCGCATTTCAGATCAACATAAAATTATATAAATAGTAAACATTTTCAAATTAATAAGGTGTTACAGGAAAATAATGATTTTTTTCTACTATATAATCTTGGATTGGATACAAAATATTGTACATCCAATATATATATATAGCATCAGAGAAAAATCATTTTATTTGCTATAGAATAAACCGACTTCAAATTTAGGTTAATGTTTAATAACATTAAATATCCCTAAATAAACTTGAACTAAAATAATGGTTATTTAAACAATTTTCTCAGTTTAAGGGATAAAAAAGAGTTATAGAGTTCATGCGGTATTTTTTACTGTAATTAAAATTTTTAAATTCGTTGCCATATGTCTACCACTAGTTTTTTTTTCAGGTACTGAATATGAATTGATGGTTCTTTGTAAAGATGATACTGGAGACGGACCATTCAGTAAATCCATTAGAGTTTGGACGAAAAATTTA
Source organism: Diaprepes abbreviatus (assembly GCA_034092305.1). Taxonomy (NCBI): domain Eukaryota; kingdom Metazoa; phylum Arthropoda; class Insecta; order Coleoptera; family Curculionidae; genus Diaprepes; species Diaprepes abbreviatus. Next base: position 1,742,351 of record JASJET010000204.1, on the reverse strand, counting down.
GAACACGAAACTAACCTCTACAAAGGTACATATATTCATGAAAAACTTGTTTTTCACAACAATTGGAACTTACTTTCTAAAACTTTAACTCCTTAATTCTCTAAGATGATTTAAATTTATTACCATAATAATTTGAAACTGATATGTTTCATTGATAAATGCAGAAATTACACGTCTATTGGATCTTACTTTCTAAAACTTTAACTCCCTAATTCTCTAAGGTGATTTAAATTTAATACTATAATAATTTGAAACTGACAGGTTTAATTGATAAATGCAGAAATTACGTACCCAAGAGAGTATTAAATATGTTCATCATAGAATTAGAAAAATCAAATTACTTGATAAACCCATGTGGATAAAAAAAAATTTTGTTTAATTTCGATCGATAACCTTACAGGTTCTAAGGCTGTACCTCTTATTTTTTATTAAATTTTTTTGAAGAAAAAAATTCTTTAGTGAATTCTACAACACAACTCATAACAATGATATACCAAAACACAATTGACCAATTATAAATTTTAACCAATTAAATCGCGTCCAAGTCTTAAAACCAATAGCCAGATTATTTTGAAACCAGATCTAGTCGCAATGAAGGTAAGATCATTTAGTTGGCTAATTTTGTTTTGCCTATGATATTGTCACTGTAGAACTAAAATAACCACCCATAAATTCACTCAGCTCATATGATATTAGCAAAAGGGACAAATTAATTAATAAAGATGGGAAAGTTAGGAATGGAAAATAACTTCTGTAGTAATAAGTATATTTTAGGTAGGAATATTACAAAACTGCAGAAGTAATGGTGTGGTGTAGTGTAAAAAATAATTACCAAAATTATTAAATATCTATTGCTTGTAATAAAGAAAAAAAAATTGTTTTAAACTGATATTAATACTATCAAACAAGGCCTAACGAAAAACGCACCCCGATGGCGTTTTAGTAATTTTCGTTGAAATCAACTCATTTTTGTGACTTTAGAGAATTTCTCGCAAATTTATGAATGAATTTTTGTAGCAATAACCTTAATATTGTTATAATTTATATTAATGTCAACAAATAAATCTTTATGTGGAAAAATTAAGAAAAGATCATATTGAAGAAATCCAAGGAATAATTTCTTAAAAATAACCAAAACAAATTTGTTATTCTTAAATTTTTAAGGTTCAATATTTAAGTGACGACTTACTGTCTGTATTCTTTTGGATCATTTCCACTTTTAGTTTTCTCACATCTCTCATTTTCAACTAATATAATGACTTCAACAACATAATAACTAAATATATATTTAATAAAACACGAAGTAATCATTTGCAAATTTGTCACTTTGATTGCTAATAATTACCTGAAATGAATAAAGATGTTGTTCTAGTCACTTGAAACTACCTATTATCAATTTAGATTAGTTTTAAAATTAAATCATTTTATGGTATTAGTGAATCTAGAAGTAAGTTTGAATTTTTTATCTTTAAAAGAACCTAGGTACATAATTGTATATAAAGTAAACTAACAGCTATTTGCCATTTATGTAACTTATTCGATTTTTATTATTTTATATTTAACCTTTCTACTATGCAGAATTTTCTGACATAAATAAAATATAAAATTATATGTGACCAACAAGAATATTATTTCAATAACATTTATGAAAATTCCTAGGTTTAAATTTAATTTACTAGTAAAGTTGACCCTCACTTCACAAAGGGGTGAGTTTGATAAGAACATTTTTGGACTTCCGATTATTTGTTAAGCAGAGATGAATTCTCTGTAGGATTCATACCCAATTGTTTTTTATCCTCACAACAATTAACTAATTATTAAGAAAAAAATATTTATTAGGTCCAGCTCCAATTGGGTATCCTAGAAATATAGAAGTTAGACCAACAGATGAAGGTTTGTTCGTCGTTTGGGAACAACCCGAGTTTGGAATGGAATTATTTAAGACATATATCGTTAGGTAATTATTAACTAAATTAACAAGATAATGAATTTAAATAATATTATTTTTTCAGGTGGACGCAGGGGTCAGATGATTACATTTTTGGATCAGCAGAAACAATTGAAAATGCTTATCTTAGTATGTTTTTTCATTTACCTAAAAAGAAAGTTCACAAAATTAAAAAAATAGTCAGTTTTTTGAATACTAAACTATATTCAAAATGCCTTGATATACCAAATATATGAATACATCATATAACACAGTTTTCAAACTAACCCCAGCAAAACTATGTTCAGTACAAATGATTTAAATAACTCACCTTTTATTGAACCAATTATAAATAACAGTCCTTTGTCAAAATATAATCTAATTTATTAGAATTCTCAAAAACTGTAAGATTATAAATATAGGGATCTAATTTTCATACCAAAAGTGGATACTGAAAAACCTTGTAAGGACAAACGTACTCTGTTCTAACACGGTTAGAGATAAAGCACTATCTCAGATTGCAACAACATCGGGAAAGGGTGGAAGCCTTTTCTCATGGTGCACCGCCATCTGTAGATCGGTTTCGAACTTATTGGTTCTCATCAGTACGGAGTAGTCACGTAGTGAACCTCAATATTGGAGAAGTAAATGCCGCCATAGATCTGCTTGTATTAAATTTCATATTTTGTCTAATAAATGTTGCTTAAAGGATGCATGAAAAAGGTGTGATGATACTAGGTCATCGATGCTTAGGCCTCCATTGGGCCCTTTACATCTCACCATATCTGCAGGTTATTCGAGGCCGATCGCCTTTGCTAATCCAAGCAGCCTCGTTAGTTGAACTTGTCTAACTGCTTCCGGTAATAAAATTGTATCTCCGAAATATATCTGCCTCAGTCCGTTGAATGCTGGGCACTCTCTGAGAACATGGCCAACAGTTTCATCCTCCCCCAAACACCATCTGCATGTCGGGTCGTCTTCGACACCGATTCTATGAAGATGGCCCCTGAGGTGACAATGTCCTGTCAACAATCCCACCACAATTCGCAGCTCTTTTCTTCCCAAGGAGAGAAGCTCCTTAGTACGCCGTGCACTAGGCCCAGTTATATGTTCCTTAGCATACCTCATTCCAGGAGCTCCCCTCCACGATTCAATAAATTTGCTTCCCAGCAACGAGTTTAATTCCCCTTTTTTGCCGATAGCATTTGGGACAGGTAATATTGGTTGGGGTCCATACGGTTTAGTCGCCGAACCCAACTTTGCCAGATGGTTTGCCTCCTCATTCCTGCGTATGCCCGAGTGTCCCGGGATCCAGATGAGTCTGATTGTGTAGCCTTTCTTTGTCATACACTAGTCGCGAAGTCACGACACTGGACTTTATTGCCAATATCGCAGCCTTACTGTCTGAGCATATATTTATTACTCTATTCCTGTCTATGTCCTTCTCACATGGGTACACTGTAGAATAGCATAAATTTCCGCTGTAAAAATTGTCGCACATTGTCCGAGAGGGTAGTACTCTCTGACTCCCGTGCTCTTGCCGAATACTCCAGCTCCAGCTCTTCCATCTTATTGAGATCTATCAGTATACCACCAGGATCCATTTTGCGGAAGATTTATTCTCCCTCCTTATCCTTTTTACTTGGCAAAAATATCTCCAGGGAGAGGTTGGGTTTTAAAAGCGGCGTCATGTAATCTGTCCGCATGGGGAGTGATGGACACCTCTCCACCGCGCTTTCCCAGATACCTGAGTAGCCGCCCGTTCCAATTCCAGGAAGTCCCAGGTAACTGAGACGATAAACAGTCTTCAGGGTCTCGTTCTCTATGTATAAGTGAAGAGGAGGCAGATTCGCCAAGACTTCCAGAGCCCTAGTGGGAGCAGTCCTCATCGCACTCAATATTCCCACACAAGCCATTCTCTGAACTTTGTTAAGTTGAAGAATGTGTTTGCGCTTTGTTGTACTACGCCACCATACAATAGCGGCGTACGTCATCATGGGGCGGATCACCATAGTGTATATCCAAAATAGCACTTTAGGTGTCAGTCCCCATCGCTTAAAGGACTTACTTTTAAATGTTAAGGTACACTACTTGCCTACTCTGTACTGGCGGGAATTAATAAATTTGAAACCGGTCTACAGAGGGCGGTGCACTACCGTGGGGAAGTGCTTCCACCCTTTCTGGTAGTCTTGCAATCTGATATAGTGCTTTGTCTCTAACCGTGTTAGAGACAAAGCACATTTATCCTTCCATAATATAAGGTTTTTCAGTTGATTGAGAACTAAAATAATTTCTCTTATATAATAGTACCTTGTTTTTATACACAACATCATTGTTCTTTTATTCTATTGACAGTTTAAATGTCATAACTCTACAAGACTTTCTATAGTACCTGAGAAAGCTGCAGTGCAGTGAGTAATAATGTTTTTACCAATACTAATGTAAAGATAAGAAAAACAAACTTCCATTAAGATTCGCCTGATATCTTTTGACCTATTATTTTTTTCTATTAGGTTGGCGGAAATTGTTGACGGTTTATAAAAATATCAGCGTACATATAATCGATTCGGTGTTGTCAAACATTGTACTAAATATTTCCTGTGAGAGCTGTAAGCTGTAGAACTCTCCCCAAATTTATTAAGCCTGTTTCCCAAAACTCAAACTTAGTTCCCAAAAACCACTTGTTTATACGTGGACAATGTTGTTTTGTCCTATTGTATTGACCTCGCTTTGCTGTGTGAACTCGGAATTAAACTCCTAATAAAAGTACAACCCGAATTTTACTCCAACCATTATTTTAAACCCTGTGGGGTTGCTCGTCTTGTTTACTCTAGTATACAATAAAATTAAATACGTAATAGAAAATCCGAAGGTACCATTGAGGCACCACATGAAATAGTTTCAATACACGTCACTATATGGTAGCAAAAGTATTAATCAATGAGCAAACGCCCGTGATTATATGGATCATTATTCGAATTGGAAACTATTACTCATGCCTTAAAATTTTAAAAAAGAGCATAAAAAACGAGACTAACATTTTAATTCTGTAGACTTAAGTGTTATCTAAAGTTTTATACAGTCAATTGGTGGACAGTAAATACTTAGGTTATTATATAAGTTTTGTAGTATGGACACTAGCGTCAGGATAATATTGAACTAATAAATACAATTCATGAGAATAGCCTTTTCTACAGGAAGTCCTGGAAAATGGGGGAATACTAAAAGTTCATATAAACTTTTTTCGTTGAGGCCTCCTCTTCGGAGATATAGACATCCAAAGAGCAGCAATGGAATCCAGTTTTTTACACATAATTATTGAACCACCAAGTATATTTAATTTTTTTTTAAATATGATGTATATCAGCTGCAGGAACGGACTAGCTGTGACACTCATGTACACCATTTTTTACATACCTTTAACTCTTAACTTAAAAAAGTACTCATTCATATCGCTAATCCTAACCGTTTTCGAAAAAACGTCATTTTATTTACACTTCTGTCGGGTTGAATATGAAAAAGGGGAATTTTCCTCTGTCAATATAGTTCAAATGAAAAGTTGAACTAACTGCTTAGTTACAAATTTCGTAAGAGGACTCTATAAAGTCTGATACAGTCGCGGGCACGATGAATTGAGGACTGCTGTGCCCGCAACATTAACTCAGCATTGTTCCTTATTTGATCACAATGAAACATGTCTTACTGCAGAAGTTCCTCCCTACTATCGACCGGAGTGGAATACACCAAGCTTTTGAGGTGTCCTCACAGGTAAGAATCCAACGGCGTTAGGTCGGGAGATAGAGAAGGCTAGGCACTAGGTTCTCGTCTACCTATCCAATGGTTTGGATAGACGTTATTCAGGTGCTCCCACATAGCAAGCTGGAATAAGGCTATGGTCCATCGTGCATGTAGTACATGTTTGAGCGGGTTTCAAGTGCTCTAGTTAATCGTGAAAAGCGTTCTGATTGATGATTCCCTCAAAGACACTAATTAATTAGAAGTGATGTTGATGATGCGACACACTAGCTGCATGAGAAGTTTCATCAGGCCATACATATGAGTTGTGTAAATTTATAACACCATTTTTGATAAACTCTGGTTCATTCGTGAAGTGAATAGTGCTAATGAAGTTTACACTATTTAGTTGCTGATCCAATAGCCAGTTTGCACACTGCATTCTAAGGGGGAAAATCTTCAAGAATCAGTTCATACACTTTTTTCAAATGATATGGATATAACAGCTGTTCTTTAAGAACTTCATGTACTATTGTTTTCGACGTAATAAACTCCGCTGATTGAAGGAGTGTCATCAACAGCACTTAAAATATTTTTCTCTAATTGCGGTGTACGTACTGTTCTTCCCCGACCAGCATTACTACTTCTTGTCTCAAAATTTCCTGAAATTATGAAGAAATTTAATATTACCTTATTAAATGGAATCACCTACCACGCTTCCTTAGACGTTGGTCAACTAGTTGAAACTTTTCTGATCTGGAAGAGTACGATTAGGATATCTGTCGTGATATAACCTCCTGGCTTCCAAAGCATTGCAAGATGCAAGACCATACATTAGATACATATCTGCCTACTCAATAAATGTGTATTCCATATTTCGAATTATTTCACAATTAATTTCACCACAAAATCCAGAAATCAGTAAATTAATAAGCCAAGAATGAATGTGTCAGCGATGTGAAAATTGGCAAGTTCTAAAATGCACAATATTTATTTCTATCGTACCTAGCAACGTTTGCAACAATACTTTGTTTTTGGTGCCGATAAAATAAAATGCTTATTTTTTTGTGAACCCAGGACGAACTGCAATTCACAGAATTAAATGTTTTTTTAACTAAAGAGATAAACTCCAATTTTTAGATCGAATTTTTTATCATAAGGTTTAATGTTGAACATTTGGTAGGAACAAAGTTGTATCTTTTATCAAAATACGCCAAATATATGATGTAAATAAAATGACGTTTTTTCAAAAATGATTAGGATTAGCGACATGAATGAAGAGTACTTAATTTTTAATCAATAGTTAAAGGTATGTAAAAAAGTGTCACAGCTAGTCCGTCCCTGCAGCTGTGAGTAATTCACAACACTTTCTTGGATTGTAATTTGAAGGGTCTTACCTGGTATACATCATTTTAAAAAAAACTGAAATATACCCGATGACTCAATAATTATGGGTAAAAAACTTGATTCCATTGCAGCTCTTTCGGAGCCCATATCTCCGAAAAGAAGGCATATACGAAAAAAGTTTATATGAACTTGTAGTATTCCTTTCATGTCTTTTATTGAGTCAATAAACCTTTTCATGCACTCTAAATATCGACTACTTAATTGCTAATAATATTATTTTGAGGAAAAATAAATAAGTTCTAAATACGATAAAATTTTCTGAAATTATTTTTAAGAAATAATTATTCCTACAATCTTTTAGTTAAAAATCTTGTGGAGGGAACAGAGTATGATATCCAAGTTGTGGCGGTATCGATAGATGATCAACAAGCCATTAGTGAAAAAGTTAATGCGCTCTATCCTGGATTCAAAAGTATTCGAGCTATATCAACTGGTAGGTACTTATGTTAAACGCTATGTTTCAAAAACAGCTTTTTAGCATTTTTAAAACACTTAGCTAAATTAATATAATATACATTTGTTTGTTTGCTCGAAATAATCTCCAAAACTACTTAGCTAATTTTAAAAATATTTTCGCTCTCGCCAATATAACATTTTCTGTTTACACAACAGCTACTTTTTATTCGGTTTTATAACCAAGTTGACACAAAGGAGGGTGAAAATGGAGAAATTCTAAGTAGTTGTAAACTAGCATTAGTGTTTCTTGGAGACTATGCTAGTAGTAAGTTGGTATTTCTCAATACAAAATTTTTAACTTCTTAATCTTTGGGTATCAAAAACTCACTGTTTTTTGTTTCCGCTGTTAAATTTAACTAAAAGCAACAAAGTATGGAATTTAAAATTAAAAATATATTTGAAATTTTTTACTTTTGCAAAACAATATTAAAAGAGAGGTAACAACGGCGCGAGCGAAGGCAAGGTACAGAGAACGCCGCCCGTCGTTACTTTGTTATTGTAAATTTGCTAGTATCTTTGAACACTCTTTCGAAAATACTGGTCCCATTGAGTTAGCTAAACGGCTCTCCTGCTCCCTCCAGGGAAACATTCACTCATCTCAGATATATTCAAATGTCATACGGATGGAGCTATGTGGTGGCGTTTCTATGTTGTCGGGGTGATGTTATGGTTCACTGTATTTACCATAAACTTCCGAACAGTTCGAGGGGTCTCGAGTAGCACTGCCTTTTGCATAGCTTTATCCAGATGTTCGCTAATGCCCGGTCCCTTGATATTACGCAGAATACTGTTCGGTTTTTTTTTTCGAAAAACGGCCGCCATTTTGTTAAGTTTGAAAATCTTTGTTTCCAAATTTTTTTCTGAAAGTTTTCAACTGATGTAACTTTAATCAAAAGAGAAAACTGAATTTTGTCAATTAGTTGTAAAAATATACAATTTTGATTAAAAAATTACTTCCCTTTTTCTTTGCTGCAAAAGCTCTAACTTCAATTTTAAAATCTCGATAACTTCCTTTAAAATGATTTTTTCGCAAAACGCAAAATATGTGTACGTTTTTTTGGATTCTAGAATAATATATTTCACCCAAAAAGCATTTTATTTTTTTGATTATTTTCACTCCATGATTTTGAATGGAATCGGTCACATGTCGAATTTAGCAACCTCCTTTATCGATTAAATAACTACTAAAAAAATAATAGGCGAATATATATATATATATATATATATATATATATATATATATATATATATATATATATATATATATATATATATATATATATATATATAATTTCATTTATTTTTTTAGGTATCATAGCTGGACTCATTTTCCTTGGAGTGATATTCGCTGCTGTTTATTTTGTGAGGAAAAGATTTTTTACTAACAATCCGCAACTGCTTAAAAAATAACTAAATTTTAACTGTTGTTAATATAAATTTAGAAAAAAATTTTATCATGTAATATAAAAAAATGTTAATAACTACTAGAACTTAGGTGATAATTAATTATTGTATATTTTTGTATATTTTTTATTTATTATAGATAATATAACACCATGTCTATTTATTGTCTTTAAAATAAACTTTAAGAAAAGAGGCACAGTAATAAACGCATTACCGTACAACCTGTACCCAATGAGCTTCACGGATATGTAGGTATTTCCACACAAGTTCTGGATTTATTTCATCCACTGAGATAGAAACGAAACGAGGCGCCACTATCATTTAATAATGTTAAGGAAACAGTATCATTGAGTGGAACTTAATATAGTAACAATATGGCGGCTCTAGCAGAATTGAACTAGAATATTAGGGTAAGGTGGAGCACAATGAAACAAAAAGTGTTTTTCCGAGATAGAAAAGAAAATATTTATTATTTTAATAAACTCTTTTTCAGAAATCTAACAATGGTTATTTCTTTAATAATCAACAATATCAAACTTAATGCACATCTCTATAAATTCAAGTTATTGACTATGTTCTGAGATCAAATCTTTGTTGCACTGTGCTCCAAATTTGGAATACAATAAAACAAGAGTAAGGGTACAGTATGACAAAATAGGACACAGCGTAACACAATGTAAAACTATAGAAAATCGACACTTTTAATTTTAAAAAATAAGAAAAAAGAAAATTAACCCAAATTAAACAATCTCATGATATTTTGAGGAAAAAATTATAAGTTTGATTAGCATTTCGTTTTCAATTTCCTATCGTTAGTTTTGAGTACGAATTCTATATCATTTTTGGAAACGATTTTAAACTTTTTCTAACTAACTTCATATTCATCACTTTAAGGATCATTTTTTGTCAACAATTGACCAGTAAAATAATTTACTTGTTACTCCGGAAACTTAACAACAACAAAATTAATACCAGAGTATTTTAACGCTTTCTACATATTTCTAAGGGTTTAACATAACCCGATAACCCTGTATTTATTTTATTCACGTATTTATGTAGCTGCAGTACTACATATTAATACCAATGGCAATGCAAACCTATATAAAATTTAAAAAATGGGGTTGGTATAATGGGAGTGCGGGGATATCAACCCCAAGGGAGAATTTGTTGGACTTTCTCAGTATCAACAACCTGGAATTTATTAACACAGAGAACATGGTTACTTTTATTACCAGTAGAGGAGAGCTTGCCATAGATCTAACTATTTGTTCTTGCAATATGCAGAAATTGGTGAAGTGGAAAGTTAGTCCGGAAGTCTCGTCGAATAACCGACACATCCTATTTGAAATTGACATTGAGCAAGACGTAGTAGTAGCGGAATACCGAAACCCTAGAGTCAGAAACTGGAATCTCTTTTGGAAAGAATTGGGAAGCAGAGTCTTACTGTTCTTATCGAGGTACTGTGATGAAGCTGAGGGTGAGATCGCTACCAAACAGATCAGTGGTACCCTTTAGGGTTCATTATAGGCTAGCTGTGAAATAAAACGAAGATCCATGAATTCCAAGATATCCTGGTGTAACTCTCAAATTGAGAACCACCGGAAAAATATCCGGACACTCTTTAAAAAAACGCTAAAATACAGAAGCGGAATAAACGGAGAAGAATATAAAACTGCCCAGAGAGAATACAATAAGGGACTTACAGAGGAATGTATGGAGTAAATATTGCATAGAAAATATGCACTCAGGATCCTGCCTCTGCAAAATACCATCTAAAAATCCAGGTGCTTGGAATAGAGCACTGGCTCTTGCTGAAGGAGGTCAAACCACGACCGAAGAAGGGATCCTGGGGGAGCTACCAGACTCAAATCAATATGAGAGCAACTTTGGAGAACAACAAAAATTCCTCTTAGCACATCATAACTACAAGTTAGTAAAAACGATGATATATGAAGGGGTAAAATGGTCGATAGAAACGTTGTTCCCTTAAATTCACTTGGTAAGGATGGTATATTCCCAGCTTTACTACAAAAGTTCTCCTATATTATAATAAGCTATCTGCTGAAACTATATCTTTCGGTTTCGAACTTGGAGTACATGCCAATGTTGTGAAGAGAAACAAAAATCCATTTCCAAGGTTAGAAGGACAAATTATATAAACCCTAACTCTTTTCGCCCTATTAGCCCGACCAGTTTCTTATTAAAGACACAGGAAAGGTTGGTGGATCGACAGATCAAGGAAGGAATAGTGATACAGTGGTCCTTTACATCTTTTACAATTTGCCTATCAAGCAGAAAAATTCATAGACACAGCGCGACATCGATTCGTCACAAGAGTCGAAAACGCATTATCGAATGGTCAATCAGCCTTAGATATTGAAGGGGCATTTGACAACACATCTCACGATTCGATAAATAATGGTTTAACAAAAACGAGGCTCTGAACCGACAAGAGTCGCATGAATCAAGCAATGTTGACTAGTATATGCTGAACTTAACAATGCTATTGTTAAAGCGCTATCAAGTAGGAGTTGTCCACACGGAAGAGCTCTATCGCTTTTGCTGTGGAGCCTTGTGGTGGACAGCCTGCCGAATGAACTAAATGGGGCTGGTTTGTATACACAGGCTTACCCCAACAACTTGGTCATTTTGGGCCCTGGTCGTGATACCCGGGACTTAGAGGGACAAATGATGCGAACCCTTCAGATCGCGGAGCGATGGTGCCGCAAGGAAGGGCTCGGAATAAACCTGGACAAAACCGAGGTGGTATTATTTACCAAAAAAGAAAAACCACAATGACATTGACGGGAAGGATCCTTTAATACAAGAACACAATTGAAATCATATTGAGGCTCGAACCAGGAGGGCCATATGGATTTTCTGAGCTTGTAAATGAGCCTTTGGGTGCACATGGAGCTGACATCAGAAGTGCTATTTTGGATATCCACTATGGTGATCCGTCCCATAATCACGTACGTCGCTGTTGTATGGTGACCTAATACAACAAAGCACAAACACCATCTTCAAGTTGACAAAGTTCAAAGAATGGCCTGTATGGGAATAACGACTACGACGCGAGGACTGCTATCACTAGGACGCTGAAGGTCCTGGCAAAGCCTACCTAAACTACTGATCACCTCAATTGCCTAGGACATCTCATAATTGGAATGGGCAGCTACTCAGGTATCTGAGAAAGTGTGATGAAGAGATGTTAATCACTCCCCATCATGGGCGTAGTTAGGGGGGAGCAAGGGTGGGCACCGTCCGACAATATTGAAGAAATATACTGTTTTCATTGTTTAATCTTGAGAAAAATGTTTTTTATTGACCGGCTGCCCCCTCTAGGAAAACTCCCTAGCTACTCCAATGCTCCCCATATAAACAGATTACATGGCGCTGCTTTCAAAACCAAAACCACTCTCTTGAGATAATTTTTCTAAGTAAAGAGGATTAGAAGAAAGAGGAAAATCTTCTGAGAAATGGTTTCTGGTGGTTTACACGTGGATCTCGACAAGATAAAAGAGACGGAGCTAGAGTGTTTGCCAGGAACACGGGAGTCAGAAAGTTCGATTCTCTTGGACAAGGTGTGATGATTACAGCGAAAATGTATGCTATTCTGCAGTGTGATCATCCCTGTGGGAGAGACATAAACAGGAATAGGATAATAAACATATGCTCAGACAGTAGAGCAGCGATAATAGCACTGAAATCTAGCGTGTCAGAGTGCAAGGATGTACTAAACAGTCTGACAAGGAAAGGCTGCACACAATCAGACTCGTGTGTGTCCTGGATCACTCGATATACACGGGAATGAGAAAGCAGACTGGCGAAGATGATGTTCATGATTAAATCATATGAAATCCAAACAATTCTATCTATCACAATTACCTTTGGGAATTAAAATTGTTGCTGGAAAGCAAATTTATTGAATCGTGGAGAGCTCCTGTAATAAGGTGTTTCAAGAAAAATATAATTGAAAATAGCGCACAGCTTACTAGAGTTGCTTTGGTTAGGAAGGAAAGAGTTGCGAAATGTGGTGGGATTGTTGACAGGATATTGTCACATGATGTCTGGAGGAGAATGACATTGCTGACACTCAGAGGGTGTCCCGCAATCAAATGACCAAGGCGAAGATATTTCGGGAATACAATTTTGTTACCTGAAGCCGTTAGGCAAGTTTAATTAGCAAGGCCGTTTAGATTCGCAAAGGCGATCGACCTCGAAAAACTTGCTGCAACGGTGGGATATAAAGGGCCCAACGAGGCCTAGGCATCGATGATCAAGTATCATCACCTTTTGGTCATTCATTCATTCATTCAAGGTAGATAATAAATAAAAGAACTTGATTGTGCACGTATATAAAAAATTTATTTGTAAATATAGGGTTGATAAAACTACTTAAATATATAGGTAGGTACAAGGGGTTGAGTGAAAATCGTACAGAAATATCAATTTAAATAACCTTTAAACATACAAAAATAACTATTTTGATAATTCTGCTTATCTACAATTTTTTTAAATAAAGATATTACAAAAATAAAAATTAGCTAAGACTCCACATAAACACTAAATAATATCTCAATACTACTGAATGTGTGTAGAAAAATAAAAAACCTAAAACCATATAAATATGTAAATATATTTATTTTAGATATCCATTCATTTTTAATTTTTTTTTATATTTCAATTAACAGAAAATAATTCATATAATTTTATTATTCTCATTTTTCTGCCAAGTATTGAATTAAAAAGTATTTCATTCAGTAAATATTGTTGCCGGTCAGAATATTGACCTTGGATAATAACGTTCAGTACTACTACTTTAAAAATTCTAGAAATTTTCATTTAAAAAGAATAGAAAGTTGATAATTGCAAAACATTATCTATAATGCGTATATATTGATTGAATTTAATAAATGGATAAATCACTTTGAGTTTTAAAATAAAACTTAACATTTCTTTCCTTGTATCTAAAAGAATTTATATTAAAATTTCAAAAATTAAATACACAAAAAATGTTTGGAAATGGAAATTATTTAAATTTTTTGTAGATCAATTTGTTATATCCGAAATATTAGATAAATCGTTCTTCTGTATGCTAGAACTGGTATATTTTTAACTGCAAATTGGTCTGGATCACCTCGATTAACATTTTATATATTTTAGATCAAGCAGAATTGAAAAGGATTATTTGAAAACTCAAAAAACTGCCATTTATCACTCCATACTTAACATCCTGACACACTGTATACAAACTGATAAAACTATCATTAACCTTATTGTATATAGTAAGTTGACATACTTGACAGTAAAAAATATTCAAATCAGAATGAAGTTTCCCTTAAAATATTTGATTTTCATCTATCCATCATCGTTATATTTATGCCAACGTTAGTAAATGAATCTAACTCACTTAAAGATGAAAATAAAACATTCTAAATACATATTTTTTAGGTTGTTTAAAATTACACTTTAAAATTTTATTGTTTGGTTTTTTTTTACTATTTTAAAAACTCTTTGGCGATTCAGGAATATAAAAAAAATATAAATAGGACATCCATACAGGACAATATGTATTTACTCTTTAAGGATCATATAATCGTATCATACAAAATTTTAAATATGTATAATTATGTAAAAATCGTTGATGTCTTATGTAATTTTGAAAGATATTTTAAAATTAAAGCCCAAGGTTATTTGCGACGAAGAAATTTGGAGAAAGACATAATTTAACACAAAAATGCTCGTACTTTTAAAAAATGTGGATATCACTGACAAACTATATTTCTGTATAAATTCGTGATTCTGGAAAGTTCTTACTTTCTTGTGTAAAAAAGAGTAAGTGTCGGTATTTTCTAATTTAAAAGCCTTTTGAATTTAAAATTTAATTTTAATATCATATAATAATTGGGAAGTCCTAGGCTAGAGGTTGAATGTTGAAGTACCTCTAAGCAAAAAGTTTAAAAAAATCACAATAACTAATATCAATAAAAAGAAAATAAATAAACCATTTTTAATTTTTAAACTATTAGTTCTACTAGATTGATAACAACATTTTAAGGTATAAGTATGCATAACCATAATTTTATTAAATTCAAAAATTTACTTTACATAAAATATTTTAGGATAACACAGCACGGCGTGAAATTTGTATATTAAATAAAGAATAGTCATTTCTAGTAGACTTTGGGTCGCTGAATTCGAAACTGGCCTCCATCACATCGGGTTTTTTTAAATATCCTAACCTAAAAGTGAAAAATAAGCCATTTTGGCCTATATTTGAGGTTATGTACCATCGCGACATTTTTTCTCAAAAAACTATACATAGCATATTAAGGTTTTACTTTTTCAAATGCCGTTGAGTTTGTACAAATATCTTTTTCTTCGAGATCTTCAATTTTGAAAATTTCAAATTGCATGAAATTTTCAAGTTTTTGAGCCCTTCACCTTTCGTGACCCACAAGGTTTTAAGCGAAAATTCTAATAAAACATGGTCGTTTTAAAGCTATCAAAGCATCGCTTAATCCAAATTTATCATTAGTTTCGCAAAATAAATTTGTTTAAACAATTTGTTTAAGCAAATTATTACAAAAGTCATTATTTTTTAAATAAATGCTTCCATTGCATTTTAGAAAAATAAATACGTTTAAATGTATCGATATTAAGACAAATTTTGTTGTAAACAAAATCATAAACAATTAATTTTGCAATTAAAAACGCCCTGAAACCATCATTATAAAATAATTAAGAATGTATATCCAGAATTCACAAAACCATAGTCTACAAATACGAGGATCGTTTTAAAAGTAAGTTACACTATTTTTTTTTAATCCGTGTGATTGCCGTTAAAGTCTAGAAGTCTCAGGGAACTTATGTCTGGGTGTAGTGACAGCACTGTAAAATTTCTATGCGCGTGCATCGATCGATCCTGCAGTCAGGCTCCAGCCACTAGGGAGATTCCGCTTGCTCAGATGGTGAAGACGTTATGTCAAGGTCAATGGTTTCTAGTTGGAGCCAATCATTCATTGAAGGCAGAGCAACATTAAACGATGAACAATGAAGCGATCATTAACCGCAGCCGAAGCAACATCTTGGGGGAAGACGCTTCACAAACGATGATAATTTGAAACAAGGAGTTTAAAGATGGCTAATTAGTATGCCAGCAAAATGGTATGACACTGGATTGAAAAAACTTTTACTACGGTACCAAAAATGTATTGAAAAACAAGGCCGATTATATAGAAAAACAACTTTAATATGTACTTTTCGAAAAATACTTTTTAAAAATTTTTTTATTTTTATTTATTTAAAAAAAATAGTGTAACTTACTTATGAGACGACCCTGGTACAAAGTCTACTAATGAATATCGTTAAAGAGTTTATATTAAAATGGCCAAATTTGTTATTTAGTACTTTATTTATAACAAAATATATCGTAATAATATTTAAACAAATTTATTTTGCAAAACTAATGATAAATTTGGATTGAACGATGCTTTTATGGCCTTAAAACAACCAGGGTTTATCAAAATTGTCGGTTCAAACGCTTATCGGTCAGATATTGGAGTAAACTTAGCGGCATCTGAAAGAGTAAGACTTATACTTTAAGATACTATAGGGTCATCCAATAAGAATGTTCTATTTTTATGTGCGCATTGTGTTCACATTCCTTGGGATAATGTTATTATATTTTGCATATGTTGACAGTTAGTTCTACCAAATTACCATGGAGAGATACACGATTCCGCAGCGCGTAGAAATTGTTAAATTTTTTTATTAAAATGGGTAAAAATGGGCCAAACGTACCGCGCACTATCTAAAATTTACAGTCGTGATAAGCGTCCAACAGAGAGAACAATTCGACGTTTAATATCAAAATTTGAAAATACTGGTTCAATTAGTGATCAAAAGTGCCCGTTCGTCAACGCACTGCCCGTTCCATTGAAAATATAGATACCGTTCATAAGAATATGCGAGATAATCCGTCGCAATCAATTTTTCACTGAGCACAGGAACTTAACTTATGGAAAATTTTGCATATGGATCTAAAACTTCATCCCTACAAAGTTGTTTTAACACAAGACTTAAAGCCGAACGACCATAGACGGCGCCGTTTATTTGCCGAGTGGGCCCTACAGCAGCATGAAGTCGACCCTTACTTTGGTCGCAAAATCATTTTCAGCGACAAAGCTCATTTCTGCATGAATGGGTATGTTAACAAGCAGAACTGTCGTTATTGGAGTGAGGAAAATCCACGGGAAATTTATGAACGTACGTCCCATCCTAATAGAGTAACAGTATGGTGCGCATTTTGGGTCGGAGGAATTATTAGACCATATTTTTTCAAAATGTGCAAGGAGATGCCGTAACTGTTAACGGCGAAAGATATCGGGTAATGATTATCGATTATTTTTCGCGCTAACTGAATGATATGGATATTAGAAACTTTTGGTTTCAACAAAACGGCGCTACGTACCATATTGCGCGCGAAACAGTCACTTTGTTACAGCGAAGATTTCAAGATTGTTTAATTTCACGTGGTCGTGATGTTGGTTGGTCACCAAGATCTTGTGATTTAACCCCCCTAGATTTTTTCTTATAGGGGTACTTAAAAGCCAGAATTTATGCAGAATTAGAATGACTATCAATGAAATTTAACCGGCTTTATGTGAAACTGTAATTAAAAACTGGGTATATCTTAAATTCGCGCTGTTCAGCGAAGCCGTGGCGGCCATTTGCCTGACACACTGTTTCATAGGTGATGGTATATATTGTACTAAAAAATAATAAAAAAAAGACATACAACACCAACGTTTATCTAATTTGTTTTATTTAAATTGAAAAGTAGGACAATTCTATTTGATGATATAGTTAACCTCAAATATAGGCCAAAATAGCGTTTTTTTGCAATTTAGGTTGGGCAATTTAAAAAAACTGATGTGATCGAGCAATTCTGATGCCGGATTTAAATTCATTAACCCAAAATCTACAACAGATGACTATTTTTATCCAATGTGCAAATTTCACGTCCGGTTGTGTAATTAGAACTTATGCAAAGAGTGGCATCACGTAAACTTCGAACTTCTACCACGATTTATTGTAAAATGCTGAAATAATTTTGGTACCTTACAACAGATTGTGGCATAAGTTGTCATTCTTGTTTATTAAATATTTTTTGATGATAAGTTTGTTAATTAGGTTTTGGTCGATAACTGCAATTAAAATGTTGTTATCGATAGTCTATGATTAATATAATAGTGGATATTAAAACTATTTGTTAACTCCATTAGCGTCTGTCATCCTTAAAATTTGATAGCCCTTTTCAAATAGATACGAAACTAATCTCAAATATATTATTCCGAAATTTTAACATATTATGAAATTAAATAAACCCCTGTTCTGTTTAAACTGTTTCGTACGTTACTAATTCGAAGTATCTGGAAAAGTACAGTAACAAAATATTTGTTTCTATAATATAGCATTATAAAAGCCAACCATATAGCACTCGAACTACCGCTAAAGTACTATTCGTTTTTCGTAGAAATTTATTTTTTATTTTAGCAAAATAATTATTATAACAGTTATAATAATTATAATCCACGCCCTTAAAATAAATTACCATATCTCCAGTATATCACTTAAAAATTTCACTTTATGTTATTAGCTCCGTTCGCAGAACATTCAAAAACTAGTCAGCGCCACTTCAAAAACAGTTTGTTACCTGTCACCTGACTGTTTTTGCAAATTGTGCTTAACGTTGACTGGTTCGCGATTTCTTTACGAACGAACCCATTCTTCAATCCATACAAATTTCAAAACTCTGGCACTTCATAAAAACCTCAAAGAGTAAAGATAAAACATTAAGACGTTCACATATACTTCACCATAGATTAAAAATCACAATAAAAAATCTCTTACAAAATGTCTATATTCTATCACAATATAAATGGCCAGAAGCGGACTAAGTTGCTCGGAATAGAAGTGCAAGGCAAAAACATACGCAGTTATACATTATTTTGCATTTAAATTGCACCACATTTAATTGAATTGTACTTTACAATGTTATTCGTAGTGTTACACATACAACTATAAACAATTTTAATAATTATTAACCTAATTATAGTAATTTTCCCATTATCGCTAAAAGTAAAAATAAAGTAAAGGGTATTTTTAAAATAAAATAAAAAATTATCTAAGATGTTGAACATCATCACCCTACGGGCAGTCCAGACATTGAAGGTTTTCCGCTCTGAATTATTTTGAAAAAGACCGATTTTCATGAAATTTGGACTTTTATGTAGTGTCGATGTGCGCTTTTGCTTTGGAGGTGGAAATTATGACATTTATAATAACCGTAGAAATAGGTAGAGGAATAAATTTTAAGCAAAAAGTTTCATACAAAGTTGAACTGTTTTTTACGAATAATTCGAGAACCTTACACTTTATCAAAAAAACTGTAATAACGAATATGAAGCTTAAAAAAAACAAGAATACTTTTTTTTTTATTTCTGTAGATGCAATATGTACCGAGTTACGGCTGGTTGAAGGTTACTTCTTGACCGCGAAAAATGAAAACAGCATTTAACGTTAAATAATGGAAAACCGGAAAACTTTTCTGGGAAAACGTAATACAATAAGCTTCAGTTGAAGTCATTAGCGTAAAAACTAACGGAATTATAATGAAAATAAAATTGTTTTCTCGCTTTTCGGAAATCAGGCAGTACTAAAACCAATGGCTTTACCACAAGGTTTGAAATTGAAAGTAATCGTTTACAATTTACTTTATTTAAGTGCTAATAATATGAAAATATTTTGATTTAAATTTAAAAAAAAAGTATTGAAATTTCTTAAAAATTTCTATTATTTTTTTAAATAGTTCAAAAACTGAAGAAAATATGTAAAAAATGCTGGGGTACAAAAATCAAGTTTTTTATTGAATATTTGCTTTACTTTTAAGTCTCTAGGATGGAAATTAGTTGAGATATCACTGCTAAAAGTTTGCATTTGAGTAAGCAGACCACGTTCCTCG
This sequence comes from Diaprepes abbreviatus, assembly GCA_034092305.1. Taxonomy (NCBI): domain Eukaryota; kingdom Metazoa; phylum Arthropoda; class Insecta; order Coleoptera; family Curculionidae; genus Diaprepes; species Diaprepes abbreviatus. Next base: position 1,722,393 of record JASJET010000204.1, on the reverse strand, counting down.
AGCCCTTTGAACCTAAAATTTTTAACAACAAAGAGGTCAAGAAAATTCGATTTTATATGGCCTATCGGTCTGGAAATTTACTGTAAAATGGTTTTTGACACGATCAGATAGCTTGAAAATTAAAGAAATTAAATAAATGGTATTTTTTTTTGTTACATTTTTGGAGCATGTCAATATTTTTATCCTCCACAATTTTGGAGCATGTATAAATACAAAAGAACATTTGCCTCTATATCTAGGTATATACCTTCATATACTATACACTTACATACACATATATAAATAGTACAACCAGGTAGAAGAAGAAAAGAAACAGAGCACACCGAGTAGGCATGGAACATCCACTTGAAGAACGCTGTAGACTTTGTGTCTATAATCTGTATATACATTGTACAGTGATAGTGAATCTGTTTTATACGGCGAAGTTAGCATTTCCAAAAGGAGGAGGTCGACAACGATGATAGTTTGGATACATAGTTTAAATTTTATTTTTATATATTATAACGTACATAAAATATTTTTATTTTTAATAATTTTAGTTATTAATTTCAAGTAAACATGCTGATTAATGTTAATTATTAGGGTGTTTTTTTTAGGGTTGAAATGGTGCAACAGTGAAGGGATATTAATTCATTTTAAATCCGCCATCAAAACATTCAAGACTGTTGAAAACTTTTCTTGACAAATTTCGACATAATGGGTAGTGAGTGGGTAGTTTCTAAGGGTTGAAAGATTGCAATAAATCATAAATTATATTGTAAACCGTGAAAATATTTTAAATTATTATACATAAACTATTAAAACATTTCAAGCTGTTGAAAACTATTTTCTTTACATTTCGTCTTTAGGGGTAGTTTTTAAGGGTTAAAATGTTAATAAATTATAAATTACATTAAAAACCAAGAAAAGATTTTAGTTCATCATAAATGCAGCATTAAAACATTTAAAGATGTTGAGTTTTTTTTAATTTGGCCACAAGGAGTTTTTATGAGTTGTAACATATTAAAAATTACGTTCTAAAGTATGAAACAATATTTATTCTACATATTTAAATATGATTTTAATCTATGAAACGACTAAATCTATAGTTTTAAATTGTTTTATCACAAGGGGTTGTTTTTGCCCCTAAAAGCAAAAACCGCACATCAGGAACATATAAACTTTGTTCTAGAAGGTAGGATGAACTTAATTACAAATTTTCCTAAAAATCGATTTTTTATGTAAGAATTCTGAGGTAATACCTTATTTTTAGCTTCAGTGACTGGACTAAGCGCGAGTTTTTAAAATTTTGCAACGTAATTTTTTAAAGTAGTAATGTAGAATCATTAACGAAGAGTGTACATGTCAAGATGATTTTTTTTATATTTTTGCTTTCCTACTCTTATCAAGTGAAGATAAAGTTTTTAGTTTTAAAATAAGTTTAATAACAAAGATTGTCCAACTTTTAAAAGACAAACACCATGGTTAAAATTTTGACCTTCTACCATTCAAAAATAAGTGTAGTTAAAATATACAAATATGTTCTTTACTATATTACTTATTATCTTCAAATTATAATAAAACACTTCAAACCAGATATTACGCCGTAATACGTTTAAAAACTTACACTGTTTGTGAAGAATGTATCATCAACACAGTCTAACCTATCTCCTTATTACAGATAAAAATGCACATATAATACCTAACAATTTCACAATTTTCTATAATAAATAAACTTAAACTATAAGATATCCGGTTTCAAATTTTTTGAAAAAATCACAGTATTTTTACCAACCACTATAGGCAGTAGTCAAAATAGGAATCTTCAAATATTGAAAATGTCTACCTTAATTTTATCGAAAATTTGTTTAATAAACGCAACTCTATATTTTCTAATATGTTTCTCAAAAAATGAAATGTTTACCTTTGTATGTGATTTTTCATTTCTTGTTAAAACAGGTAAACATGTTTGGGTCTCGTCGATGTATATTCCATTTTCATCAATATAGTAATTTGAGTACATCTTGCACAAGTTTACCATCTTTATCTTTTCTATTAAGATGTAATTTTCAAAAGATTTTGGCTGTACTGTTCGTCAGAAGGCACCAGGTAGCAATTAAATGACACGGTCTAAATATTCAACATAATAAATTATACGGAAAATGAAGCGTGCTTATTCTTTATGTCTCTGTCTCTCTCACAAAAATAACGTAAATTTCAATTACTTTGAGTAAAATGTTAGTTGTTTAAAGGAAGAAGAATACTTTGTTGGAGATCTGACGTGCCTGCCCAGTAATTAATAGTACTTAGTGTTTAGCAGTTTCCTTGGATTTGAATGCAAGTGTTTCCAGATCTGGCTACAATTAATGAGTAATATTGCACCTGATCCAAATAAAAAGATGTGAAACCGCAACTATATCAAACTATATGCACGAAGGTCAGACCGCAGACGGAATTATAGAAAAAAAATATATAAACCTCTACCTCAATCTATTTCCCTTGATCTATTGATTCTTTCTATTTGTATGACGTACGTTTGACACAGAAAATAGAGATAAAAAAGTTATTGTGTCATTAATCAAGAAGGGATAAAGGTGGATATAGACAGCAAGTAAAGAAACGAAACACAGTTTGCTTTCAGGTTAAATTTTTGCTTTTAGACGAGATCCTTCGTTGCCAGATGTATCTGGTATCAGATGATTACTTTTTACCTTTTTAATAGAATGCTATTTTAGAAAACAGTTATATTGTTCGCCAGAAAGCATCTGGTGACATAAGAAGGCACTTTCTGAATTTTTAATAAAATAAATTATGCGGAAAACCAAGCTTGCCTTTTTTTTTAAGATTTCTTCTACCCCAAAAATCACAATACATAGTCTTTGAATCAGACTGTCTAATTTTGAAGAGTGATATGTTTCTATTGGACTTTAGTAAAGAATTAGTAGTTTAAAGAAAGAAGAACGCTTTGGTACATATCATTTCAACCCAAAAATCTTATTATTTAAATTATTTCTTGCTCTCAATTCTTTTAAATTATTAGGAAGAGCTGAATTCTTTTTAAAAATTTACATTTTCATATCAGAAAAAAATATATTTCGCAAATCACTTTCATTGATAGCGTAAAATAAAAATGTTAAACTAGTTAAAAAATTTCTTAATTCCTTAATATTATACTTATTCTCCTTTACTTATGCACTTCAATATTATGCTTAGTCCGCGACTGCAACAACTCAATAGAGTAGAAAAAAATTAGCGATTTTGCATTAATTTAATTCGAAGGAGAATATAGGCTATTACCCTAAGAAAGATAAAAAGTCCAATTAGCACCACAATATCTATAAAATAAGTAAACATGTCACCTTTAAATGACATTTCATCTAGAAATGCACTGGGGTATTTAAAGTGACAATAGTCAATCTTGCACTCTAACTTCGGTCGATTTAGGCCGTATATTGCCACCATGGCACCTTCAAAGCTATACTTTATGTAACTTAAGTACGGTAACCATTTTATATAATAAGGAATATCCTCTAAGTTGGCGAAAAATCCTGAGAACATTACCAAAGGGACGGCGGAAATTGGACCAAGAAATACACCACTCTAAAAAAAGATATTTTGTGAATAATGCTAAATAAATAGTAACCGAATTATATAACTAAAAAATGCAACTTTAAAAAAATAGAGAGGGTGCTTAAAGCAGTATGCGATATATGGGAATTTAAAAAAAATTGATTTCTCAGAAATTTTTTTTTCACTAAGCTAATAATTAGATATTGAAATTTCTTACGAACCAGTAAAAAGTATTTTGTGTGTACATTTATATAAGTATATTCCATTTCATGTAGAAAAAATATTCAGACCTTTTATCGAACCACTAGACTATACCAAGATTTTGTGGGTAATATTATATTTTTCTTTTATTTTTACACTTCCATATTTAGCTTAGTCCGCTACTGTACAGCTCAACGCAGTAACAAAACCTTAGCGATTCTGCATTAGTTTTATTCGAAGAACAAAATAAGCTACTATCCTAAGAAATACAAAAAGCCCACTGAGCACTCCTATATCTATAAAATACGTTAACATGTCACCCTTAAACGACATTTGATTTAAAAATGCGGTGGGGTATTTAAAGTGACAATAGTCAATCTTGCACTCTAACTTCGGTCGATTTAGACCGTATATTGCCACCATGGCACCTTCGAAGCTATATTTTACGTAGCTTAAGTATGGTAACCATTTTAGATAGAAAGGAATGTCTTCTAAGTTGGCGAAAAATCCTGAGAAGAGCACCATGGGGATGGTGGAAATGGGGCCGAGGAATACACCACTCTGAAACCAAATTATATAACTGAAAAAATGTCATTTTACAGAAAAAAAATAGAGAGTGCCTAAAGCAGCATGCAATATGGGGATGGTGGAAATTTCGACCTAAAAATACACCACTCTGAAAAGAGATATTTTGTAAATAATGCTAAATAAACAGTAACCAAATTATATAACCAAAAAAAGCAATTTTTAAAAAATACAGAGTGCCTAAAGCAGTATGCAGTATGGGGATGGTGGAAATTTGGACAAAGAAATACATCACTCTGAAAAAAGATATTTTGCAAATAATGCTAAATAGATAGTAACCAAATTATATAACCAAAAAAAGCATTTTAAAGAAATACAGAGTGTCTCAAGCAGCATGCAATATGGGGATGGTGGAAATTGGGCCAAGAAATACACCACTCTGAAAAAAGATATTTTGTAAATAATGCTAAATAAATAGTAACCAAATTATATAACCAAAAAAAGCAATTTTAAAAAAATACAGAGTGCCTAAAGCAGCATGCAATATTGGACCAAGGAATACACTACTCAAAAAAAGGTACTAGGTGAATGACGTTATATATAGTAACCAAATCATGACTAAAAAAATGCAATTTAAAAAAATAGAGATTGCCAAAAGCAACATGCAACATAGGAAGATTTTTTAAAAATATTAATTTCACCGAAAATTTTCTTCATCTAACAATAATTAGAGACCGGAATGTCTTACGAACTCGTAAGAGGTATTTTTGTGTATACATTTATACAGGGTGATTCAAAAATCGATCACGAAACTTAAGGGGGTGATTCTACTTGATAAAATAAGGGTAGAGCTTCATATAATTTTTTTTCAAAATGTCATTCGTTTTCGAGTTACAAGCCGTCCAAGTTCAAGTTTTTATTTTTTGTTTTTTGAATTACTCGCTTACAGGAAAACCGATTTGACTAATATTTGAAAGATAGGCTAAGTCTTCTGCGCTTCATCATTTTAGTAACAATTCACATTGATTGTTTGCCGCTAGAGGGCACTTTACCTATATTGAAAATTGTTTTTTTGTCATAATTTTTTAGTGTTGACAGCTACAGTAGTTTTTGGCATAATTTCTGAAAGACTGATGCCAGGCCTTTAAAAAAGGCGCTCTTTATTTACATCGCTAAACCCAACGGTTTAGACGTAAATCACCCTTAAAAATTAAGTGGTAAATTTACTTTTCTCATTTCATTACCACCAGCTACCAGGTAAATAGCTATCAAGGTATACTAGAGCTGTCAGTTTAACATCAAATAAATTCGCTTTTTAAACTATTTAATTTATAATCTTAAAATAACTAATAATGGCTAATCACCAATATTCAAATATCGAATATTGTGATATCCATTTTTGTTATGGAAAAGCAAATGGTAATGCAGAGTTGGCAAGAAGATATTATATGGAGAGTTATCCGGAAAGAAATATCCCTCATGCTCAAACATTTTCCAGTGTGCATAGGAGGCTTGCGGAATGTGGTTCCTTTAAAAGTTATAATGGAAATAGGGGAAGACCTAGAACTGCTAGAAACGTGCAACAAGAAGAAAGAGTGCTTGAAATTATTGAAGATAATCCAGGTATTAGTACTAGAAAAATTGGGAATGAAGTGCGGCTCTGTCAGGCTAGTTCATGGAGGATACTAAGAGAAGAACAACTCTACCCGTTTCATTCAAAAAAGGTGCAGGCTCTTTATGACGATGATCGGCCGAGACGGTTGGAAATGTGCAATCAGATCCTAGCTAAGTATGAACACGATAATCGATTAATTGGCGTCATATTATTCACTGACGAAGCTGGTTTCACTCGTGATGGCATAACAAATCTACACAACATCCACACATATGCTTACGAGAACCCAAACAATGTGGTAGAAACGAAACATCAGCGTAGATTTTCACTAAATGTGTGGGCAGGGATAATAGGAGATTACCTTATTGGTCCTCATTTCTTTGATGGCCCATTAACTGGTGACGTATACTTAGATTTTATCCAAAATCGTCTCCCATTGTATCTGGAAGATGTGCCATTGGAAGTAAGGGCCAACATGTGGATCCTCCAAGACGGAGCTCCGCCCCACTTTAGTATACGTGTCCGACAGTATTTGAATGCAACGTATCCTGAGCGATGGATAGGACGAAGTGGACCATTGGCATGGGCAGCGAGGTCACCAGACCTTAATCCTATGGATTTTTTCTTTTGGGGTCATTTGAAACAATTGTTGTACGATATTCCCGTAATCAACGTCGAGGATCTTCGCTTCAGGATAATCGAAAAGTGCCAAATTATTAAAGAAACACCAGGAATTTTTCATCGAGTTAGGCGACATTTTTTGAAGAGTGTTAGGAAATGTATGGAAGAAAATGGGGGACATTTTGAGAATCTTTTTTAGTTTGTTTAGTACTGTTTCATTAATTTTTATCAATTAAATGTATATCGCAATAATCCATAATATGAATATTTACTGATTAGCCATTATTAGTTATTTTAAGATTATAAATTAAATAGTTTAAAAAGCGAATTTATTTGATGTTAAACTGACAGCTCTAGTATCCTTTGATAGCTATTTACCTGGTAGCTGGTGGTAATGAAATGAGAAAAGTAAATTTACCACTTAATTTTTAAGGGTGATTTACGTCTAAACCGTTGGGTTTAGCGATGTAAATAAAGAGCACCTTTTTTAAAGGCCTGGCATCAGTCTTTCAGAAATTATGCCAAAAACTACTGTAGCTGTCAACACTAAAAAATTATGACAAAAAAACAATTTTCAATGTAGGTAAAGTGCCCTCTAGCGGCAAACAATCAATGTGAATTGTTACTAAAATGATGAAGCGCAGAAGACTTAGCCTATCTTTCAAATATTAGTCAAATCGGTTTTCCTGTAAGCGAGTAATTCAAAAAACAAAAAATAAAAACTTGAACTTGGACGGCTTGTAACTCGAAAACGAATGACATTTTGAAAAAAAATTATATGAAGCTCTACCCTTATTTTGTCAAGTAGAATCACCCCCTTAAGTTTCGTGATCGATTTTTGAATCACCCTGTATAAGTATATTCCATTTCATGTAGAAAAATTATTCAGACCTTTTACATAAGCACTACACAATACCAAGATTTTTGTAGATGACTGTATCTATATTTTATTTTTTTCCTTTACTTATACACTTCCATATTTAACTTAGTCCGCCACTGTACAGCTCAACGGAGTAAAATTAGCGATTTTGCATTAGTTTTATTCGAAGAACAAAATAAGCTACTATCCTAAGAAATACAAAAAGCCCACTGAGTACTGCTATGTCTATAAAATACGTTAACATGTCACCCTTGAATGACATTTGATTCAGAAATGCGGTGGGATATTTATAATGACAATAGTCAACATTGCACTCTAACTTCGGTCGATTTAGACCGTATATTGCCACCATGGCACCTTCAAAGCTATATTTTACGTAGCTTAAGTACGGTAACCATTTTAGATAGTAAGGAATGTCTTCTAAGTTGGCGAAAAATCCTGAGAAGAGTACCATAGGGATGGTTGAAATTGGGCCAAGAAATACTCCACTCTAAAAAAAGGTATTTTTGTGTGAATAATATACAGTACTTGGAGTATAAATATATATATCATTTTTCTTTATTTTGTCTTTTCTTGGGTTTAGGTTCTATATTTAATAAATACACAAAATGATTGACGTTTCGCCCTTTATTCAAGGCATTTTCAAAATTTTTTCCTAAAAAAATAAATAATTAAAATACATCACATAAAAAACATATTTACCATTTCGAACAACAATACACTTAAAAACAGTAGTCAAAACTTTAAAATTTTTTAAAAATATTTAATTTTATCGGTACATACCTTGACATTTTACTGTTTTGTTATTAAATAAAATTTAAATTTTACATCGTTTACTGAGGATACGTGGAATGCGAATGTGTTTGATTTTTTTAATATTTTTTATATTTTACAATGCATAAAAAAACAAATAAGGTATATGTTTAAGAGGATATTCCATTTTTGATTCTTATTTGACCGGATCGAATACTTAATATTTTTGTTTAAATTAGGCTTGCGTAAATGTGGCTCAAATTTCCCATATCTGTTCTGTCGTTAACAGTATTTTTATCTTTTTTAATTTTAATCATTTCCTTGATCTGTAATTTTTGGTAATTCATATCTTTGTTTTTTATAATGGTACTGTTATAAGCAAAAGTGTGTTTTTCGTCCTGTGTGTGTTTGTTTAACGCTGTTGAGGCGTTTTTCGTATATTTATGGCCATTTAATCTGTTCTTCAGTAATTGGCTCGTCATGCCTATATATTTTTTGGGACAATTTGTGCAAGGGATCGAATATATTATATTTGATTTATTCATTAGAGGAGTTTTACTTTTTAAATTTGTGAACAATGTATTTAATTTATTATGTGACCTGTGGCATACGATAATATCATGCTTTTTTAAAATGTATTTTATTTTTTCTGACAGCTCATTAGTGTAAGGTAATGCCACATATTTTTTGCTGTTTATGTTCTATGTTTTTGTTTTTACGTTATTATAAAACTTATATGTTCGTTTATCAATTATTTTGGCGATAGTCTTTTCGTTGAAATTATTATTTATTAGTGTCTCTTTTACTTTTTGCAGTATTTTTGGTCGGAATTCTGGAGATGTTAGGGAGGTAGCACGATCAGATAGACCGATTATAACGCTATTTTTTTTTTGAGTTTTTGAATGACTAGAGAAATAGTTTAGATATCTACCTGACCAAGTTGGTTTGGTGTACCATTCCGTTAAAATTTTGTTTTTTCTGCGTATAAGTGTCATATCTAGAAAATTTATTTTATTATTATTCTCTGTTTCGGACGTGAACTGTAATTTCTCGTTGAAACTGTTAAACTCTTGGAGAATTTCATTTATTTTATTTTGTGGTACGGCTGCTATGCAATCATCGACAAAACGTTTGAAAAATATTATATTAAAATTTAATTTTTCTAAAACTTTTTCCTCTAAATATTCCATTACTAGCTGAGCAACGGTAGATGAAATTGGTGATCCCATAGCACATCCATCGAGTTGTTTGTAAAAGGTATTTTCGTACTGAAAGTAATTTGTATTAAGAACGAGGTCAACAGCATCCATAAAATTATTTTTTGATAGCGTTGTATGTTTTTTTAAAATTTCCCATTTTTCTGCTAAAATAGTGTGGACAAGTTGATTTGGTATGTTTGTATACAAAGATATAACATCTAGCGAAATGAGTCTGTAATTTTCAGGTAGGTTTACTTTATCAATAAATTTTTTAAAGGCGAATGAATCTTTAATAAAAAAAATCGTTTTTGCCTGTAATATTTGAAATGCAATCTGATAAGAATTTTGATAAACTATAGAATGGCGATTGTATACAAGAAACAATAGGTCTTAGTGGTATATTTTGTTTATGTAATTTTGGTAGGCCGTATATTTTTGGTGGAATAGCATTGTGAATGGTTAGCCTTTGTGCATCTTTTTCAGTTAGTTCTTTTACATTGAGCAATTTTTTTATGAAGGTATTATTTTTTTTTGATATAAGTTCGTTGGATCACTCTTAATATTTTTATATGTATTTTCGTCCTTTAGTAAGTTGTTCATTTTTGTCTCGTAATCTGCCTTGTTCATAACTACTGTTTTATTGCTTTTATCAGGCTTTAGAACAATGATTTGAGGATTGTCTGTGATAAATTTTTTTGTTCGATTTAATTTCTTTTTTAACTTTTTTTGGAGGCTGTTACTTTTTATTGTTTGGTGTCTTATTTTGATTTTATGATTAGTTAAAACGTTAGTTACTTCAGCTCTAATTGTGTCCTTCTTGCCGTCTGACTCATTGCTAATAACAGATTCAATAGAGGTTATATATTCGGTTTTTGGAATATCTTTTTCTTTTGTAACATCTAATGAGAAATTTGGACCATAAAAAAATTTAAACAAAAATATTAAGCATTCGATCCGGTCAAATAAGAATCAAAAATGGAATATCCTCTTAAACATAAAACCAAACATATACCTTATTTGTTTTTTTATGCATTGTAAAATATAAAAAATATTAAAAAAATAAAACACATTCGCATTCCACGTATCCTCAGTAAACGATGTAAAATTTAAATTTTATTTAGTAACAAAACAGCAAAATGTCAAGGTATGTACCGGTAAAATTAAATATTTTTAAAGTTTTGACTACTGTTTTTAAGTGTCTTGTTTATTTTTCGAAATGGTAAATATGTTTTTTATGCGATGTATTTTAATTATATATTTCTTTAGGAAAAAATTTTGAAAATGCCTTGAATAAAGGACGAAAAGTCGTTTTGTGTATTTATTAAATATAGAACCTAAACCCAAGAAAAGACAAAATAAAGAAAAATAATATAATCTATATATATATATATATATATATATATATATATATATATATATATATATATATATATATATTCACAATATATGCATTTGAAAAAGTTTTAGACCGTTAACGAAGGGACAGGATTCTCTCTCATCACTAGTGTCAATCACCTACTGGTCGCGTCAGAGGAGCTGTAACGGACCAGGAGCAAAATTTACTAAAACCAAATGGATATTTAAAATCCTTAGTTTGTAATAGGTAGGCAGGGTATTAGTCACACAACTTGATGTCAGAGAATTAGAGTGGAATTTGCAAAGGATAAGGTGTCTGTCGCTTTCATACTGGTATTAAAGGGAAAAGAACTTTTCCACACTATGTGTGTGTTCACTAAAGGATGCGAATTGTTAACTTGATGAAAAACAATAGTGATAAAAGGACGAACATGGTATATGGGTTAGTTAATTAGAGGTTGGTTAGTCAATCTGCGATTGGTTAATCCGTTTAAAGCCAATGAGTCATGAAGTAATTAACCAGTCCCAATTTCACAATATATGCATTTGGAAAAGTTGTAAACCGTTAAGGACAGAGTTCTCTTTCGATACTAGTTTCAACCACTTATTGGTCTCGTCAAAAGAGCTATAATGCACCGAAAGCAAAATTCACTAAAATCAATTGCATATTTAAAATCCTTAAAGAACCAGAGTGGAATTTGAAAAGATTAAAGTATCTGTCGCTTGCATAACGGTATTAAGAAAGAAATTTTTCACACACAAAATTATATATATATATATATATATATATATATATATATATATATATATATATATATATAAACTGTTCTTGGAATTAAGGTTCGTATGTTGAAACATCGTTATTATATCATTAAAATTTTTTCCTGAAACGTTTCGACCATTTTATGGTCTTCATCAGTTATCTGTAACAATACAAACATCGTTTTTTTCCCATCTTTTCGTTACATTCAATATTTATTATTATATGCAAAATAATTATATAATCCATGAAAAAACAACAGAGATAATTTTTTTTCGTAATAAATTTTCTTAAAACTACATACTTAGATACATCTACATCTTAAATTTTAAAAAATTATAAATAATAAGATGGGGCTTTTAAGGTAATTTGTTGGGTTTATTTTAATAACAAATCAAAGAAATTAGCTTAAAAGCCCCAACTTGTAATTTATAATTAATAAAAAATTACCAAAAAGATTAAAAAGTAATACATACGCTAGAAGTGAAATGCAGATAACGATATAGAAGATAAACACCTAGTCAGAATTCAACTACCGAGCGGAATGGTATTTTAAAATGTTAATTTTTATTCAACTAAATTATGCACTTATTTTAAATATTGTATTTTTAAAGGAAAAAATTCTAAGGTGTAGATGTATCTAAATATAGTTTTAAGAAAATTTATAAGGAAAAAAAATATCTGTTTTTTTATCACTGATTATGTAGTTCATTTTGCATATAATAATACGAAATGATGGAAAAAGATGGGAAAAAAACGATGTTTGATTGTTGTAGATAACTGATGAAGACTATAAAATGATCGAAGGTTTTAGAATTGACGCCCAGTTCGCCCACAGACGCCGTACAGTGGGCTTTGAAAATGGTGAATGAGCTTTCACCGAAACGTCAGCTGCCCCCACAGTCCTGAGAAGGACTCAGCACACACACACACACACACACATACACACACGGGATACCCGAAAATCTTCAATTACACATTACACCCGTGAGAGCATCCGACATAACATGCAAATTCACCAAGTCAGCAAAGTCGCTTTTCAGGTCACGATGAACCAAGGTTCGCTAAAAGATGCAAATTGTTGAATCGATGAAAAAACAATATTGATAAAAGGACGGAAATGCTTGGGAAATGGGTTAGTTAATCTGAGGAGTCATTTTAAGGTTAGTTCGTTTAGAGTCAATAAGTCATTAAGTAATAAGCCAATCCCAATAAATAAATAATTATATATATATATATATATATATATATATATATATATATATATATATATATATATATATATATATATATATATAGGGTGACCCAGAAAGAAATTCATTTTTGAAAATTGAAAAAAACAAAACTATTATATTTAAAGGCGTTTAAATTTCTAAAATGTAAAGTTAATTAAATACAATTTTAATGTTTGAAAATCATATCATCAAGATGGCGTCCTTGGCGGTTACGGCCTTTCCAATGGCGCATTATAATTTTGAAAAATTTTCGTAAGAGTTTCTCTTGAAATGGCTTTCATTTCTTACTGAATTATTCAACTTCAATTGCCTCAACGTTGTCGGATTATTAGAGTATATCTTGCTTTTAAAGTGTCCCATAAAAAGAAGTCTGCTGGACTTAAATTGGGGCTCGTTGGGGGCCAGGATATATTACCCCTACGTGAAATCAGTTTCTAAGGAAACATATCCCTTATCACGCGCATGCCCTCATTCGAAGTGTGATAGGTGACTCCATCCTGATGAAACTAAGTGGTTCCTGTTGTAACCTCACGATTCTTGCAATTTTGAAGCCCGAAAATCCGTCAGTATAGCCATATACGGTTCTGAATTTAAGGTTACTTGTTCGGACACGTGCGTTTAACTCTATTGCAACTTTGAGGCTGCGTTTTTGGTATCGATCTTGTTTTTTCGAATTTTTTAACCCACTGCTTAATTAAATTAGTGCTCGGACACTCACTGGTAATAGGTGCAGATGCAGAACGCGCCCTACTCCTTTGTAGCGACTCATGGTTACTAAACCTCCCCCGCGCCCCTTTTTTATAACGTTTAAAAATTAGCGCGGTTTCAAAAATGAGTTTCTTTTTGGCCACCTTGTATAAATAATTTTACAATCTACGCATTTGGAAAAGTTTCAAACCGTTAAGAAAGGAACAGGATTCTGATACTAGTTTCAATCACATGCTGATCTCGTCAAAGGACCTGTAGCAAAATTCACTAAAACCAACTGCACATTTAAACTTCTTAGTCCGTAAAGAACCAGAATGGAATTTGCAAAGACTGAAGTATCTGTCGCTTTCATAACGGACGAAACGAAATTTTCCATACATACATATATATATATATATATATATATATATATATATATATATATATATATATATATATATATATATATATATATATATCAACCAAGTTTGGAATCTTCGATGTATAAGAATAAAAATCAGATATATATATATATATATATATATATATATATATATATATATATATATATATATATATATATATATATATATATATATATATATATCTGCTTTTCCAAATCCAGCTAATCTCTCATTTTAAATTATTATTTTATGACCTTCTAATTATAAGATATCATTTTTATTTATTAGTTGTCGATTGTGCAAATTCAGCAAGGGTCTCTTTCCGGGTCGTGGTAAGCTAAAGGATGCGAATTGTTGACTTAATAAGAAAACAGTAGTGATAAAAGGACGGACATGCTTGGGATATGGATTAGTCAATCTGAAATTGGTTAGTCAATCTAAGATTATTTAATCAATCTAAGGTTAGTCCTTTTAAAGTCAATGAGTCATTCAGTAATTCCCCAAGTTCCAAGCCAAAGGACCGGTTGACTATTAGAGATCATAGTGAGTGCTAGACACGAGTCTAATTTCAGTGTAAATAAAACTTAATTGAAATAATGTACAGCCCATTAGCATTAATACTCAATTTATATAAAGCATTTTTAATAATCAAAAGTCGAAGAGGTAGCTTAGAATTTCATCTCTGTAATTCAAAGTTCCCGATTCCTATACGTCCATAGGTTTAGATAAGCACTGAATGACTTGGTATCTACTACTATATCTATGTTTACAATATTATTTACCTCTAACTTTTAAAATATTTTTATTAGTGCCGATTGAATGAAGGATGACTTCACTTAAGGTTAGTTCAGCGCTCCATGGTCGTTTGGGGAACTAGATCTAGTTAAAGAGACCCTTCTTTCCCCATGATTTTGATTCTCGCATCTATTTTTTTTTTTTTTAATATTCCCGGGTCCGTCCTAAAGCCGGATGCACTGCGACCAGAGTAGGCCTATTGTGCTCACCCTAGACATTACAGCCACTCTGTCAATCTAGCCCCCTGGCCCAATCTGTACAGTCCTGCTAAGGAGTGAGTGAGTATTTCTGTCGGTTCCAATCTTACTCACCCGAAAGTTTGTTGTCTAAATCTCACCAGTGACTCACAGTCACATATGATATGCTTCACCGTTTCCTCGGCTTGTCCACATAGTCTGCAGCCGAGGTTTCCGTTATATAGATTCATTCTATTCAGATGTACTTTGACGGCCATGTGTCCCGTCATTATACCCGTAATAGTCCTTAATTGGTTTCTACTCATTTGTAGTAGTTTCCTTGTCAGTTTCGGGTCCGGATTCCCAATAAATA
This sequence comes from Diaprepes abbreviatus, assembly GCA_034092305.1. NCBI lineage: Eukaryota > Metazoa > Arthropoda > Insecta > Coleoptera > Curculionidae > Diaprepes > Diaprepes abbreviatus. The sequence continues at coordinate 1,707,264 of JASJET010000204.1, read as the reverse complement.
GCTTGCTGTGGTTTAAACCTTGTCTGGTCATCCAGTGGTTTTTATGTTCTCTTTTGATCCATTCTTTGACTGCTTCTCGGGCCGCGGCACCCCAAAGGCCGGTTCTGGACCAATGTATTGAGATGCTGACCCTGTTCTTGCTAGTTCGTCAGCTTTTTCATTTCCATCTCGCATCTGTTACAATTGCTGCAAAATAGTCTGTCCTCATTACACCTTGTATTTGGCAGGCTATAATTTCTTCCCTTGGATGTGTTTCGGTTACTGGACCTATTGTTTTTTTCCGTACAATTCTCTTTATGTATCTCTTTAATATCCTCTGTTGTTTCCTCTTTGACCGTATTTACATTCATTATATATTTTTAGTGGCGGGGTGTTATTGCTAATTCTACCTCCTCTGCCATTGGGTTGGTGTCTTGGCTCTACTACTTGTGTAGTTGACTGCAATGACATTTGAGCGGTCATATTGTCAACTAGTGCCAATTTCCGTATCTCGTCTAGTTTGAGGACTAAAGCTTTTAGATTTTTAAAGTCCATTTTTGCTCTACACACTAAATCATAAGTTTCGTAGTACCATGAAAGTAGCTTGTTTTCAAAGTGGGTCCCTAAATGTTTCGAAGTCCATGTCGGAGTCAAACTTTCGCGTAAAAGTTAATAAATCTTGGAAATATTTTTAATATTTTCATATTGCGTTGTTTTCGTGTATTAAGTCTAAATTTTGATTTACGCGTGGGCTGTTTACCGCTAAATTATTTTAAAGTCTTGCTTAATTTTTTGCACTGTAGCAAAAACTAGCAGGACCACCAGAAAATTTTCTAAATGGGAAATTTTATACGCGTCACTTTTCTGTTTCTGCAAAAACATTTTACAATGTTGTTTTATCTACCATAATTAGTTGACAATTAATGCTTTGCTATTGAAGGTCGTTTGAGTTTGGTTTTGTCTAGTGCTCAGTAAGGCAGTCCGGATTGACGTTATTTATCTGATATTATTAGTCTGTGTTTGTGGGTTTATTATAACAATGTTTTCAGGGGCTTCCGAATATATGAAGAGGTTTAGAGTTGATCGGAAATTAAAAGGCTTGTAATTTTGTACTGGACTGTTTTCGATCTCTTTTTGAACTATAGCAACGTCCTCAATGGCTGCGTCAAATATAAATTTTGTCCCTTCTGTAAGGGGTAGGGATAGAATATGTTTTCTTGATATCAAAGCAAAACGATTGAATGTGTTTATTTCAGTATGAAGTGGCATAAAGTTAAATTAATAAGTTCTGAGAAATAGTTTTTCTGTCGATCGTGTCTTGCTCCTGGCTACTCTTTCGTCGCCATTCATTTGTATAGAATAATATATTCCATTATTTTTTAACCTTAGTCTTTCCAGTATTGCATATTTTCTCCTTTAATATTTTATGTATCCTATCCTTAAAAGCTTAAATTGTTTTATAACCAAACAGTTTTAACAAATTTTAACATATCAACTGAAAAATGAGTGTAAAAGTAACTGAATTCAAAAAATGATTTCTGAATATACTGACCAAGATGTTGTTAAGAATAATAGATAACAATGATGAAGATAGTATCTTAGATGTTTAATTTAATCTCCAAATTCTCACTTTTTAATCACTACGTATTTTGTAATTTTTTCAATTACAAAGAAATACGATATTGTTAGGATACGTGAATTTTTTTAAAAAATCATCATAAATTGGTTATGATTTTTATTGAAGTTAGATAAAGTTAAAAAAAAAATACTTTTGCAGATTGACTAACGCTTATCCCAAGAGTGTCTGTCTTTTTATCACTCTATTGTTTTTGCATCAAGTCAACAATTCGGAGCGTTTAGCGAACCTTGGCTCATCATGACTCGGAAAGCGACCTTGCTGATTCGGTAAATTTGCACAACCGACGACTAGTAAATAAACTTAATATTTCATAATTAATACGATTAGAAAATAATTAAAGGTAACACGGTTTTTATTTTTTCACACACATACACACACACACACACACACACATATATATATATATATATATATATATATATATATATATATATATATATATATGTTTATCAATTTAACTTACCTCTATATTAAAAGCAGCACCAATTAGAAGTCCAAAACTTTGGGAAACTAACGCTGTTAGCACTGCTATTAATAGAAACATAAAGAACCTCGTAGGATCCAGTGGTTGAGCTGTGATAAAATAGACTCCGATTATGTAGCACATTGTTAGAATTATCTAAAATAGATAAAAAAAATATTATTCATTAAATATTGGTTTCGTTTAACCTAATAATTTTTTTCAGCATCTGCTGGTATGTTTGAGAAACGTGGCTGAATTTTCGGTAAAATCTCAATAACAATTTTCACAGCTCCCTGTACAGCATGTGTGGGCAAACTGATGCTTGCGACTCGGGTGCTGTCGGTCCTCTGTGTACGTGGGGGGTGTTCATTGGCTGGATGGTTCTGGTCAATCAGGTTGCGAGCCCTGCTATGTGATATCGGCCCTGTTGCCAGTGTTTGGGGTCGGGTCGCCGAGTCGTGATCTTTGATAGAAACAGAAGAGGAAAGAAAAATACGTTTTCTAGATATCCTATCGAAAAGAAAAGAGGATGGCTTGCTTTCACACACTGCTTATAGAAAAGCCACTTATACCAATAGATACCTCATGGGCGATTCACGTCACAACCCCGACCAATTATTTGCCGTAGTGAAATTACTTGCATTTCGATCGCACTCCCTTACAGATCAAGAAAATCACCACAAAGAAATGAACATACTGCAAAACACCCTAACAAAAATGGTTATAAAAAAGAACATATAGACTAGGCTCTAAAAACGTTCGGTTCCGAAAAATCGCGAAAACCAAGAAAAGAGCTCCAAAGCTTTTGTTCCTTATGTCAGAGGCACCACAGACAAAATCGCAAAAATTCTCAAGAGACACAACATTGAAACTATTTTTACCACAGACCGAAAAATAAAGGATGTTTTGACAACATCTAAAGAAAAAATCCCTCTAGAAAGTCAGGGAGTGTATGAAATTCCATGCGGAGAATGCAAACCAACCGTAAAATAAGAGCCAGAAGAAACTATACTATCAAGATATCCACAAGAGATTAAGATTTCATCGAAACTTCAGCTGCCTTACAGTCCTGAGGACTCAACACACACATGGGATACCCGAAAACCTTAGAGTATATATATATATATATATATATATATATATATATATATATATATATATATATACTTTTTACGCTTTTAGAAATATAATATCGATCGCTTTCGAATATCCTCGTTTCACACAAATTTCTGCTTTTTGGTTGTAATAAAGATTTGCAATTAGATTTATTGTACGTTCTTCGATGCGGTTACTTCTATGAATAAATTCGACTTTTATATGGCGCACATTATCGAAGGCCTTTTCGTAATCAATGAAACACAAATACATATCAGCGTTAACATGGTAACATCTGTCAATCAAGATAGTAAAAGCAAATAATGCGTCTCAAGTTGCCATGCCATTGCAAAACCCAAATATTTCTCTATATTCTTCTAGTTTTTAAGATATCCTGTTATGGATTATTTTAAGGAGTATTCAAGAATGAAGCTCATTAGACTTATGGTATGATATTCCTAGCATTCTTTTGCCTTTTGTTTTTGACCGATACTGCTGTGTGTGTACCTGTCTCGTACATCGTATTAAATAAATTAACCAACACTTTTATATTATCAATCTTTATTAATTTGATTAACTCTCCAAACTATTAGCAGTATATAAATATTCATTAATATAGAGTGTTTTAATACTACTACTTATATACTTTTTAATTTCATCCGACAATGGACACACACACACAGTGAAACATTAGGTTACATAAAGTGGTAAACATTCCTTACAGAGACATATCTCAATATTAAAATTCAACATGGGCAAATAAAATATGTAATGTGGTAATATATTATTTTAAAGAAGCAAGCGCTTTTCAAAGTCTATACTTACTACATTTAAAATTTTTGCCTTACCTGAAATGGTATATCTGCTAAGGTTTTTGCAAAATAATAAGCTTTAAGGGAGTACCAATAGTTCAGATGTTCGCGACTAAACACGGACATTTCCAGCGGAACTGTAAAAAAGAGGAATCACACATTTAAAAAAATATGATAAATATTATTAGATGCGAATTATAATCAAAAAAATTTTAACAAATACTTTTAATGTGATTGGAGATGGATAGACTACCTAAAAATAAAACTACAAGATTGTAATCATTCAAGTATCGCTTGACAAATAATTTCTTTAAATCTTCCTGGGATAGTTTTTTTTTAAATCTTTTGAACAACCATATACGTTTAACTCGAACTTGTAAGTGGGAATAGTTAAATTTATATACAGTGTTCGAAAAAAGGAGATCAACCTGTTAACCATTGGGTCAAAAATATAAAACATTCATTAGGTCAGCGCTTCTTGTTTAAAATATAGTGTTTTAAAAATTAATTAAAAAAAAAATTGTCGCTTACAAAGCGTTTCTTAAAATATTAAAGTTAAATTTGGAAAGCGTTTTTTCTTAAATGTATATTTTTTAAAAATTTAATCAGTAGCCACATATAAAGAATTAAACATTTTTTTTCTGAAGCACGCTTATGGACTTGATCTTTATTTTTTTATAATAAATGGATCGTCTCTTTAACAACTAACACTAAGAATTTACACAACCAATTTTTACTTGCAATTTAAATGATACACTTTACTTTCATCTGTTCAACTAAGAAGTTGAGGAATATTCAACTTCTTAGGATAATTCTTAATTTTGGCACAATTCGCGTCCACTTTCGGACGTTTTCGGCTGGAGAAAAATATTCATATACACCAAAATGGAAAAAAAATAATATTACACACATTTAGCAGCCAAAGTCACAAAGAAGATTTAAGAGTTAGGCCAATGTAGATATAATGGAAGTTTATTTTGCTTATGATATTATTATAATGATTGCGATAAAGCCTTGAAATCGGCAACAGAAATAGTTGTTTCATCAAAATATACAAAATTTTGGATTTTTGGCGATTCGGTAATATACACAACTTTTTCTTGTGTTTTTAAGATTCAAAACTTGTTTGACTTATTAAACCCTCTACTATCAATTTAGATCCTTAGATCGGTTTCAAAGTTATACTTTGTTGGTGAATTAGTGGAATAAAGTGTCATGAAAATGTGTCACAAACCATTTTAAAATAAAATTTAACAATTGGTTTCTAATTATGCAAAAGCAAACTACAAAATAATTTTTAAAAACCGAAGGAATAAAAACGTTTTTCATATAGTGCAGGCGCCTTATATAAATACTAATGCATTTTAGGTAGTTTTTTTATGATAATAATTATAATGATAATAATGAAATATCAATCATTTAATAACTTACAAGTCAATATTGTTGGCATCATTGCCGTAAACATCATAAACATCACGGTGAAGAATAAGCAACCAGCATTACTCATGACCTTGGCTGCATCATTGCCAATTCCATAATATATTGATCCTATCAGAACACCTATTATAAAATGTGCGACCAGTCTAAGTCTAGTCAGTGTTTTATCCCTAAAAAAATAAGAAATATTATTTAGTATATACTTTTCTACTCTAATTAAGACAGGTTGACAATGCTTATATAGTTGACGACGTTTAAAATATCCACAATTATATTTTTGGTTGTTTTATTTACCTCTTGTCAATACTTGCCATTTTATTATAAATACACTTAAATAAAAATAACAAAGAAATACTAGCTTACCTAAAAATTATACACATACTTCTTTTCAGAAGTATTAAGAACTGATGAAAGCCAGAGGTTGGAAAGCTATTTTTGTCTGGTAGCAAATTTTCCGAAGAATCTGAAAATAAAAATAAAAAACTTTGTTTCTGAACTAATTACTTTAGCATCATTTTGTAAATTATAAAAATAATTTCTGAAAACACTTGTATAATTTGACTTTAAATAAATATACATATTTAATATAAACCATGCTTACCAAGTAAAGATGTTGTGCATGTGGGTGGTGTCAAAGCACTGGCTTTGGCTGATCCATTTGGCAAGCTGAGGCAATCACCATTTGGTTTAATTTGTGTAGTCTGCTTAGCAATGTCATTTGCTATCATTTTCTGGCCACTAGCTTCAAATGCTTTTGCTAAAACTGTAGTACAACGTCCAGCATTGACTGCAACCACTAGCTTCTGAACATAATCGCCGTGTTCACCACATGCTACCTCCATTACTGGAAAATAATAGCCATAATTATAGCAAAACATAAGGTAAAGCGTGTGCTCAGGCACAAAAGTCTGGAATGTCTTCCAAAATTCAAAATATGAAAACCAAAATTCGTACCGCTGTATGCGTTTGTCAAAATTTTCATACATATATTAAAATCTTCCGTCAGTTATTCCAGATTATTCTATATAATTCAGTTAACAAATGTAGAACACTCGTCGTGATTAACCTATGCCTTCAGTAGGTCACACGTTCTAATTTCCTAAGCTTATGTTGTGAGCACTTTCCGCGAATATAAGAGTGAGATAGTAATAGAGTTTTGAGTACCAATTCCTACGATACCGTCTTCACTCAGCTTTCTTAAGGGCAAAAAGGTGTGTATAGATTATCATTCTTATTTCAGCTTTTGATTTCAGCTTTCGTACTTTGAAAACTGATCGTATGCAGGGGCGGATCCAGCCTCTATCTCTAGGGGGGGGGGGGTGATATCAGAAAAGTACAGTATGGCAAGCGAAAGCAAGTTATCGACGGGGAGAGGGACACTAGAAACATTCCCATTTCTAGTGTAAAAGGCAAGGTCAGGTCTATTTTTCTGAATTTGAAGCTTTTGGAGAGGGAGGGCGATCACAAGAGAAAACAAGTTGCCGACAGGAGGGAGGATGCGAGCAGCATACACATTCCTAATATAAGTGGCAGAATCGGGTCTATTTTCCTGAACTCAATGCTCTTGGGGGGGGGAGCTATCGCAAGAAAAACGAGTTGTCAAACGAGTACCAGCAGCATACACACTTCTAATATAAAAGGCAGAATCGGTTCTATTTTCCTGATCTCAAAGCTCTTGGGAAGGGAAGGGGCGATCGCAAGCATACATATTCCTTTACTCTATTCAAGAACTAGAGAAAGTAATAAAACTATTACCGAAACCTCCAACGTACCTGCTCCAGTGCTGCAAATAACTGAGGACTGTCTTAAATCTAATTATATTTAAATATTATAAACTTTTATAAATTTACTGCAACAATAAAATTTGTGATAGTTCAATTTAATTCCTGTCAGTGAGCAAAGTACACCTTACAGTGTGTCCTTAGTGATTTATCTTGTTTGTTCTTGGTTTTATATATTATTTGAGATTAGTGAGATACCCAAAAGATATGGCTTCCACATTTATATTTATTCCAAAATCGTTAAACCAGGGCTGTTTTTTTCTCAACGAAAAACTTATTACGATGAATGTTTATGATGCCGTAAGATATCAATATCTAGATAATAATGGTAAAAGCTCTGTTTAGATGTGTTCCAACATAACAGGAGTTGGAATATCTACTATGTACCGAATACTGAAGGAGAAAAAATAGACTGGAATTGTTCGTACTCCCAAGCCACATTCGATCATAGGCAGACTAAAAACCTCGTTGGAAGAAGAGATGTAAATTGCAAAAAAGGAGTTGTACCTACATTATATTATAAGACGCAGATCCTAACCGTCGACAAAATTCTAACTAAAATCAATAAAGATCGGGATTTACCTGAAATTAAAAGAACTGAGCTCTGGAAATTGCTCAGAGAATTTAATTTTTGCTGGGAAAAACCAGATAGGAAATCTGTTCTTATAGATCGTCGGGAAAATGTCCGTTGGAGAAGGAAATATATCTCTCAACTAAAAGGTAGAGTTGCTAGAAATAACACAACTTACAAAATTAGTAATTTAACTGAACTTTTTTTTAATAAAGTTACTGTAGAAAATTGGGAATACAAGTATTTTTGACAATGGGTATTTTGTAAGTTTTTAAATTATCACTTAGAATTTTTTGAGAGAAAAAGGCTACGTTTTAGTTTGAATGTGCCTAAAACAGTTTCTATGCCAAAATTAAAAATAATAAAAATACAGTTGTGATTTGTGTTAAATATGTTAAAGTTATCTATATTTTTTAATATTATTTATTAAGAAATCATAAGAAATAAAATAATATTATAAAAACTTTTTATTTTAAGTTTATTTCTATGCCATAAATACTTAGTGATAAAATAAACCTCCTTTTGACGCCCATGACAAGGATTAAAATCCTTTTTAACACTTCACACATCCAAATATATATTGTTATCCAACCCAAATAATCCATTATTATAGACCGGTATTTTTGATTATAAAATATCTGACCCATTTCTATGAAAAATATATGTGTCTAACAGATTTTGCCAAATACACCGGACTAAAGAACACAGGTAATTTGCGAAGAAAAAAAAAGGTAAAAAAACGATTTATTATTCTCTCTAGTTCTTGAATAAACTATAGTATAAGAGGCAAAATCGGGTCTATTTTCCTGAACTCACAACTCTTAGGAGGGGATCCCCCCTCGTGGATCCGAACCTGATCGTATGTATATGTATGTGGTGTTTTATATCTTTTCTTACCATTGGTCAAGGAAAAGGAGAATATATATTCTATTTTCAACCTTGATAATAAAAAAATTGATCTTTTTTAGAAAGTGGCGGAAAGAAAATTACACAACATTAAAAATACATTAGTCTTAAGCAAATATTTACATAGTAACCTATTTTTTTGCCATTTACTATAGAAAGTTGTTTCATTTAGCCAACAAGAATAATGCGAAATATATAAAACGCATTAACAAAAAAAATCAATAGAAATAATAATTTAATGACGCTTTTTCAAAATTCAAAATTATTAAAATAAATCATAAAAACTATCAACCGATATTAAATATATAAATATTTTATTTAAACAAGTGACTTAAAACTTTATATAATTATTAGTCGTGCCAAAAAAGTGACTAGACAAGGATAGCGAAAAACACTGGTTTGAAATTAAATATCAAAAGCGATTTTTTTGACTGGAATTACTTGGGGATTTGTTCCTGGGTATGAAACTAAATTAGAGAGGCAGGTGTGCCTCAATCGCCCTCTTGATAAATATTAAAATATTGTCCTTTTTCTTGTATGAGCGCCATTGGAACTTATTTCCTCACGAAGGAATAAAGGGAATAAAAATTCATCTCATTCTTTTCGATGGTTCGATGATAGGTTAGATAGACCCCATATACTTCGCTTCTAGTCCTGTGTCTCGGCTGCTGATATTGTTAAAAAAAAGACTAATTTTTGACCGCGTTGTCGATTTGCCAAAATGTTGCAACAAAGGAAGTTTATCACTATTCAGAGGTAGTACCTCTATACAAGGCAGTGAGATAATGAAAAAAATAAAGCGAACATAACGTCCTTATAACGATAGTGATGCGAAATAAAGGAGTCCGGTCATTGAAAAGAATAAAATTAACTTAATTTTTCCTTCACATGAATAAAAATAACTCGCCCTGAGCTCAACCTGTTGGGCGGTAAATTCAAGTCGCGCAAGATATTTCTACTTTTCTCTAGTTAAATTAAGTAGTAAATGCAGTGTAGATCGAAGGTCTCCGTGGACACGAACCTTAACTAACCTGAACAGTTTTCGAGATATGAGGGCTCAAAATGGGAAAAATATGGCCAAAACTATTCATTTTCGAGCTTCGTGCCCAAGGAGGCTTTCGATCGACATCACATTTACTACTTAATTCTAAAGTTTGAGCCAATTCGATAGATATATTTTTACCATAATGTTTGTTCGGAGTTCTTTTACGCTTGACCGGATTTCAATCTTTTGGTTGTAGCGTCTTTAAGGGGAAATAACATCAATTTTTTGGGCTTGGTGGTAATTTTCTGTACGTAAAATTTAATTAATAAATGATAATTTTTTTTTCTGAAACTATTTTTCGAAAGAGAGAGAAATATTTTAAAGATATGCTAGTATCTGAATTTAGTTTTTAGTTCAGATTAGTTGGTATTTTCGTCACAGGTATTTATTACTAATGGTGGCTTATGGCTTACATACAACAATGAGTATTCAGTGATTTTTGTCTCTGGTATCTTTCCTGTCAATGTAGTTTCAGAACCTCCAATAGTATCCAAACTTAATGAGCACAGTTTATTTCAGATATATCTCTAATTATGATAACTTTTAATACGAGATACTTATCATGTGGTGCTTTCCTTAAAAATTTTTCGGTTGGAATCCTTCTTCTTATTATATACATAATACTAGAAAGGTTTGTACTGTTTGCTTACATCTCGATTTTTTAGCCGTTTCGATGCTGATGATGATGATCTCAATGCCACCGATCTTTCTTTATAGTATGTCAGGAATATGTTTCCGCTGTGCTTTATATAGATCCTCATTCATAGTTAGAGAGATGATGATAAGATAGATATATGATTTGTTCGTCGTTTGGAATAATAAGTCAAGAGATGAAAATTAAACATGAACACTCCAACTTTAAATGGAACAATACTTAGCTTTTCCAAAAATTTTAAATATCTGGGATAAAAAATGAACTAAAAATGGATTTGGAATAGCCACATTGAAAGGACTCTCCAAAAAGCAATAACAGCAAGTTGGTTACGCTAGGACCCTTTGGAAAAACCTTGGTTAGAGTCCGAAAATAATCTTATAGTCATCTGAAACCATCATCAAATCCACAGTCACCTATGCTTACTTAACATCATGGCCAAAGGCGCAGCAAGCTGCAGCTCCAAGAAAGGTGCAAAAATGCAGAGGTTATCTTTGCAGGAATCACGGAGACTATGCCATCATACATTACAGCGGCAATAGAGGCAACGCTGAACGTATCTCCATTGTTCATATTTATGATGAGGGCGACAGCAAACTGCCCTAAACAGAAACACTGAAACCTGGAAATCTTGTTAGGCACATGAAAATTTTAGATATAATTTTAACAATAATCCATATCGAAACCGGCAGACTTCATATATATCAAGTATGATTTTGACATCAACTATTAGGTAGTAACTGACTGCTACAAAATGAACAGAGAGGAATTATATCCTCTAGTTAAGATGACATAAAAATGCTTCTCGATCTCTCACAAAGGGGTATTCGAGTAATAGAGGACACTGCTCTCTGAGATACCATGTCACAAATAAGGGCTAAGCTGGACGAGATTAGCCGTTTCTGCGATCGTGGAACAAAAACAGCGAAACACTAGTTAAATAAATGCATAGCTCTGTTCTGCAAGACACTTGGAAGGTGTCACTTTAACGCTCGAAGAAATAAAGCACTTACCCCCTGTGAAAAGTCTAAATATCCCGGGCTCATGTTAGATTAGGAAAACGTACAAAAAATCCTATAGAAGTGCTTTAGAGGGGCAAGAAAAGCCTTGACGATCCACTTACAATTTACAATCTACAAAGTAGTTGATTTGAAGTTGATGGATGTGGCCGTCTCGTTCTCTTCATCATACAGTCTATATAATGGTTTTTTATTAATAATATCCAGAGCGGTCCGTCTTTGAGTAAATTTTGTTCATCATATACCGAGCCTCAGGTTATCATGGATCTTGCCACCGCACTGTACAGTAAGTGCATAATGTGTAGTTCTAATTCCTACGTTTGCCCAGTGTCATTTTACTCTTAGACATAATTTTCTGCAGGTGTGAGTTATAGATAAACTTTGCATCCAGGATTATACCTAGATATTTAACCTCCAGGCTTATTTGAAGTTGTGTAAGAGGTGTCCCATTTCCGACACTTTTAGGGGGTATTGGAATTATTATCAAAGATAGAGTGTTGCGGTTTTCATTTCAGTGTCCTACTCTTTAACGAAACAAAAGGGTTCGGTGTCAAATTTGTTATGGCTCTCTTAGTTTTTAAGCCACATGATTTTGAAAATCTTTGTTTTCAAGGCATATCTCGTATTTCCGTTATGCGTTCATTTTTACCAAAAAGATAAAAACCGATTTTTGTAGATTTTTTACGTACAGTTCAGTAGCGCAGTCAGTTTTTTTCTAAAAAGTTTAGTTTTTGAGATATTAACCAAATTTATGATTTTTTAAATAGGATATTATTTTTGATATTGATTGATATGTTAGAATTCTTTATACAAAACAATGGAAGTCCCCAAGAAGCTTCTGAATTATATTTCAATAGGTAATGTATTTAAAGTATTATCCTTCTCATATTTGGCGATCGTTTTTATTCATGTTAGGTATCCAGAAAGAAGCCAACCCTTTCCAGACATATTTAGTCGCTTAAGAAGAAATCTAGTTGAACACGGATCTTTTATTCAGCCGCGTCCCAAAACATACGTCAAAGAAGGCAGGGAGAGAAAAGAAACAAATGTGTTATTTTACACAGCAACAATTTCATTATCCTGTAGAAAAATGGAGGAAGAAGTAGGTGTAGCAAAAGAGAGATGATTAGCGCTGAGTAACATTTTGGTCATCTGGTCTGGCGAATGTTATTTTTCAAGTGCGAAAATTTTTAATCGTCACAACACGAGACATTGGTCTGTACAAAATCGCCATTTAATTTTCGATAGGTACAACAAGGGCGCTTCCGGGTTAATGTATCGTGTTTTATTTTGGGCCGACGCATAGCCTGCAGGATGTATGATAGGGGTCTCACACAGGGGCGGATCCAGCCTCTCTCCTTGGGGGGGGGGGGGGCGGTGATATCACAAAAGTACAGTATGGCAAGAGAAAGCAAGTTGTCCCCGGGGGGGGGGGGCACCAGCAACATTCCCATTTCTAGTGTAAAAGGCAGGGACGGGGCTATTTTTTTGAATTTGAAGCTCTTGGAGAGGAGAGGGGCGATTACAAGAAAAAACAAATTTCCGACAGGGGGTGGGAAGATGCTATCAACATACACATTCCTCGTATAAGAGGCAGAATCGGGTCTATTTTCTTGAGTTCAAAGCTCCTGGGGGGGTGCTATCGCAAAAAAAAAAACAAGTTGTCAGGGGGGGGGAGGGTTGCCAGCCGCATACACATTCCTAATATAAAAGGCAGAATCCGCTCTATGTTCCTGAACTCAAAGCCCTTGGAAGGGGAGGTGCGATCGCAAGCATACACATTCCTATACTCTATTCAAGAACTAGAGAGAGTAATAGAACTGTTACCGAAACCTCCAACGTATCTGCTTCAGTGCCCCCGGTAACTGAAAACTGGCGTAAATCTAATTATATTTAAATATTATAAGCTTCTATAAATTTACTGCAACAATAAAATTTCTGATAATTCAATTTAATTTCTGTCAGTGAGCAAAGTACACCTTACAGTGTGTCCTTAGTGATTTATTTTTTTTGATCTTGCTTTTATATATTATTTGAGATTAGTGAGATACCCAAAAGATGGAGGGCATTTTTTCCTCAACAAAAAACTTATTACGATGAATGTTTGTTATGATGCCTTAAGATATTAATATCTAGATAATAATGTTAAAAGCTCTGTTGAGATGTGTTCCAATATAACAGGAGTTCGAAAATCTATCAAGTACCGAACACTGATGGAGAAAAAAACGACTGGAATTGCTAATAATTCCAAGCTATATTCGATCACAGGCAGACGAAAAACCTCGTTGGAAGAAGAGATGTAAACTGTAATGATAGGAGTTGTACATACATTTTATTATGAGAAGCAGATCTCAACCGTCGACAAAATTCTAACTAAAATCAATAAAGATCGGGATTTGCCTAAAATTAAAAGAACTGAGCTCTGGAAATTGCTCAGAGAACTTCATTTTTGTTGGGAAAAACCAGATAGGAAATCTGTTCTTATAGATCGTCTGGAGAATGTTCGTTGGTGAAGGAAATATCTCTCTTAAATAAAAGGTAGAGTTGGTGGAAATAACACAACTTACAAAATTAATAATTTAATTGGACTTTTGAAAGATTTTTTTGAATAAAGTTACTGCAGATAATTACGAAAAATCCATGTAATAAAAGAATAAAAGAAGATGTGGAAACTCGATCTCATGATCAGTGAGAGAGGAATCAATTATATACATATAAAAATTAATGACATTTGAATCCATTTTCAGTGTTTAATTGTAATTCCGCAGATGGTTTATGAAATAAATAAAATGGAACGTCAAATATCCCAAAAATGTTTTTAATTAATAATAAAATGACCGATAGCCCCAAAAAAATTTTAATATTATATTGACGAATTTATTTTTTTTTATATATGTTTAACTTCTTGTATTTTCGATAATGGGTATTTTGTAAGTATTTAAATTTTAATTTTTAAAAATAAATTTTTTGAGTGAAAAAGGCTACGTTTTAGTCTGAATGTGCCTAAAACGATTTCTATGCCAAAATTAAAAATAATAAAACTACAGTTGTGATTTGTGTTAAATATGTCAAAATTATCTATATTTTCTAATATATATGAATTATTAAAAAATCATAGGAAATAAAATAATATTATAAAAACTTTTTATTTTAAGTTTATTACTGAAATAATACTCTATGTCATAAATATTTAGTGATAGACCTCCTTTTGACGCCTTCCGATGCCTATAACAAGGATTAAAATCCTTTTTAACACTTCACACATCCAAATATCTATTGTTATCCAATCCAATAGTCCATTTTTATAGATCAATATTTTTGATTATAAAATTTCTAACCCATTCCTATGAAAAATATATGTGTCTAACAGATTTTGCCAAAGACACCGGACTAAAGAACACAGGTAGTTTGTGAAGAAAAAAAGGTAAAAAATGAAAAACTCTCCCTAGTTCTTGCATAAACTATAGTATAAGAGGCAAAATCGGGTCTATTTTCCTGAACTCCAAGCTCTTGGGGGGGGCGATCGCCCCCACCGCCCCCCCCTTGGATCCGCGCCTGGTCTCACATGACGTAGATACCTAGAAATCCTTGACGAAATTATTCCAGAATTGCTTGGAAATGTTCCATTGACTCATTTCAATTCCATTTATCTTCAACAAGACCGTGCCTCAAGCAACAACTCTGGGCTGTTAAGGCCCTTTTTGGACAATAATTTTCCTCAAAGATGGATACCAATGGGCCAGTGAGATGGCCCACACGATTTTGTTTTTTTTTGTAGGGTGGACTCCTCCTACATAGTAGATAGCAGAAGTTTTAAAAGCTGAATAAATACCACAAATCTTTTGAAAACCAAAATATCTGCCATTGATAACCAGAAATAGTGTCGTCTTATTTATTTTAAACATTATTATTCTGAACCATTGTTTTGAAAAAAAAAAAATGAAACATTTCTATTTTGCTAAGAAAAAATTATTTTAAAGAGAAAGTACCCAGAAAAAATAAATAGTGAAAAGAACGAAAGTATTTTTTTTTCTCACAAATTTCTATTTGAAATCTTGACATAATTACTAAAAATATTTCTAAACGAAGTGTAACAGAGAAACGACATTTCAGGTGATTTTAAATTTTTAAATAGCATCTAAGCATCTAACAGATCGTGTTAATAATTTTCTCGTATGTTATGCAGAAACAATACCGGAGAAAGAAAGAAAAAATTCCGGTATGGTGCATACTTTTTACGATAACTGTATAAAACAAACGTTCTCAAAATATTTTTAATTTTATGTTGCGTGCCTTTTCTAGTTTACAAGTTAGTTCTGTATAACTTGCGAATAGAAAAAATACTAAATAATAGATTTAACATTCCGCTTGTTGTAAAAAAACATGTAAATTGTTCATGTTACCATAAATTATCCTAAACTCCTACTTTACTTTCTAAATCTCCATGACATAATTTAATCAATTCAGATTGTTGACCTTTTATAATAAATTTATAAGTAAAACGACAGGAATTGAAAACTATAATTACTAAAAGCAAGAAGAAATAATTGCCCTTAAAAATGTCTCATGTCCCTGTGACTTTCGATGTTATAAAAATGTATTCGACACGCGATCACGCTATTTTTCGCTCCTGGTTTGGGCTAATTCGAGAAATAGCGATTTTGAGCCAAGAATGGACTGAAGCTTTTACGACGTAAACTAGAAAAAACTAGTCGGAAATGGAGATAAAGGAATAAACTATATTTAGTTAGACCGACGATCAATATAGGAACAAAGTTGATATAATGGCGAGTATAATGGCAAGTTCGGAAAAAGAAAGCCTAATCGATCAACGAACAACTACATGATGGGGTTATCGTGTCAGAAAGTCAGTTTTTAAGAAAAGTAGGAATTTACAGGGTATCCAATAATCTTCAAAAGATTTTCCTTTTGTTGAAGATGCTGAGAAATTAAATAGTTCTGTGATAGAATATTACAGAAATGGCGTGCGATGGTGAAACATCGAAGTTATTAAAAAGCCATATTTAAGTTCTAGTCGGAATTTCAAAAAAAAAATAATAGGCTTTGTCAAAGAGGGAACATTACCAATACAATATCTTGAATACGAAAAAAAAATGTTTTTTTACATTATCATTTGATCTAATATAGCCAATCAAGAATTTCGGGTTTTTAACATATATATATATATATATATATATATATATATATATATATATATATATATATATATATATATATATATATATATATATATATTGTTGCGTACTGTTTCACGGATGGGAACATGTGAATCAGTATTAATAAACCGTTGGTGTCAGTTTAAGCGTGGCATGCGTGTCGGTACAATAGTCCCGCTGGAAGAGAATTTTCCAAGTAGAAGGCAGATTAAGTGCATCGTCTCTCTTGTTCAGAGTGCCGGTCTTTTCAATATCGATGGATTCACGAATTAATCTTGCCTTGTAGTGTTCTATATTAACGATTTGCTGGCCAGTGTCAAACTCAATTTTGTGTCCTGTCTCGTGCTGGTGTTGAAAAAGCACCGATATTGTCTGTTTGTTTCGTATACTGAGTTTATGTTCTTCTAGTCTAGCTGATATTCTTCTGTTGGTCTGGCCTATGTATGTTTTATTGCAGGTGCCACATGCGATTTTATATACTCCTTGATTTTCTAGACTGATTTTGTCTTTTAGATTTCTTAAACAAGAGCCTATTGTTTTATGTGGTTTGTAGGCTGTAGATATGTTGTGTTTCCGAAGTAGTCTGCCGATTCTGTCTGTTGTGCCTTTTATATAAGGAAATATGGTGATTTGTCTATCCTCGGCAGGTGGCCTTGTTTCTTGCGTTGGTTTTTGTTGCAATTTGATTGCCTTATTTATTGTTAGTGTCTTGTAGCTGTTTGGTTGGAGGGCCCTTTTTATGTGTGACAGTTCCTTTTCTTTTCCTTGGTCATCAGTTAGACGAAGGGATCTTGATATTAGAGTATTGGCTACGCCCTGTATTTGTGAGGGGTGATGGTGCGAATCAGCATTCAGGTATCTGTCCGTGTGTGTTGGTTTTCGATATACTGTGTATCGTAGATCTCCATCCGTTGTTTTGGTTATGAGGAAATCTAGAAACGGAAGCTGATTATTTTCCTCTAGTTCCAGAGTAAACTGTATCTTTGCATAGAATGATAGAATTAAGAAACTCATGGAAGCAGTTGAGCTGTAGTTTGCCATGAGGACATATTACAAATACATCATCAACGTAGCGACACCAGAGTTTGGGTTTGAGGTGGAATTTTTCAAGAGCTTTCGTTTCGAAATAGGTCATGAAAAGATTTGCCACGGCTAGAGATAGTGAAAAGCCCATGGCAGCGCCATCTATCTGTATATCTGACCACCAAACAGAAAATATGCGTTTTTAAGACAATGTCTGGTGAGATCCATGATATGAGTTGGGAAATCCTCTCTTTGAGCGATCTGATCTAGTGCTTTATCCATTGGTATGCTCCGATAAAGGGATTTTACGTTGAAACTTGCAATGATGTCGTCCTTGTCAATTCTTACAGAGTGTAGAATGGCTAAGAAGTGTTCCGAGTTTTTGACGTAAGAGGCGGCATTCTCAACACGTGGTTGCATGAAGCCTGCAAGGTATTTTTTTTTTTTGAGTGGCAGAGTTGTAAGCGCTAACGATGTGTCTTAGAGGGACATTTGGCTTGTGGATCTTTGGAAGTCCGTATAGTCTTGGACACCTGCTGGATTTTTCCCGTGGTATCAGTTTCCGTTTGACATCCAGTTCTATGGGTGAGTCGATGATTTTGGTCTTTATTGTTTTCTCAAGATATGTAGTGGGATCCCTTGACCCAGGTTAGTAAGAAATCCAAAAGACAAAATCAGTCTAGAAAATCAAGGCGTATATAAAATCGCATGTGGCACCTGCAATAAAATATACATAGACTAGACCAACAGAAGAATATCAGTTAGACTAGAAGAACATAAACTCAGTATAAGAAACAAACAGACAACATCGGCGCTTTTTCAACACCAGCACAAGACAGGACACAAAATTGATTTTGACACCGGCCAGCAAATCGTTAATATAGAACACTACAAGGCAAGATTGATTCGTGAATCCATCGAAATTGAAAAGAACGGCACTCTGGACAAGAGAGACGATGCACTTAATCTGCCTTCTATTTGGAAAATTCTCTTCAAGCGGGACCATTGTACCGACACGCATGCCACGCTTAAACTGACATTAATCGTGGCGGTCCAGAGAGGGGCGGAGCCAAAGTCAACGCCAACCAACCGTTACTATCTGCGACTGCGTATAAAGCACGCTGCACGTTGAATTTCTTTCAGTGGATCTAGAACCACCAAACACAGAAGATGCCAAATAAGATTTTGGCGAAACGTCTGCAAACTTCTACAGGAAACCAAACGAACGAACGGATGTATTCCCGGATTATTACTAAATCTCAGTTTTTGTCTCTGTTTCTCTGTGTGGCACAAATATTACAATTTATTTTAGACAAAGGACCAAAAACCAGAATTTTTTTTTAATATACCAAAAAGGGGGTTACATAATCTTCAGCCGGAAACTTCAAGGCCACCGGTCGAATACATATCGAAGCAGAGGATATCATTTTGCAGATAATAACTAGTTAAAACATTTTCTTTTGACGAGATAAAGTTCCTGAAGGACAGGTGGCGTAAGTGCATTGAAGTTACAGGAAATTAGGTAAAACAATTTAAATTATCAAAAATAATCTTTATTTTACTGTCAGGGAGAAAACTTTTCTAGTGCCCCTCCTAATATAAAAACAATTTTATAGTTCTCGACGCACATTTATTTATTCATTAAAAAAAAACTAAACATTACTGAGTCTATTTCGAATTCTAGTGGTGCTTTCTGCTTGTGAAACCGCGCATAAAGCTCGCAACATATGGGCTTTTTTATTATTAGAAAAACTTTTTTGAGGATCCAATAACCCAAAAATCTATTTTGGTACATGTAATCATAGGGTTTTTTCTATAGTAGCAAATTTAAAAAATATTCCATGAGCAGGCGACGAGCAAGGTTAGAAGGCAAGATATTAAAAAAGGTTACTCGTTTTTCTGATTCAGCTCTGTTAAATGTGGGAAAATATAAAATATAATTTCATTATCATACAGAGGCATATTTTATTTTAGCTGAGCTAATAAAAAGACAAATATGCGAACTTGCGAGTCCTTAAAAATATAAACAGAAAGAGAAAAAGACCTAGAAAGAGTTGAATAGAAGGGATAAATAAAGAAATTCGTGAGTGAGAATTGAAAGATCTTTGAGAAAAATTGGAAGTATGTTCCAGACCCGCTCAATTAGGGGCGAACAAAGAGTGACAGCAGATCCGAGTTTTCTTCAACCTGCAGAATTACAATTCTTCTGTTTGATTAGGCATTGCATCTGCCAGTGGCGTCAACAACTGTTAAATAGCGATATCACTTATATATTTTTTAAAGGAAACATCCTTGGATAGCATACCCTATATGTAAATTCAACTCTTTCGAAAATATTAACAATTAAAGGTGTAAGAATACAAACACTTTTATTAGAAAAATAATAAAAACAATAATTTAAAGTAATAACTATTTAATTAAATATTCAAATTGTTTGCACGTTACAACGTGTCATGCACTGCATTTTAACTTATATTTTTAAGGTCCTCTGAAGATTTCGGCTTTGTTCTATAGACTACTGTCTTAAAATGGTCTCAAAGATAGAAATTTAAAGGGATTAGATCGAGTGACCTACGGGTCCATTCAATGGACCATCTTCTACCTATCCACCTTCCAGGAAACGTTTCAACTAGATAGTCTTTTGACTAGCGCTCCAAAAATGTATAATTCCATTTTATATCAAATTTAAGTATGAATTAGCTCTCAAATTCTTGTCAAGCAAGAAAGGTCCTATAATGTGATTTCCAATATTGCCTGCCCAAAAATCTAATTTTTGAGGATATTGCATATGGTGTTCCGTTATTCAGTGAAGATTATGGTCAGATCAATAACGGCAATTGTGCCATTGAGACAACATATGGCCTCATCAGAAAATAAAATATGATTTACAAAATCAAGTTGAAGGTTTATAATGTTCATTATTCCTTGACAGAACTAACTAGGTCTGTTAGGATCATCTTTTGATAATTCCTGAAGTAAAGTTACTTTATAAGAATGCATTTTATTTTCCTAACAATTCTTTGCAGTTCTTATAGTTATGTGAACGCCAGCAGCATTGTTAAGCTGATGTTAGAGGAGGGCAATACCACCTGTTGAATAGTATAAATACTAAAAGTGAGTCAAAGTATAGTTCAAAGAATTAAAAAAGAGTGTAGAAGTAATGAAAAAAAAAATATTTTTGGCTGTCGGCCAAAGAAGTTGAATCCTAGAGATCGTAGAAATATAATTAGAAATATGGCTACTGGGGACGCTATATCGACGTCTCATGCAGCAAAAATTATTTATTGTAATACTGGAAAATCAATAAGTAGATGGACCGTACAACGAGAGCTACCCATAAATAAATTTCGAGCAATTGAAAAAAGAAAGAAGCCATTATTAAGTAAGAAAAACATGAAAACAATATTAAATTATACAAAAATATGAAGGCTCAATAGAAGAAAATTAGAAAAAAGCAATTTGGTCATATCAAACAAAGATTAATCGATGGAAATGGAAAAAGGAAGGTAAGCCAGTAAGTCAAAGAGTTTTCACTTAGACTGTAAAACACGAGGAAGGCGATATTACGCTTTGGGAATGTATGACGGCCTATGAGCTGGGCCCTGTTCACAGAATAGTAGGAAATATGAATAAAGAAATGCATCTAGATATTTTAAAATACAATTTGATTGAAACTGTGGATGATATGCCTTATCCGATGAATAAAGTTACCTTCCAGCTGGACAATAATCCAAAACATACAGCCAACATAGTAAAGAACTGACACTACTTCTCAAGACTTTCAAGTATATAGTGCCCAGTACAAAATCTTGACTTAAACCCAATCGAAAATTTGTGGTCACAATTAAAACATGCTCTACTAAATAACTATGATTTTCCCCTGTCCTGGTTAAACATGTTTTACGGGGACGAGTCCAAGCAAAATGGAAAAAATTCCACAAGACTATTTTGAAGATTTTCTTAAAAGTATGTTAAAACGATTAAGAGTCAATAAAAAAGTTAAAGGCTTTTGGATAAATTACTAGAAAGTGTAACAATTAAGATATTTGGCTGGGAGCAAAAACGATTAGGCAATTTTTCATATTTTCGTATTTGTAATCATAACTTGTTATGTCTAAATACGAGGATGGTTCGATAAGTTCTCGGCCTGAAACAGAGAGGGCACTAGTAAGATCGAATAACTATAATATTTTATAAGCATTAACCTTGAGATGACGCCCTGCAAAGTTTCAGATGTTTGCGTTCAGTTGCTTGTTTGTGGCGATCGAGTGAACACATATTTTGTGAAAGATGGATAAAATTGAAGTTCGAGCGGTTATAAAGTACTTTGTTTTAAAGGGCTTAACTCCTACGGACAATAAAAATGAGTTAGATTCTACTTTAAAGGATTCTTTTCCTTCGTTTTCAACAGCAAAAAAAATAGGTTGCTGAATTTAATCGTGGTCGCACATCAATTCAAGATGATGAGCACTCGGGACGCCCAAAAACCGCTACAACTGACGAAATTGGCACAAAAATTCACAATGTCATACTTCATGACCGCCGACTGAAAGTACGAGAGCTTGGTGGTATAGCAAACATGTCGATAGATCGTGTCCACTATATTTTACATGAGGTTCTTGGCATGAAAAAGCTTTCTGCGCGATGGGTGCCGCGTCTGTTAACAGTCGACCAAAAACGGCTTCGAATGAATACTTCGCAAGAGTGTTTAGACCTATTCAGACGCTATCAGCTGAGTTTCTTCGACGTTTTATAACTGTAGATGAAACATGGATTCATCATTACACGCCAAAGACAAAGCAGCAGTCTAAACAGTGGGTGGGGGTAGGTAGTGCGCCAAAAAAAGCAAAAATGGTTCCGTCTGCAGGAAAATTCATGGCAGCAGTTTTTTGGGATTCACATGGTGTGGTACTGATAGGCTATTTAGAACAAGGCAAGACCATCACCGGAGAGTATTACGCTGCACTACTGGGCTGTTTGCATGTCCACATCTTGCCAAAAAAGTGCTCTTTCATCAGGATAACGCGCCTGAACACAAATCTATGGTTGTTGTTGCAAAACTCTATGACCTACGTTTCGAAGTACTTCCACATGCGCCATATTAGCCGGATCTAGCTCTAAGCGATTACTTTATTGACACTGCCAAAGAGTATTGTTCATGAAATCTTAAAGAAGGACCTAAAATTTCATCCTTTCAAAACCCAATTGGTGCCAGAATTTAGAGAAAACGACTTTAATTTACGCAGAAACTTTTATAAAACAAGGTAGGGAGGTTTTTCTTTGTAAATTGCATTTTTTTGGAGTGACGAGGCTCATTTCCATCTGAATGGGATGTTAACAAGCAAAATTGTCACTACTGGGCTTCACGAAGACATAATCCGCGACTGACCTTTCTTAACGGACCAAGTTCTCGGATGCTATTTCTTTGAAAATTCTAGAAGACAAGCGATAAATGTGAACAGTGAAAAGTACGGGTGCATGATCACTGATTATTTTTTACCAAATTTGCAAGAACATCCTTCTCACTCAACACACACGTGGTTTCTATAAGATGGCGCGACTTCTCATGCGGCTAGAACGTCCATGAATTTGCTCCATGAATATTTTCCACCAAAACTGATCAGCAACTTTGGGGATATTTCGTGGCCACCGAGGTCTCCGGATTTAACCCCGATGGACTTTTTTTATGGAGATATCTCAAAGTCTACGGTAACAACCCTTAGTTCATCGCGCAGCTCAAAGAAAATTTATGCCTTGAAATTAACGACATCCAACCAAGCCTGCTGCAGCACGTAACACGAAACACGATGGAACGGTTCCGACAGTGTATACGTCTAAATGGACGGCATTCGGATTCAAATGATTATTCTTTATGTTAAACTTTTTAATATAAATCCGAATATTTGTTTTATTGAATATTAAAAATATAAATCTACCACCAGACACCCTGTATTACCAAGTGTTGGTTGAGTATTGCACCATATAAGCTTTTTTTTATTAAATGAGCGATTGTCTATTGCCCTTTAACATTTTGTTTTCCAACGTCTCTTTATTCAAAGCTCTTATTGGTAAAACAAATATATTTTATGATGAAAGGCACAATAAAGATGGTTCAAATTTAATTTACGATGTTAGACGGGATATCGTGGACGCGTAAGAAAACCTCAATTGAAAAATGCGCACCTAAATCTATTTTAAATTACAGCAGAACAATGACCATATCAAATTAGTATTAATAGTTTTTGTTGGTTTAATTCTGAGGAAATGTGATGAAGTTATTTTTTATTCCAGCGGGGAGATAATATTTCGATTATTTAACTTTTTCTCTTCCAATGAATATCATTGGATGTATTTTATAACTGATCAAAAATATTAGGAGGACCGGAAAGTAATGTAATTTTTTTACATTAGATTTAAACAGCTACATTTTTAACAAGTTTTTATGTTTAATCAGTGATGTAATCGTTACCAACAATCTTTTGTCATCTACAGTCTATTTAAGAACTAGCGAGAGTAATAAATAATTTTTGACCCTTTTTTTCTTCGCAATCTACCTGTGTTCTTTAGTCAGGTGTCTTCGGCAAAATCTGTTACACATATATTTTTAATAGGAATGGGTTAGAAATTCTATAATCAAAAATATCGGTCCATAATAGTGGGTTATTTGGGTCCGATATTTGGAAATGTGAAGTGTTAAAAGGGATTTTAATCATTGTCATAGGCATTGGAAGGAGGTTTATTTTATCACTAAGTATTTATGCCATAGAATATTATTTCGGTAATAAACTCAAAATAGAACTAAGTTGTTATAATAATATTATTAATTATACCATAATATCCGGAGCCTATTCTTGAAAAGCACGAATACAAGTTATATAGGAACCGAACAGATTAAACAGGCTAGATATTATACTAACAGATAAAATTTCTAGGCGAACTACACTGATTGACATTGCTATACCATAGTTAACACAAATCACAACTATATTCAGACTAAAACATAACCTTACTATATAAATTCGCCCATATAATATTAATTTTTTTAGGGGGCTATCGGTTTTTTTTTAATTAAAAACATTTTTAGAACATTTGACATTTCGATTAATTTATTTTTTAAACCACCTATAATTACAATTAAACACTAAAACGGGATTAAAAGGTAATTATTTATTTCCATTATTTTATTATATGGAAATCCGATAGCCCCAAAAAAATAAAACAAACGTGCTAATTCTACACGCTTAAGAAAAAGACAAAAATGCAATAATAAAGTAATAAAAAAATTACGGCTAATTGGTCTAAAATATATATAAAATTAAAGAGTAAGATACACTAAAATAAAAATATATAAATTGTTAACAACTTTAAACAATAAAATACAACAGAAATAAAAATTTAAATAATAAGTTGTGTTTACACTGATAAACATTACGTATCTAATTCATAATCGGAATCAGTGGAGCTATCTTCGCCCATATTAATTAGAATTGGTTCCGCTATCTCATCGATCATGTAATCCTTAATTCTATATTTTGTTTTCTTCTTTTATCGTATGGCCCACACATTTTTTTCAGTTTTCCGCAGTAACTTTATTCAAAAAATATTTCAAAAGTTAAATTAAATCACTAATTTTGTAACTTGTGTTATTTCTAGCAACTTTATTTTTTACTTGAGCCTATATCAGCCCAATTGGGTTCAGTTCACAATGGTAAGGTTGAAAACGAAGAACAGATATTTCTTTTGATTTAATCAATTATATATTTATTGTACTTTTCTATATCTAAAAGTCCTCTTTTGACAATGTCAGTTGTAACTAAATGACCTAAATTCTTGGAAAGCAATCATGGTTTTATCTCATCTTTGCATTTGTTGTCAGTCTTTCACTTTTACGCGAGAGCCATAACTATTAATGATCCTTTTGGTATAAGATTCAACATTTGTTAAAAATACTCCTCGAAGACGTCTCCGTTCATATCCTCGTGATAATTCCCGGTCCTGTTGGACAGAAAAGTTAATACACCACTTAACAAAACCTTTGGAACTACCGATGTGGGTAATTATGAGCTTGCGGCCTTTTCAAGTAGGCTATTTTAGTCCAGTCGATCAACCTTCTAATGAGGCTTGCCGGTAGCTCTGAGCACTTTTATCTTGCCATACTTTCGCCACAGTATGTCCATTATATAACCATGTTTCGTGTAAATAATAAATGTTTTTCCCTCGTCGCGATGTTGCTTAATTGTTCCGAGATATTTCCTTCTCCAAAGGCCAATTTCCGGGTGATATATAAGAATAGATTTCCTATCTGGTTTTCCCAACAAATGTTAAGTTCTCTGAGCAATCCCAGATACACTCGAAGATGTACTCTGCTCACTCACAGAAATTAAACTGAACTAAGAGCAATTTTATTGTTGCAATAAATTTATAAAAGCCTATAATATTTAAATATAATTGGATTTTTGGCAATCCTCAGTTACCTGTCACACTGGAGCAGGTACGTCGGAGGTTTCGGTGACCATTTGATTACACTCTCTAATTCTTGAAGAGTATAGTATGCAAATTTTCAACGCCGGATCGATAAAAATCAATTGGTTTTTGAGCATTTTGGACATCCTCTAAAAGTTTTGCCACTTAGAAAATGTTGTAGCGATCAGAAAAATGGAAATCCGATGACGCAGTATGGTGGATGAGGTGATACCTCCCACCCCAATTCATTAATTTTTTCCAGGGTTCGTCTTACACAATGCGGACTCGCATTATCGTGTTGCAGAATAACGCCTTTTCTGTTAATAATCGCTGGACACTTGTCAATTAAAGATTGATTTATTAGATTCAAATGTTTACCGTAAAGTCTGCATTCAGAGTTTGTTCAGGTTACAGCTTTTCAAAATGAACATCCCCGTGAATACTCCACCAAACACAAAAAAGCGTCTTTTTGGGGTGTAAACCTGGCTTAGCTGTACTTCGTGGCAATTCATTTGGAAAGAGCTACTACCATTTGCGTTTTGAATTATCATAGAGGATCCATTTTTCATTTCCAGTGATCAAGCAATCAGAAAAGGTTTCTATATTGTGCCGCTGAAGCAATAAGTTGTATGTGGCAGACCAGTTAGCTTTGTAATTTCCGGACAGATTATGCGGGGCCCAAACACCTGCTCTACCTGCTTTACCAATTTGCTAAAAATGTTTTTGGATGGTCGATTTTGGTTGATTACGAGTGTTTGACAGTTCCTCGATTATCTGACACGGATTTGCATCCACTTCCGTCCCTATGTCATTGTCTAAAGTTGTTAGTCTTCTTGATCGATACGAGTCGGAAAGATCAAATTACTGGATTTGAACAAGAAAACCACCTTTGCCATTTACGAATGTTTAATGCACTTGGATAAACATCACAAATGTTTTTAGTAGCAACTGTTGCGTTACTACGCTTGTGAAATTCAAAAAGAATACAATGCCGCATATATACCTCTTCTGGTATTTGATTCGCCATTTCATCAGAAATTGCAAAAAAAAATTAAGATTTAATTATTTATGAGTAAAAATCTAACCTTAAAATATCTTTTCCATGACTTTGAAGTACATAATGAGTTAATAAATGACAAACATTACTTTCTGGTTCCCCTAATAGAATAGTAATGTTAAATAGTTTACGTAATTAAGTTTGCTAAAAAAAACATTATTTTTATTTTATATCTTGGGTACTTCATAATTTTAAAATGTTGTTTTAATTACGGTACAATATTTCTTTACGAAATTAGTTCCGAACTTTGAAAATAACAATGTATTTTTAACAGGTAAACAGCTCTATCTAGGAGGTTTACCAGTTTATTTTTCGTATTTATTATAAAATAAAATACGTGGAATAAAAACAAATTTTAATAAAACTTTACCGCCAGGCTTATGTTATTGGTATAATCTGTATTCTATATGTCAACGAACGAACTTTTATATAGGAAAATAAGTCTTAGAGATCAAGCCTTGGAATTGGCATATGTATAGGTGGAATCTTTCGAAAATAAACAAAAATTTCCATTTTCCAGTTTTTTTATGAAAGAAAACGATTTTTTAAGTTATTGTATTTTTAAGTGTCAAATTTAATTGTCAACTTAGATCAGTTTTAAATAGTTTTAGATCAAGTAGAATGCCAATAATCATTTCAAAATAAAAAATTATCATCTCAAAACACCGATCTAATATAAATACAGTAAAAAAACCTGGTCAAGTTCGTATCAAATACGCACTATGCTAGGGTTCCGTAGCAGTTATTGACGTTAGTTTCTTCTGCAATGTCGTTATTTTTAAGCAGGTGCTCGAAAAAAATTCATAAAAGATGGAAAATGGCGACCCCTAATATACTAGTGTACACAACAGGCAAACCTCTTATTGATGAACAAAATGTCCTTAATGCCTGGAGCTCCTACATAACTGAATTATTTGAAGGCCAAAGATCAACCATATCAGACGCTGTGCATGGAGCTGAATGACCAAAAATTCTGAAATTAGAGGTTCTTCACGACACAATCCAGAGAAGCAACCGTCCCAGACGATATCCCAGTGAAAATCCTGCAACTAACTCGTGAAGATAACATCGATATATTTGTTAAGTTTTTTAACTCTACATACAATATTGGAAAAATATCAGAAGAAAGGCTGAATCTGCTTTTATAACACTAGCAAAAAAACAACGTAACGAAAGATGTAGCGAATACAGGTTAATAAGTCTCATTGGTCACATCTTGAAGGTTTTCCTGAGTACCATTTATAGTTGAATAGGAAATAAATGCGGAAGTGACATAGATGAGACCCTGTTTGGATTTAGAAATCCCCTTGATACAAGAGAAGCGCTATTTGCTCTAAATATACTTCTCCAAAAGTGTCAAGACCAAAGTAAAGATATTTTCGTATGCTTTATTGACTACGAGAAAGCGTTTGACAGGATACATGAGAAGATTGAAGAATGCTGGTGTTGATGACAAGGATGCTATGCTAAGTTCATCAAAGAATGCTAAATTCAACGAGGGGTCAGACAGGGATGTATTCTCTCTCTCTCCACTCAATTTATATTCAGAAAAAAATTTTAACGAAGCCCCTATTTGGGGTTAAAAATCAACGGCGAACTAATAAACATGATCGGTTATGCCGATGATATAGTCATAATTAGCGATTGTTCAGGGTTTACGACAACTCTTAGATTCTGTCAATAGGGTTGGGAAAGAAATGGGACTCAACATAAATGTGGCTAAAATTAAATTTGTGGTTTTTTGGTCATCTACCATATCCAGATGCTTCACTGCTAATAAATGGACAAATAGTTGAAAGAGTCTCCCACTTCAAGTACGTTGGATGTTATATTACGGAGCTGCTTTACCCAGATAAAGAAATTAGTTTGCTTGGCTGTCAATGTCAATGTCAATGAAGCGGAACTGAAGGCTACCACGATCAATCGTTTGGAGGCATTTGAAATGTAGTTGCATAGGCCAATGCTTATAATACCCTGCATCATGCAGATTAGTGAATTTCTGACAACTGTAAAATGCAGAAAACTACCATATCTTGATCATAATCTCAGAGGGGATCGGTACAGAATTCTTCAATTGATAAAGAAGGGTAACATCGAGGGTCGTAGAGGTAGGGCAGGAAGCAGATCTCCTGGCTGAGAAACATCCGTGAATGGACAGGAATACAAAGTGTTGAACAACTATTTAAAATAGCAGAAAACAGTGATCATCTCGTCATTGTAATTGGCAACGTCAGGAGGACCTGACACGGTACAGAAAAAAGAAGGAGAATAGCGTACTTAAAAAGTTGTGAGGAACGAACGGAACTAAAACTATATAAATTCTTAACTAACCCTAAAATATTATCGATAATTACGAGCCGATTATTTTTCGGCCTAATTATAAATAGATATATCTTTATTTAATTTCAAATTGTAGTGATTACAATCACTGATTTCTGCGTTTCATTAATATTCAGTCTAAGGAAGAAATATTTGCCCTCTAACCCTAAGTACGATACTGAAATTTGGTAACTAGTAATAGCAAGAGTTCATCATATTCTATTTTGGTATAATTACTATCATCAGTTACTATAATCAATTCCAATAAAATCTCCGCCAACGCAAAATTTATATATAGATATTATACAGGTATACAGATTAATAATCTGATACCTGTATATAAAATTTATATATATATATATATATATATATATATATATATATATATATATATATATATATATATATATATATATATATATAACGCCTTTTTGTTTGCTTGCCTCTACTTTACCATAAAAACCCTGTTAGAAAAGTGACATCCATGGCGTGTTTTATTTGTAACATGAGCCATTCATCGAATGATTGAGACTCGATTTTACCCGGAGATTCTAATGTTGTTTTCTTTTAAGGTCGAATTTTAAAAAATCTATGGGAACCTTGATAAGACAAAATAATAGCAATTTTAAAATATATTACAATTAATCACGTATACACATTTTTTGTAAGAAATGTACTAAGTGACGTAGAAAGTGCAACACCTTGGGAGTAGTTCAATTTTGGCAATATTTTTTCATTAAGGGGAAAATGAGTCGAAAAATTTTTTTTTTCAGAAATTTTGTATCTAATATTACAACTTACAAGAAACGTTGACTGAAAATTTGAAGTAATTTGAAGCAAAAACTGTAGCAGCTGCTCTTCTCTATTTCCTTCTCTCTCTTTCTAATTCCTATAGGCTTGCTTTTATATATATATATATATATATATATATATATATATATATATATATATATATATATATATATATATATATAGTAGACTTCTTTGTTGTTGATGTATTTGAAAAGATATCTTACACCAAAATAAGTTGAAAACAAGATTTGTTTCGTCTATTTTAGTCATGTATGTAACTTTAAATGGTGTTTTAAACTTTATTTTTAAATCCGGTAGTTCAAATTTTTTTGAGGTGCCTTAGTTTTCACGCTACCAAACTTATTTTTTAATGAAAATTTCACAAAATACTCTTAATATATTACTAAATAATATACAAAATTTATGGTTTGTCGTCTGTCTTTGGCATTCGGTACCTCTGGCATGATTTTGGTCTTCCTAGAAACATGCCCAGCAATACCTCGATACAGTGGATTAACGCCCTAAAATACACTCCGGCTTTTCGTAATCTGATTATCTGACTTCTATTAAACTGAGAGAATTGCACGACCTTTAGGCATTTTAACGTAACAAAGAGATGATAACAAATACATCCAAGGGCGACAAATTACTAAATCTTTTCTCAATATATTGATATTATTATCCTTCCCATATTCAAAAAAGCCTATAAAAAGTACTGCGTAAAATGCCTTCCAAATTTTATCAGTACATGTTAAAATCCTTCTTCATCTGCATTCAGCTTGCGAAAATATGTAGTAATATTTTAAAAAAGGGTGTATTGCAATCAGACTGTTAATAAATATTACTTTCACATCTCATCAGTATTATTGGGTGTTTTCCAGTGAGGACGACGTATTTTTAAATGGTGGTTATATTCATATGCGTGACAATTTGTTGCGGTAACTTGTCATTTGTATACGCCATTGCTTATCATTTAATCATGGACCGCCACACGCTTCCACAACATTTACAAATTACTCAGATGCTTTATCAAAATTCTCGTTTAGTCATGGCAACTTTACATGCACTTAAACCAATATTCGGTCATTCTAATCGTCTTACTCAAAGAACAATTGTTAGAAAAATTAAGGTTATTTGCACTTCATAATATTTCTGTTCCACGGAAACAAAGAACTGTAAGAAGTGAAGCTGGTCCACTTGTCTACAAGATTACTTCGACCTAAAAACTAAAACCAAATGATCATTTGTTGCGTCCCAGGTTCAGCGACAGCTTCGACAGGATCCCGATTTTCATAAGAAAATCATTTTCAACGACAAAACTCATTTCCAGCTAAACGATTTCATCAACAAGAAGAATTTCTACATCTGCTATGAAAATTATAAACAAAAAATTGAACACTGATCCTAACATCCTCTTAAGTTGACTATTTGGTGTGCATTTCATGCTAGAGGCGTCATTGCATCTTACTTTTTCTTTGATGATGCTGGAAACTCTGTTAATGGAAATCGTTCGATGTTGAATAATTTCTTTGCCGAAGTGGATGTTCGCTACTTGGACACACGATACAAAAAAAGGAATTTATTGATAGAAAAATTTCATGAAATTATTTTAAGAAGTGGATATGTAAATTATTGGATTTCTCGTATGTACGATAAATGCCGTTTGGTTTCTTTTTATGGGGTTATGTAAAGCAAGAAATTTGCAACATTAGATGATATCTTATTGTTTTATGTGAAATTAAAAATCCCTGTAGAAAATAAAGGGCAAATACGTTGACGTATAGAGGTTGCCTGTGAACATTTGGAATGGTCACCGACCAAATGGCACAATATTTTGTAGTCAGATGAGAGAAAAATTATTTTTCTTGATAATACGCAATATAGAGGCTCTGTAGAACATCCCGAAGTTATCGCATTTCACTCTAGATATGTCATAAAGACTGTCAAAGATAATGATACGGGCTTGTTTTTTGTATTATCCACTCAGTTCTGTATTATGGATTACAAAGATTATGACCGCTAATATTTATGTGGACATTTTGTGAAGAATTATATTGTCTTATACAAAATTTATGATGCCTTTAAAAATGAAGCATACGAATCGAAAAAGTAAGAGATTTTTGGAGGAAGAGAAAATTGATTAGGTGGAATGACCAGCTCAAAGCCCTAATCACGCAGTACCAAGTGAAAAAGATAAGAAAGAGCCAAGAAAAGTTCCCAAGAAACTTCGAATGCCATTTTTGTCAAAAGATGTCAGGATCTAGTAAACTCTATGACAGCATAATCTGTCAATAGTTTTACCATCGGTCATGCAATATAATATATTCCTTCACTTATTAAAATATAATAAATATTTTAGGTGAAACCCTGTACATAGTTTTTGGAAGACAAACGAGACCTGTCTATACTATTTACCGAATTCTAGGACATATCCATTAAAAAGATTTATAAAACATTTTTTGTACTCGTTATGCGTAGTCTGTCTTTAGTTAGAAATCGTTTTCTTAATAATAGAACCAAGTTTGCTTAAACAATAGATTTTTTGCGTGCAAACAGAAAAGCTAAACGTGATAGAAATTATTTTTATATTCTTGGTAGACAAAATCGAAAATCTTGTATTATTCCTTAGCCATTAGATTTAGGTCAGACTGAACCAATTTACCGTCTGTGTGATATATTATGCGGCGTTTCTTATACCAAAGTGGGCTAAAAATAACATCATTACTCGAGGTAAAAATGGTTGACCAAAGAGGATAAATGCAATAAACTAGTATCGTTTTTAGAACTGTGAAAATATATTGATCTATAATCATCGATGAAATTACTTTAGAATAAATAAGAGCTTGAGTGTAGGGCGGCATAAAAAGTACAGGCTATACGTAATTTTTTGGCAAAACCACCTACCTCGCTGATTTTTTACATACGCTCCCCTCAGTGCCCTAAAGTCTATATAAAACCCTTTTAATTTCGCGATCACCCTTTTTTTGGGGCTCTATCATTGAGTGCCAAAAACCTATGTAAAATATAAGTTCAAAACACTAGATAAGAAACCAATTAATTGTGATGTAATCGCTTAGGTCAATCATTTTATAAAATATTTCAGAGAAGCAATACATTCGTTCAATCTAACCTGAACCTAAGACCTATGAAATTATATAGAACTCAAAATCCAAATAAAAATGTATCACAAATTGTCAAAATTAGTTAGAAGATGAGGTGTCTTACAATATTAGTAAATATAAATAAAATATTGATTTATTGCTCCTGTGGAAATCCTCTGATCATCTGAAGTCCAGGGGGACCTTTTTTATTTAGGCATTCTTCCAAAGCTCTGGTACAGACGACAGGGAGCTACCTCGCTGATTTTTTGCATACGCTTTAAGCCCGCCTTTCCTATCTCAAACGCACAAAATTCTATATTTTTTAAGTCTCGAGAGGGGGGGGGGTGGGGGAGGGGAGACGAACAGGTGCAAAAATTATTATACGATTTTCTCGATTCCGATTGAAATTACGACAAAATGGTTATCGATTGGAGGGTGGGGCAGACTTTTTTTTTATTGAAATTAGTCATTTCTAACGTGTTTTTATTACTTTAACAATTCTATGATTATTTTATCACTTTATGAAGTTAATAACGGGTATAATTAATCGTTTATATTATTATGACATTTAACATTGTCATTATAGTGTTGTATTTTTTCTATCACGCATTATCTTAATAGAAACATTTAAATTATACGAATTCTAGAACTTTCGAAGATTTTAATCTGCCATACCACACTATCTTGTGACACTATTGGACTACCTGGCCTAATTCCCCTTGGGAATTACATGAACTAATATATATTGATATTTTAATGTATTAGTAATATAAGTGAATATTCACGTGTAAAAAATATGAACAAAAGCTGAATTAAAATAAAAAATTGTATGGAATTATTGAATATTTATTCTTACTCAGAGTGCAGAAATTTCCAAGATTGTTCTTTCAGAAAGTACTATAACCCATGACATATGACAAAAACAATACATAAATGTATAAAATATTCAAAGACGCGTTGTAATTGAGTGATTTTACGACAAAAGTCATGTAGGCAAAGTTGTAGTGCTCCAAGCGCCCTCTATGCTGGTGTCATTATTTCTGTTATAGCTTCAAGACGAGTCAAGAAAATCGAAAAACAATTCTTGTACCTGCTCGCTTTCCTCCGCCTCCATAGACCAGAATTTGCATATGTAAAAAATTAGAGAGGTAGGTAGGTTTTTCAGAAAACTATAGGCCAAAACTCCCTGCTCCCTATACAAGAGCTCTGAAAGAACGACTAAATAAAAGGGGCCCCACAGACCTCCAGATGATCAGAGGAGCGATAAATCAATATTTTTTATTTACTAATCTTGTAAGAAAGCGCAACTTGAACAGTTTATGATACATTTTTGTTTGGATTTTAAGTTTCATTACATTTTAGTATTATTTCATAGGCGTTAGGTTCGGGTTATACTGAACGAATTTATTGCTCTTCTGAGATGTTTTATTAAATGTTTGATCTAGCGATTATTTAGCAATTAATTGTATCTAGTGATATAATAAATGAAGAGCCCCAAAAAAGGAAGGATCCCCAAGTAAAAAGGGTTCAACAAAGACTCCAGGTGTTTCAAGAACTGGCATGGGAGCGACAAATTCTTTGATGATCAGTAATTATGCATTATACCAAACTAATTAAGCTCCTTGTTATGAACTAATTAAGTTAGAGTAACTAAATGAAATCTAATAATAATCTACTACTACACGATTACTTACTTACTAATTGTCATTAGAAACTAATAGCCCTAATAATTTAAAGTAATGCCAGTATATAACATATTAATTTATGACAAGACGAATTTATGTCCAAAAATTTACCGGAACATTATTTATAACAAAAAGAGATGAAGACTAACGAAAACTTAAACGGAAAATAAAAATTTCTTTTTGATAACGTCTTGATAAAATCTTGAAAATCATTAAATTGTCCCAAAATTGTGTAAAAAATAGTAAGTACATATTTTATCTGTTTAATTAAGCAGATGTTCAAAATGAGCGCCTTATAATTCAATGCATTTAATTATCCTGCAGATTTTTTCTCGCAATACTCAAAATAACTTTTCAGGATCATTTCAAATAAGATGGCAGTAATGCATTATCATTTCAAGCAACTTTTCCCTGGAATTTACTGGCGTTGAATAAACAAGCCCTTAAAGATTCCCTTAAAAAATAAATCTATCGGATTTAGATCAGGAGATCTGGATGGCCATAAAATGAGTCCGTCTCTACCCATCCAATGATTACAGAAAGTATCTGTTAAATGGTAAAGGGCTAAATTGTTAAAATGTGGTGAAGAATCATCTTGCCTATTTTGTATCATTGCATGAGGATTTTCTTCATTCCAAACATATAAATTATGACAATTTATAACGCCGTCTCTTGTAAAGCCAGCTTTGTAAGTAAATAATGTGTTCTTCTAACTCAGAATTTCCTGTTTCTTTGGAAGTGTAGTACTTTTTTTAGATAATTGTCTAAAGTATCTAAAAAAATGGAGTTTTAGCTCTGAAAACTGACATCTGTCAAGATTTTGGGCCTACAACTTTAGGGGCGAGTCCGTTTCTGACTTCTTTGATAATATCAAAGTTTGTTTATGACCTGGAATCGTGAGTCTTTATCAGTTATACAAGATGTCAAAAGTCAAAAGCTACAGACCAAAAGGAAAATCAATCGGTTATTTTGGCGCCTTCTGTACACTTTGACATATACTTATCGTGTATAAGAAACTAATAAAATATTTATAAGATTTAATAACTAGGAACATATATGTAAAGAACACAAGATTCACGATACCCCATTGTTTACAAAAAATAAAAATAGCCGCCTTCAGAGTATATATGTATAAGTTATATCAATCAAATTTTAATGGTTATGGGCAAACTTAGAACGTGTTGACGTAATAAAACATCAATATTCTTTAGTGCAATCGATCATATATAAAGTAAATTTACAAACACTTTAATTATAGGACAATTGGAATAATGAACTATTCGGAGAATAAATCGTACCAGGAACACTAACAACGGAACAATTTCCAATATACATATAATTTCGTTACGTGACATATCATTTTAAAAGTGTTTCATTAGCTAGGGCTAATTTGATATTAGAATTTAGGAAATTGGTTGCGGAATTATGAGGAATTAAAGCTGCAAGCAGCATTGAATATAAACTTAAAGTAACTTTTAGCGTATAGATTAAACCCCTTCTTCTATTAAAAAACAAACTTTCAATAATTGTTATGGATTAGTTTGTTCCTACGCCTTTCCATTTTTAAAGGGCTATATTGGTCAACCGATAAGACACAGCTAGACAGGTGTGGGGAAAAGATTTTTGTTTGACGTTATTTACATGTTTCCGAAAATGTGTTCTAAAAAAACAAAGTACTTTGATTTTGCTTGACTCAGTAGGGGAGGAGGACAATTGCACTCATTGCCCTCTCCCTCTTTATTCGCACTTGCAGCTAGCGTCGTCGATTCAGAAAAGTTAGATTTTCAGCTAATTTAATTCACTTATAACTCTGTAAGCAATTTTCAAATTTCTAAAAGTACCTTTCAAAGTATGTAGCAGATGATCTCTACCGAATCTGAGAGGTCAATTTTATGCTAAAATTAGTATAAATGATTTTATTCAACTTGAAACATGAGAGAAAATTTGTGTCTGTAAAATGTAAAAAATAAACCTCATAATTATCGTGCATTTTTTAGCCGATCTTGCTCTAAAGCGCTATGGGTGTCGTTAAAATACATGACTGGTAGCGAGATATTCCATTTCATTATTGGTATAATAAATTGGATCTGTCAACGAAGTGAAATGATATTATCTAAAATAATAAACAGCTTACCATAATCAGCAGGATTGTGATAACTAGGACAGTTTAATCCCATACTGGATAAAAAGGGCACTAGATTCATTACGGGACCTCGGTAAATACACTGGCCTTCTGCTAACATATATAGGTTATCAAACATTTCAAATAGTCTTGCTGATGGCTGATGGATTGTACAGATTATTGTCCTACCACCACGAGCTAAGGATTTTAGCAGACACAAACACTGAAAGAAAACAACATAATAAAAACATTAGAGAACAAGTTAAGCAACAATTACTACACATTCTGTTAAATAATAATTGTCTTCAATTTCGCTCAAACGATATATATAAAAATCTATATAAGATTATAAGAAATGACATAATATGGGAACTTCTAAAATCTATCTCGTCCAAATTTTAAATAACGTTAATATTGAAAACTCCTTGAGAAAAAAACACTGATAAACTTAACTAACATGTACCGATTAGAAGTTGAGTAAAATAGCATAGTAGTAGTATATATTTAAACAAATTCAGAAAATATTTTTTAGTCCGGGAGCTGGTCTAATTCCGTACTTATCCAGACATAAATTTAACGAGTCCTGAACAAAGCAGATATCAGATACGTGACGCTGCCGAGTTGAATCGGGGCATTATGTTTTGTCGCTTGGATATTACAGCCAAAGAAGGTAAAATTACTTTTTAACAAACTTTATGCTAACAATTCTAGACTTCGAACATTTTATTTAGTTTCAAACAACTTTAAATAAACATCAATTCATTATAATAAATGCTACAAAAAATATACACATAAATATCCTTAGATAGTTTAAAAGTTAAAAATGAAAATCTTAAAAGAAAAAATACCGATGTAATTAGAAATAATATTGAGGAATGTGAAAAAGTTAAGCTTGGTGAAAAGTCAATATTAACGCAATTATTAACGAGGAGCTCTAATAGTTATGTGATACATACTAACAAATGTATTATTTGTAAGAAAACATCGTGCAAAGGAAATTAGCTTTCGAATTATTTAGAGATCACATTTACAACAAAACTGTGTTAATTTTTCACCAGAAGGTTTATTAACTGAAATCAAGTATCACGCTCAATGCTATTTATAACGTATGAAAGACAATATAAGCAGAGAATTAAAATTTAAAAAAACTGAAGCAGAGCACCAACACATGCAAAAATAGTTATAATAACTGAAGTTCCTTATGGTAATATATTGTTTATTTTATGGTTAATATATATATATATATATATATATATATATATATATATATATATATATATTAGTGTAACAATTAGCGAAAGCTGTAATGGATTGTGACTTTCACTTCCCTTTATATATGGCTGCGCATGCATTATAACTCATCAAAAGCTATTTGTTTATAGCGTTAAAAAACAATGAAAGCATTACATTTTCGTATTGCCATTAATCTCAGCTTGCAGTTCTTGACTTGGACTATGAATTGTTGGGGTCAGAATTTGAAACCATTTATTTAACCAAAAATTATTCTTGTTGAAAAGTGTCAAAAAATGACATTTTTCAAATGTTTAACGACTTTTAACACGAAAACTCTACATCAGATGGAAAAATATGTTTTTTAATTATTAACATTTTTTGTTTATAACAATTTACCCGACCATTTTTCGTGAATCCAACCTCGATATTCGTAATCAGGGGTCAAAATATATATAAAAAACTTTATTGGAGTCATGTTTCTTATAGACAAACCATGTCTCTTTATAGGCTACGAAAATCCATTGGGCTCCACGACTATTTAAAAAAAGGCCCGAAGCCGTCTTATTATTTGCAAAATGAGTGTGTTTTAGTTTCTATTTAGTTGTTGATTTATTTTGAAGAAATGTACCATATACCTTTTTTTTTTAGCTGGAATACTTAACCTTTTATTTGACTTGACTTTGTTAAGTTGCAGTAACAAAATGATAATATTTGTAGAAAAAAACATTCTATCTCAGTTTTTCATCCTTCTCCAAGAAATTAAAATTGGTCGTTTAACCAGCCGAAATCATTCCTGGATATTCGGTCACTTTTGGTTTAAACAAATTATCGACATGACAATTTTGAAAAGTCGTTAACAATATCGTTTACTAATCATATCGTGGGCATTATTAAAAGGATAGAAATATTTTATGGTATATATAGTAATTATGCATCATGGAAAAGGGGCGGGTGTAAAAAAAATGTAAAGAAGGCAGGTTTGGTAATCTTAGCGACAGAAATAAGAAATAAAATAAAAAAAGCTCAAGAAAACTGGCTGAACTCAACATTTGAAGAAATCGAATAACTAGAAAACAAACATAATACATTCAATTTATATAAAAAATAAGACAAGCGGTAGGAATCTATTGAACTAGAAACCAACGAAACTTAAAGATACAAATGGAAATATCATCGTTGAAAAAGGTGGAAAAGTAAATGCTTGAAAAACAGATATAGAGATATTCTTTGGCCATATAATACAAGAACTGCACCTGTGAAGCTCATCCCAGAATTCTCAAAGAAGAAGTAGAAAAATCAGAAAAACTGAAAATGCAGTGGAATCTAACAGACATAAATACATTTTTTAACCACATTTATGACACCAGAGAATTTTTCAAGGAATGGGTTCATTATTCCAATCCCCCCACCCAAAAAAAATGGCTAAGATTTAAGATTAATAAGTTTAATTGGTAATCTACTAAGAACTTTTCCTAAAATTGTACTACAATCGTTGCGAGGACAAAATATTAAATATATGATTTGGATTCAGAAAAACCGCATTCTGCATATCAGTGTTGTGATGTATTTGCATGTTTTATATATTATAAACAGACTTTCGACATGGTTCAATACGCAAAACTCATAAGTAGGACTGCATGACAAGGACGTCAGTAGTTTTGAGAATTTGTATTAGGAACAAACTGCTCACATCGGAATCGAAAACAAAAAGTCCGAAAAATTAGTAATTCAACCAGGTGTTCGCTAATGATCTGATTTGTCCCAGATTTTGTTCCATTTATATTCGGAGAATTTTTTCTAAGAAACTCTTCAAGAAGCAGGTCAGAAAATTTTAGTAAGTGGTGAACGTCAATAACATAAGATACGCTAATAACACTATATTTTCAGATTCCATGGACGGTTTACAATCACTCTTAAAATTGAGTATTAGTGGTTAATCAATTTGTAGTCTGAAAAAAGGAAAAATATATTATTTGGTAAACAACAAATCAAGGAATTATTACTATTAAACAAATCTGATACAGAACAAATTTACGTACTTGGGAAACACTATAAATTATCAATGAATTATTCACTGGAAATTAAATATTAAATAGAAGAAGCAAAGCCATTACTAAGATTAGTGTGATCCCCAAAAACCAACATGCAAGCAAAGTAAGATTAATAAGATGCAATGTATGTTCAGATTTATTACACAGTGTGAAGTCATTTAGACTGACAGAGGCGACAACAAAAAAAATCTAAACTGTGAATTCTAAGTAGAAAAACGCTTATTAAAGATTTAATGGAGACACAACGTGTAAGTAATATCAAACTGTAAAGAAGAATAAAAAAATAACCTGAAATAGTCTAAAATCACAAAACTTGATAATCAGAGTATCTTGGGCTTATACACTCTGAAAAATACAACCTATTAGAGTTAGAATTTCAAAGAAAGGTCGGAGAGAAATGTGAACTTGGAGGACGAAAAAATTTCTAGCTTAACAACTTAAGAACTTGGTTCAATTAGTGAACTATTCCGAGCAGCTGTTAATAAAGCTAAAATAGCGATGTGGATCGCTTACATCCCGTAACAGCTGAACACATCAATAAGATATAGTAATTATATCTTTTGTAAAAT
Source organism: Diaprepes abbreviatus (assembly GCA_034092305.1). Classification (NCBI taxonomy): domain Eukaryota; kingdom Metazoa; phylum Arthropoda; class Insecta; order Coleoptera; family Curculionidae; genus Diaprepes; species Diaprepes abbreviatus. The sequence continues at coordinate 1,666,273 of JASJET010000204.1, read as the reverse complement.
TGCCTTAAGTCAACTGTACCGGTTCACAACTTGGAAACGTCTAGAATGAGTCATTTTTAAATCTAGATAACTTGAAAATTATTTTATTTGGATAAAAAATATATTGAATGAAACATACTTAAAATTTGAAACGAAACTCAAATATTTACCACACAAAGGGTCTTTCAATCAAATTTGAAATCAGTAATGCAGCATATTCTAAAATAATCATATTATACATAATCAAAATCAACAATTTATAAATTGTAAAAACATTTCTTTTTTCTAAAATTTATTACCTGGATATTAATCAATTTTGGTTAATAGTTACCTGAAAACACGAAGAACTATCTAATCCGCTAGTGGGTTCATCAAAAAACATGACTGGAGGATTATTAACTAACTCTAAAGCTATTGACAGCCTTTTTCGTTGACCTCCAGATAAACATACAGACGATGTATCCTTGCACTCGAGAAGTCCTGAAAAAAAATTAGTCTTGATAAATAAATATCAATACAATAAATATATATTTTTATGGTTATAATGTTCATGTCAAAACTTTCTGGATTATTTCCTGCAAGGGGACAAACATTTATTCGTATAAAACACATTTTGAAAGAACTGACTTCTTGATCTTTATAGAGAAACATACCTGCATAGAACTGTATTTAAAATGGCACTAGATAATAAGGTATCTAGCTCATGCGACTAGTCACAAGATTTTTTTTTTCTTATTACATTTGTGAAAAAGAGGTTTTTTGAATTTTTTTTTAGATTTGAATTTGTAATTTAGGGCAAAATGGTTTGATATTTATAAGCATTCAACAAAAGTACAAAATATTGCATTTCTTGTACGTAATATAACTTTAACTTAAGTTTTGAACTAATCAGAGTTTTATTTATTATTATTTAACTAAAAACAACTATATAATGATTAAAAAGGATGTTTTAAATTGAGCAAAATTTGTATTGTTCTTGAATGTTTTGAAATATATTCATTGTTTATAAATACTTTGAAATATCATGCAGTTCTTCATTTACGAAGAACTATATGTCAGCAAATTCTAGAATCCAAGGACAAAATGCAATCTTTCCTCCATTCATATAGTATTTTGTAACAAAGTAAGTGGAGATGGGTATCTAAATTTCCAGCTAATAAGCGAAAAATTAACAGAGGGCGCTTTACTACAAACTGGCAACATTACAGTTACCTTTCTAGGTGTTTTGTGGGTTCAACAAAACCAGAGATAGTATGATAAAATCATATTAATACAAAGTAAGTTAAAAGCTCGTCAAGATTCATTAACACAAATCTAGAAAACTGAATAAAGATTTTTTGATGTGAATATATTTTAAAATTATTTTCAATTTTATGCTTGCCTAAAAATATATTAGTGATATTTCAATTTTAAATGGATGGTAAAATATCTTTTTAGAATAAAAAGTTTCATTCTAAAATTGTGATATATCTTTAAAATATTTTTTTTAAAATTTCTAAATCAAAATTAGACACTTGTATATAAAATTCTTGGTTTTACTAAAAAATGTTTTACCTAAAACTTCCATAACTTCATTAATAATAGCCTTCTTATCTGAATGTGATATACTTTTGCCTATTTTGAGATTCGCAGAAACTGTCATGGCTTCCTTCACTGTGAGATGAGGTGATAAACAATCGTCTTGCATTATATAGCAGGACATTTTCCTGAAACGACGGAGACTTCGTTCTTTGCCATTTATTAGGACCGAACCTTCTAAATTCGATGTTCTGAAAAAAAAAAACAGAAAATATGTAAATTAATCAAGAAGTTAAATATAACCATCATCAGAGATAAAGTAGGTACAAGTAACTAAGAGGAATACGAGGACAAATAACTACCTAGCCCAGATAGAAACAGCTGACTGTGCGTTGTCTAGTTATGTGCAAAAGCGATAATTTTTTCTACTTGTATATCAAAAATATTTTATATGTTCGCAAATTCGCCAAATTTAAAATAAAGGAACATATTATTGTTTCAAGATTTTAACGAACGAATGATTACCAAAAGATAGGTCCTGCTAGCTAAACAAATGTTATAATTATTACTTTTTACTATTGAATTTCATATTTTCTTACTTCTATATATTGGGCTGGCAAGAAAGAATTTTTGGTTGTCACACATAGAGGGCGTTGTAATTGTTTTGAAGGACTTTTGTCAGTGTTGCTTTTTTCCTTTTGACATTTGATTTCAGTCACATTTAGGTTACTTTAGAAGCAGCTTGTGCGTAATTTTCTTTATAGCTTTTACTTTAGAGTCAATTTTAACATGGAGTGCAGAAACGAACATTTTTGGCATATTTTACTTTTTTACTTCCGTAAAGGAAAGAAACACCACTGAAAAACTTGAAATCCATCAAATGATATAAAGATGGCTCCAAAACAACGCTGGGAACTAGAATAGGAGTGAATGGACCCAGCACCAGACATTACAAAAGCTTGGGTAAGTTACCAAGCATCTTCCAGGCCGAAATGTATTCAAAGAAAAAAACTATCGCGGACAAGAGATTAACATCATGTCGGATAGACAAGCAGCGATCAGTGCGCTGAGTTCTCAAGTAATCAGCTCTTGGAGCAGCCATCAGTGCGTTGAGCTCTCAAATTATCAGTTCTATGATGGTCTGGGAATGCCTAGAGGAATTAAATGAATTGAGTAAGGATAATAAAAAGTCACCTTCATGTGGATACCGGGACACACCGGGATAGAGGGGAATAAAATAGTAGACAGGCTCGCGAGAAAAGGGGCTGAAACGCCATTTCTAGTGTCTGGGGCTTCTCTGGAATCAGTAACAGTGTAATGCTGAAAAAACTAAAAAGAGAGGAAGGAAGCAGTAGATCCAGTTATTGAACGGGGCTTGAAGAATTGAGATAAGCAAAGATACCTCTTGGGAACTACGACCAGAAGAGATTCAAGGAATACATAAGCCTAAGTAAGAATCAACTCAAAGTTCTGACACGGCATTGCTACCTGAAGAGACACCTCAAGAAACTCGGATCAGCAGAAAGAGAAGAGTGCAGATTCTGCGAAGAGGAAGGCGACGAAAACCCTATTCACATCCTTTCATAGTGCATTGCTTTAGAACACGGGGTTCTTGGAAGCACACCAAATAGAAGAAGGGGAACTACCCACTTTGCAGCCGTCCAGTATCTTTTACGACTTGACAGCAGTAGGAGAGCACAATAAATATATGTTTTGGCCGATCTACTGAAATTGATGATGACCAAATTAATGCCATAATTGAAGATAATCACCATATAACGGTTCGAGAGATTGCAGAGAGATTAAATGTATCGCGCATAACAAAGTTCATGGTTCTTTATTGACCATAAGTGAGATAAACTGTACAAACTTCTTTTTTGTGTACATAGAATATGGATATTACATGTTTGTGAACTGAATCTATTACAATCTAATCCTTAAAAGTAACGTCCTCCCTGTCATAGCTAAGATGGTGGCAGGGGGTCGCCGGGAAGTTGGTAGCGTCTTGCGTAGAAGAAGCATGGACGAAAGGCACCCCGGACTGTGTTGTTATAATGATTGCGAATAGTATTAAAAAAAAATCTCAGTAATGGCCCTAGAGAACTCCAAAATGGTAGAGATATGGATCTCTTTATGTAATTGTGCTGTCTTCAGGTACCAGAAGGCGTTTACTATGATCCGTAGTATTGTATTCTGAAGAATCCGCAATCGGTACCTCCTTGTTTGTGGGATGTGATCCCAGGATGGTATACCAAATAACACCGCTGGGCGTGTTATGGCTTTGTATATAGTTAAGTTATTTCTGATGGACAGCTTTCTGACCCTACCGAGAAGAGGGTACCGAGATGCTAGTAGTCCCTGTGCCCTTGTTCGTGCTTCAGTAACATGGTTCTTTCATATCAATTTCTTATCATATGACAGCCCCAAGTATTTCACCTTGCTGGACCACTGAACAGCTTTATTGTATAAACGTAGCTGGTTCCTTAAGCCTGCTAAGATGTTCCTGCAGCCTCAAAGAGATGATATGCAGGTTTCGGTGGGATATACTTAGGGCTGTATCGTCCGCGTACATACTGAGACTGGCATGGTTGGTTTTCGGGATGTCTGCCAGGTATATATTTAATATGTAGGGAGACAAAGGAGGTCCATGTAAGACGCCCATTGACACTGTTTTCTGCCTGCATAGGGTATTATCTAACCTTACAGAGAATGTCCTGCCTGACAGGAAGGACAGGACCAGCTCCACAATATGTTTACGGTATCCAAAACGTATCATTTTATGATTTTGATGCCTATGCCGTCGTGCCAGACCTTGTCCAACGCTTTCGATATATCTAGCCTTACTGCGCCTAGATGCGCACAACAACTGAAAATCACTTAAAATGTCTTAGATTTGCTAAAACGCTGCCAAGGTTCAATTTTTCGCTATGGCTAATTCAGTTATTTTAACCTTATTTTTTTTTGCAAATACTGTCGGTATGAGCAAAACAGTATCATTTTTCTTAAGTATTCGATTCTTTGAATAAAAGCATTTCATAAAGTACAGTTTCAATTAATTTCATATTTCAAGTTGACAATTATTTTGTTTTGTTTTGGTATTTCACTAAACTGTGCTTAGGTATTTTCTTATCGATGTTGAATTTAGTGTTCCCTTTTTCTTTATTCAGTTAGATCTTGTTTTTTCCCTATCATTTATATTTATTTTTGTTTTGAGTGAAAAAATGCTTATGATAAACGAATTGGCTTAACAAACTTATGCATTTCAGCCGATTGTTGTTGCCAAGTGTCATTCTTTTTGAGCTGTCATTTTTTTCACACGTGGCAATTGAAAGTCGATTAGTGCACAAGCTGGGCCATAGTTATAAATGGAGGCCAGTTTGCTTTGATTTTCACTTTTTCCTGGTTTGATTCGGCCGAAGCAGCTGCAGACTTCCAACTCAATTTTTATTTGCCAAATTTTTTGGATTCTGAGATGGAAAGTTGTAAATTATTCTGATAATCTTGTTGAGTTTTGGAGTGGCGTATCTTTTGCCTGGTTGGCAGTTATGGTTTTTTTACCGGGAAAAACCGGATTTTGGGCAGTTTGCACGTGTCAACAAAGGAGTCAGTCTAGACCCCAGGTAAGGAACATTAAATTAACAGTTATTAACACAATTCTGCACGGATTTCTAAATTTTAAAAAATTTCAGTTCAAAATTGATTTTTATCGAATGAAATTAAAGCATAATTTAAAAAAAAACCGTAGTTTGTTACTCTAAGTTTCATTTATACCCAAAATTAGCCACTTTAGAATATTATTAAGTTGTATGTTGGGTTTTTGGGGCCGATTGTTGCTATTTATTCTTAATTACGATAAATTCTTCTCATAATTTTCTTAGCTTTCGATAGCTGTTATCTGGTAAAGCCTTATTTATTATTGTAATAATACTGAGACTTAATTTTGAGCGTAATTTTTCTGTTTATTGTGAAATTTAATATCTTTTGTTATGTATTTGCTTCTTGAACGCATCACGATATTCCTAATTTTTAGTTTTATTAATAGTAATAGTGAAGCATTTTGTATTGGATGCAATCCGAGGACCCCATTCTGAGTTCGTTATTAGGGAATTTAGAGTTATTTAGCATCGTGATATGCTTATGGCCACATTAACTTTCAGCTTGACTCCAGTAATTTTTTTATGGGGTCGTTTGTAATACTTGGATATTAGAGACTGGCTTATTAAGGGGAACTAAAAATGTTTTCCGCTCTTCTAGTTTTTTTTTTTAATCAAAAAGTTAATGTCTAAACCCGCAAAAAATGGCTTCTCATATTGTATTGTAGAAATTAATATGATCATATTTTGAGTGTATTTATTTTATTGTTCCTGTCTCAGAGTAAATTAAAACGCGTTAGCCAGATTTAACCCAGTTTATTTGAAAATAATTAATATCAATAAACCAAGTATTGCAACATCATCATACAGTGGTCTAGAATCATGAATTTTATGCCCAGTTTCTTGAAGATTGATTTAATTGAGGAACTAATTATATTCTATAGTAAATCTTTTCTTTTATATTTTATTAAAGTAATTATCGGTGATCACTTGGAGTCGAACTGATCTTTTATTGTACATTTATAGATGTGTCTTTACTATTATCTTTCTTGATTTATTTGTTAAAACATTGCTTCAAATTTATTTTTTCTGTTAATTTTCGCTAATTTTTTTTTTCTGATGAGGATCAAAATTTCTACGAGCGAAGGAATCATAAAGCTGCAAGAAAGATGGCAAAAGGTCATTGAACAAGATGGAAAATATATAATCGATTAAAGTTTCTTCTTTGTATAAAAAACATAATTTGTTACACACTACAAAATCGAAATTACTTTCTTGCCTACCTGATATGAAAATAACGGTTTTTACTCAAATTAAATTTCGAACAAGGAAAACTTTTTACATTAAATTATATTTTCCTAGAAGTCAGTAAAAAAGTTGTCCTTAATAAACCAGGTCTGGGAATACACTTTCTTGGTAGCACATGGGTTATTGTTGCCCGTAATTTGGCTTGATAGCTACACAAAATTGGTGTTAACAATAAATCGATTCCTTCAGGAATGCTGTTAAAACAACACTTAAATAATTAATGTTTTTACAAAAGATCTTTGGATATTATTAGTTCGTGCTATTTTAAAATCTACCACCAATTGATCAATAGAACCATTATTATTCATATTTCAATTTTCTGATTCTTCCATCTTCCAAATTTAAACCCAGTACGCTCTCATCGAATTAATTACAATATTTTTAAATAAAACCAGAAAATAAAACTTTAGTAATAAAAAATGGTTTCTTACTTCATAACGATTATTTCGATCTAATATTATTAATTCAATACTTTAACGATAATTTGGTTGTAAATTATGAAAACAGAAAGGGAATTTTCCTGGGAGAAATACCATCTGGTTAAACATTATTTCTATTATATAATGTAAATACTTAAGTAAATATAGATTTTATTCTTGTCTGTTGATATACAAAGTGACTATGGGTTTGTTAAATCCTTCAGCTCATTATATTTAAACAATATATAGCTAAATTCACTGAAAAAGTAAATTTTAAACCTTATTTACTTGGTATGGAAGTTCGATCATCTAGTGGCCCAGTTCTCTATTGCTTATGACATTGGTACAATTGTTATATCAACAACCAAATCTCTGTATAGTAAAATGAATAATAAAACATTTATTAAAATGAAGGATAAAAACCTAGAGATAAAGCTTTGGTCGCTTTAATAATAGAAGGAAACAATTCGTTTAATCTTATAGTTTTTAAGTTTACTATATCACTTGCCAGTTTGAAGCCTATTATTATCAAGTGGTACCAGCTTTATAATTAAATTTCTTCGGTGAATTAGGTAGTGAAATTTTAATACTCTGAAAGTTAAACCAAAGAAAGTATTAGAATTTGCACTAAATGTTATTTTCTGGCACTTTATCCTTCTGGAAACATTTTTTTCACTGCTCAAGTTTCCAATTACTTTTTTAAAAACAGCCTGTATTGGGTCCATCAATATGAATGTTGGTATTTTAAGGAAAGGGTAAAATATTCTAAGCTAAGTTATTTTAACAACACACCCTTAGCGCTTTGATGGTACAATTACAATTAATATAAAGTCGTTTGTTTAAATAATTTAAGCATTTTTCTTACTAAAACGTGATTTGTTACGCTACGTCAATTAACTCGAAATAGGGAACAAACTTGCTGGAAGCTTGTTTCATTTTTTTGCTACTACAAAATATATTATATAACATACTTCTAATAAGGGGAACATATTAAAATTTTTTCTGGAAGTGAATGTAAATATCTCAAATTTCGAAAAAAAAATACTTTTATACTGCTTATAGCGCGTTAAGCCAAATCGGTTGTGATTAGTCATCATAAAATACATTTACATATTTGAAAACATAGTCCAGCTTCTAAAATTGCATCAAAAAGTCTATAAAGGAAATCTGTAATGTCATTATAATAACTACCATAGTTTTATATAAAATTTTAATTGATAATGCAAATCAATTCATTTAAAAAAAAATATCCCAATGAAAAGGGAATAAACCACGATAAGTCGTAGTAAATGGGGCAAACCTGTAAGATTTTTACTAACTTCGACACCTGATATAATATTGCAAAGTTGCATTTTGTCAATTTAGTTTAGAGCCAAAAATAAAATAACTTTCAAATTAAAGAATAACATATATTTATATTTAAATTTATTAGACCTTAGCTACTTTTTCAAGATATCTGGTGAAATCCCTTAGCACAAACTTGTAAACAAGATCTTTTAAAATATCTTCAATTTTTCTAGAATAGTCTTAGTATCCATGGTGATGGTTGCATTGCATATTATTTTTGTTCAGGTCTTTTAACGTTGTAAGTTCTTCTCTGCTGAGGTTCTGTTTCAAAGGATTCGATGTTCTAAGGATTCTTGACACATCTGTATCGGAAATCGGACTCGATTTCTGCAATTATTTTTTCCGTAGGCACCATTTTTAGAGCTATTGCGTAACTAAAACCTTTATTTAAGACTGTATTTTCTTTTTCAGATAGTTGGTGGTTGTGTATGTTATAAACTGTTTTGCTATTGGTTTTTGTTTGTTTGTTCTCTTGTTTGTTGGTTATCGCTTGCTTTTCATTATTTCTTCAAATGCCTTTCGGGTTTTACGGTTTTTATGATTCCAGTTCGCCAATTGCAAAGAGCTCTATATGGTCCTATAGGACAGGATGCATTAAGTTAATCAGACGGGTGAAGTTGTACTTAGTTGTATTCTTTTCTGTCGTATTTCTTCTCTGAGAAGGGCATTGCGAGATTTTCCTATTATTGAAAGGGTTCTCCTTGTTATGGTGTGGTAGGTTATCCTTGTAAAAGCTGGTTGTACGTTGTTTTATCTGCATTTAATTACGAAGGTGAGGTCACAAAGAGGATGCACACTTTCTATCTTAGTTTTTTATATAGTTTGGTTTGTTTCATTACTTCCCCCCGTAGAGGTCTACAATGTTGTAGCGAATTCATTTTCATAAAGATCTAACAAATAATAAAAAATTGAAACTATTTTCAAGTTGCAGACATATATTCGTTTTGATGTTACACACTTGTAAGAAAGTTGTTGCGTGAAGCGGACCACAACGTGTTCGCCACCTAGCGGAGAACCAGCATACTATATATACAGGACCGTATATGCATTGAAGCATTATCTTTTTCACGTTGTGTTTTTTTTATTATAATTAATATTTATTTGAGATGAAATATATCTATAAAGCTTCTCATTTATGCCAAGAAATATGAAATAAAATTATCTTACGATTGATCGAGCAGTTTTTTTTTTGTTTATCCCAGCCACATAAAAATCCTCTGTCTATATAATACTATAGATACATCTTAAAAATATATAGAAAAATAAAATTCCAGTATAGTTAAAATTGCGACGTAAAAAAATGGTAATACATACATATTCACTAGACCAGTTATGAAATTAAGTTTTACTATCAATAAATTATGAGGTTGTAAAGTACAAAGGCTGTTTAATTAGTTTAAAAAGTGTTGCATAAAAAATGAACTTTTGAACTAATATTCTTGGAATTTTATAGAATTACCAAGCAAATAAATATAATAAAAGATGGATCAAACTAGCAAAACCATCAGTTATAGTAAATAATTATTAAATTATTTAGCAGATTAGATAATCGCGACATAAACAGCCCAATTTGGTCGGCCAACACGCATCTTTTATTAGTAACTAGCGACCCGCCCCGGCTTCGCACGGGTGCAATGCTGATACTAAATACACTACAGAAAAACTGTGACTATTTATTTTATTTTTACAACAATTATTACATCGGCCTCCGACGCGCTATTTATAGGCACGCTGCCGCCGCCCCTGTCGGCCAGTACCGCCGCAAGCGCTACTTCCCGCAATTTTAAATCTGTAATATCTTCGAAAATATTCATTTAAATCTTGTGCTGTAAAGGACCATATAGATCTATATTAAATCAACAATGTATTTAAGCTATTTAATTGGATAAGGATTAATGCTGTATTGGTTAAAATCGCTTCAAAATTTGCCATTATTTGTCGTAAAAAGTAAATGACAAAAAAATGTTATTGTGGGATATCCATGAGAGATAGACATATACCATCGCGGAGTTTTCTGTAGACCTTTTCAATGTGTACAAATAATTAGTACATTATTTTGATAAATCTCGTAGGGTTCAGCCTGCGTTTGCAATGTAAGCGGAAAAAAATATGATAATTAACGACATCACATTAGAAACCTCAAAAATAACAGTATTTCTCCACTATTTAATGGATGTTATTATACATATAAACCTTCCTCTTGAATCACTCTATCTATTGAAAAAAACCGCATCAAAATCCGGTGCGTAGTTTTAAAGATTTAAGCATACAAAGGGACATAGGGATAGAGAAAGCGACTTTGTTTTATACTATGTAGTGATATCGCGAAATTTTGTCAAAATAATGCTTTAATTTTTTACTCAAGATTTTATATTTCTCCTCTAAGAAAACCGTTTGACTTTTAAGTTGATATATTTCGTATCCTTGTTTAATATGTTGACACAGTCATAGTGGAACTAAAGTAATTAGTTGATTCAATCTGTCAGCCGAGCTTTTCGGTGACCTTTGAAAGGTCTAACCACCATTATATCCTGAAAAGATTTAAGTACAAGCTATTCTACAATGTAATTAAGAGAAGTAAAACAATAAACATATCTTCAGATAATAGGGTTCAATGTTGGTACTGAAGTTTAGTATTTAGCTCCACGACTGGTGGCACAATAAAACTCGTAAGGGTCCCCAGCTACAAGGGTATGCACGGAAACGAGGAAGCAAATCGTTTAGCAAAGAAGGGGTTCGTGAAAAAATCATTCGGACCCCAAACCAATTCTAACTGTTCTAATTACCATTAGTAAGGAGGAATTAAGGAATTAAAAAAATTGCAGGAAAGTAAATTTATCAAATCCTGAAGTGAAGCTCCTAACGTGGTACTTATCAGAGAGCTCAGAGATGAAACAACTGCGATTCGTGGTGGGACTACTAATTGGACATTGTCATCTGCGAGGCCATCTTCATAAGATTGGCATGCAGATAATGTCTAGAGCAAGATAAAATCCTTAACCGTGTCCTCAGAGAGCGCCCAGCATTTGACAGACTGAGGCTTAGACATTTCACCAAGGCGATTGGCCTCGAATGACTAGCAGACATGGTGGGATGTAAAAGACTTAACGAGGCCTAGACATCGACGATTCAGTATCACCACTTTTATGCACCCAGGATATGAAGATTATTAAAAAATTTCTATAGCGCCAGGTTTTTGCTTCAGGTCACTGAAGGGTATTCTCCTCTTGGAGGCATTGCCTTCTAATTAAATGTCGAATTCATTCTTGAAGTATTTGTCCCCATTCTGGAAGCAAAAGATTAGCCAGTGGTTGTAGTTTGTTTGCTATTTCTTTCTGCTACACGCGTCTCCCTAACTCACCCCACAGGTGATCCACGGACTTTAAATTACGGTTATTGGCTGATCAATCCATAAACAACATATGGATTATTTTTTAAAAAATGTTCGTACCTTTTCGGTAATGAAAGGGCTGACATTATCTTGTAGAAAAATTAATTATTTGTCATAATTTTAAGCATCAATACATCAGGTTGTACAATGCCCATAATATATCGATGGAATGTCAAATTTCCACTATAACTAAAGTCTTCTCACACTAATATTGAAACTCTCCCAAAATCGAGGGTCTCTTAAACTACGTTGGCATGGAATCTTTTCTATCGTTTTATAAAAACTCGAATCCACTCATGAGGATCACATATTTGGAAACGAGACTCATCTGAGAACAATACTCGTTGCCATTCTTATTCAGTGCATTTATACGGGTTACTCGGGTACGCTTGCCGACCCTTTAGATCTGAGTATGTATATAAGATATCTATGATATATCAAATTTTCACCCTAAATTAAAATGAGATTGATTCTTCCATTATGAATCACGTCTCTTCATACCACTATCGACCCTCCTACAAAATTGATATTCTCCTGAACCAAGTTGCCAAAAAATCTTTTCCGCCACTCCTATATACTCGAATCAGGACCACATAATCGGAAACAAGACTTATCTGAGAACCATACTCGTTGCCACTACTCTTTAGTCCAGTATGCATGTTCCCAACAAAACGCTGATTTATACAGTATTGCTTTGAGCTCTGAAACCCTCGACAGATTAGATCTAAGTCCTAGACTCAATTGGTAAACGCGATATAAACCAACTTAAAGATAAAGAAGGAGAAACCAAAAATGGACAGAACGAAGTGGTTAAGATCGTAGATGAGTTCTATTCAAATTTGTACACTTCAGTTAACCCAAAACCAGACATCAAGCTCCCCAGTGTTGGTGTAGAAGAAATACTTGACATAACAATTGAAGAATTGAAACATGCTTTGTCACAGATGAAATCTGATCGTGCCCCAGGTAAAGATGGTATATCTAAAGAAATGTTGGAGCTTGGAGGGTCTGCAATGCTACATTCAGTGAGTATTCTTTTGAATAAATGTCTTCAAAATGGCAAAATCTTTGATAACTAGCAAAACGCCTGAGTCATTCTCCTATACAGAAAAGCCGACAAATGAGACATAGAAAATTATCGTCCTATAAGTCTCCTGTCACATGACTTTGTCGAGCTATGGGTCATAGTTCAAGCAATGGACAATGCAAGGATTGACTACAGATACAGAAATCTTCTGAAATATATTTACAATAAGGTCACATTGCAAGTAAAGATAACAGAAGACCTAGAAACACAGAAGATAAATATTGGTCGAGGGGTGCGACAAGGAGATACGATTTTCCCTAAATTCTTCACTTTAACACTGGAAGATGTATTTAAATAACTAAACTGGGAACATAAGGGCATTAGCATCGATGGTAGATATTTCAGACATTTACGTTTCGCGGATGCAGTGGTATTAAGTAAAGATGTAGACAAGTTATAGGAAATGTCTCCAAAAGATAAGCCATTTTATGTAGAAAATAATGAAATACAAAGAGTCGAGGAATATGTGTATTTAAGCCACCTAATTAGCCTTGGGGAAAAAACCAACAAGCGGAAATAAATAGAAGAATTAGAATGTCATGGTCAGCCGTTGGAAGATTGGGATACGTTCTTAAAAACCCTGATGTTCCCATTAATTTGGAAAGAAGAGTATTTGGCTCGTGTGTTCTCCCAGTAATGACCAATAGAATGGAAACAACCACACTAACAGTTAAAGCAACCAATAAACTGCATACTACTTAGCGAGGAATAGAAAGATTCATGCTGGGAATATCACTAGGTGACTGAATAAAGAACGAAGAAGTAGGAAGTGGAGGATGTGATAAAACGCATTGCTACTTTGAAATGGACCTGGGTAGAACACGCCGCTAGACATAACTATACAAGATGGACAAAACATGCATTGCAATAGAGACCTAGGTCGTCTAAAAAAAGTATTGGAAGACCCCCATAAAGGTGAATAGAAAACATAAAGAGGAAAGCAGGTAGAAATTGGCACCAGATTGCAGTAAATAGGTTGAATGGAGGAGGTCTATGTCCAGGAGTGGACCAAATTGGGCTGCTAGAGAGAGATATATGCATGTGGCGGACCATGAATTCTGAATAACATTTCTTACTAAAATACGATCCTACCAAATGACTGTAATGTATGCACGGTGCTGTTATGGCCTGCATGTTACGTCACCGATCTCCAAGACCTAATTCATGTTCTTAAAATAACAGATTGGCTTATATGAAATTCGGCTGCAATTTGTCTTTGGGACCAACATTTCTGATACGTGTAATAAGTTTATGTAGAAATAGGCCTGTTAACATACGCATACGGCGAAACATGCGTTCTGAATAGCATTTCTTACTAATATGCCATCTTGCCAAGGGATTGTATTGTACCTTCTGATCAAAAAGTAAGCGAAACTTCCAATTCAAATAAACCGCGCTTGAGATATTGCCAAATCTTTTTTTTCTGGGTTGGTACATCTGTCATCTGGTGCTTCAATATCTGTTTGAACCGCATCTGTCGGGAGTTTGTGGCTGGTAGCTTTGTAAGCGAGTCAGTGTTTGTTGTGTTCTGTAAATTTCGCAATGTCGAATTTAGTTGAGAAAAGAGATTGACTACTTCGCGAAAAGCGTTTTGAGACGATTGAGGCGATAATGGAGAATTCGCAGAAGGACCTGAAGACGATTTCAAAATCGACCTATGAAAAGTGTTTTCAAGATTGGAGGAAGTGTTGGAATATATATATATATATTGCTTGCAATGAAGATTACTCTGAAGAAAAAGAAAATGAATATCGACGAATAATTGAACCGTTTTCGTTTTTTTGAAGAATTCCGGGTACTTTATCTGAAGGTATGCATGGTGCTCTTATGGCCTACTTGTTACGTCACAGATTTCCAAAACCTAGTTCATGTTCTTAAAATAATGGATTGGCTTATGTGAAATTCGGTTGCAATTTGTCTTTGGGACCACCATTTTTGATACGTGTAATAACCACAGTGGCTCCAAAAACTTCTTTTATAACCAAGAATTTCAAAATTAAAAATTTCTTAACACAGTTTAGGTGAGAATATAAAAACAACACTGAATATGAAACTTCAGTATTTGTCATTTATTTATTTTTGGCTCTAAAAAAAGAGAACTAAAAATATTAATTATATTTATCAGTAACAAACTTCTTAAAGTAACTGCTTTTGATTTTTTTCTGTTGTGATCTAAAGCAAAATATCCGAAAATTAAAGTCATCCTTAATTTCTTTTACGCAGTATATAAACACTGACAAATCTTACTAATATATTGTGTAAAAAGCAATATTTTTGAGAGATTTCTCGTCTGGTAACAACAAGCAAAAGTAGACAATAAATATTTTTGTTTATAAAAAAATTGTATTTCCCTAAAGTTAATTAATTTTAATGCGAATTAAGTAAAAGTGATTTCATTAGTTACAACAATACGAATATAATAACAAAAATACGGATCCATATTATCAAGTTCTGTAAAAATATTGGCTTTTTAATTTTAGGTGAATGACCTCCATTCACTGGAGGTTTTAAATTTAAGTTTCGTATCAGACGATCACTAGTCTGCAACGAAATCCTCATTCAAATAAAAATATCATGAGATATAAAGGTTTTAATGTGCTGAATGAATCTAGATCTGCTATTCATTTTTTACTGTCACGTATATATTTATATTCATATGATTTTTTTAATTAATCAAAATTCATAATTTGTTGTGTTTCGTTTTTGCTTTGGCACTACTTTAATCTATTTAAATAATATGTACCCATATAATATCAATTAGAACGGACAGAAAAAAAAAGAAAGGATATCGCCTAACGAGGTTTTTACAGCAACGCATGCGTAGTTCTCGGTGTGACTTTATGACACTCAGTACGTCAAGGAGTTGTATAGTGTTTGTTCGTGTTTTATACGTGATATTTTGGTAAGTACTGTACAAAATTTATACATATAGTGAAAATTTATGTTTATTATCAACTACATACAAAGCAAAGAAAAAAACATATTAAGGACATCAAAATGGTTTTATATCATATTTTATTTTGTTTTAGGTACAAAATGCCAAGAACTTGTAAAAATTGCTACATTTGTGGTGAATTAACTATAAAATCTCAATGAAATGCAATAACTCCTTTGGTGAAAAACACTTATACACTTTATTTTGGATTTCATGTAGATGACAATGATAAATACTGACTCCCGAAACTATGTCGCAATAGTGGTTGGCTTGAAGAAAGTCATAAAACCATGAAAATTGTTGGTCTAGTATTTTGAATGATTAATCTGCTGCTCATTTATCAAATGAGGCATATTAACCGCAGTTTCAATCAAATTGTGTTTTAAAATGCTTATATTCATGTCTTTATTCATATTTTCGATTATTCAGTCAATAGTACCCAGCCCATAAGCCATCATATATCCCCAAAGTTTAATATCACCTCTTGCTTTACAGCCTGAATGAAATCTGTTTGACTTATTGGCTCACCTTCCTTTTTCCATTTCCATTGACGGCCATCTGTTGTGTATTGATTGAACTTTATCTCATCTAACCAAATTACTTTCGTGCAATTTTCTTTTGTCCAGTCTTCATATATCTTTACAAAGTTTCTTCTTGGCAAACAGATTTCATTGAGACTGAAAAACACTAGGAGAGGTAATATTAAGCTGTGGGGATGTATGACGGCTTATAAGTTGGGCCCTATTCACAGAATACGAGGTTTTTCCCAAAAGTATCGAGCCTACCGCCATATCTCCGCATTGGTGTTATTATTTATCATCCGGTGAGTGACATCCTTCAAAGTAGTCCCCATTTAATTGAATAACACGTTCCCAGCGGTGTTTCCACTTCCCAAAGCAGTCCTGGAAGTCAGTTTTCGGAATTGCCTTCAGTGCATTCGTCGCATTAGTTTCAACCGTCTCTTTGTCATCGAACCAGTGTCGTTTGAGCAGCATTTTTAATCTAGGAAAGAGCCAAAAGTCGCAGGGAGCTACGTCGGGACTGTACGGAGGCTGGCGAAGCTATACAACTTGGTGCTTTGTTAAATATTGCTGCACAAGGTTCGATGAATGCGTTGGCGCATTGTCGTGGTGAAACAGCCAATCACCGCTTGTCCAAAACTGTGGTCGTTTTCTTCTGACTGCGTCACGCAATCGTTTCAATACTTCAACGTAGTATTCTTTAGTGATTGTGTGACTTCTCGGAGCATATTCGTGGTGCACAACACTTTCATAATCAAAGAAAACAGTCAACATTGTCTTCACTTTGCTCTAATTTTGATGTGCTTTTTTTGGTCTTGGCGATTCAGAATGCTTCCACTGTGAAGACTGTTGCTTTGTTTCTCTAAATGGGTTATTCATCATATTAATTGTTTCCGAGCAAGTTTTTCCAAGATTAAAACAAAACTTGATGCAAATTCGTTGATCTAATTTTTCCGTCATTTTTTACAATAACAAAATGCGACGAACGAAAAAAAAGACACTGTAAACAAACGCACGTCGTTCACGAACTAACACGTCCAGTCTGTAACTGCGCACACCAACGAGTTTGTGAAGACTTACTGGTGACGCCCATGCCCCACAGAGGTCGCTTATTTCACAGGACTTTCAGGTATTACAGTGGCGAGCACAAGGTCCTGACCTAAACTCAATAGAAAATTTGTGGTCACAATTAAAACATGCTCTACTAAATAATTATTATACTCCACTATCTCCGTTAAACTGTAAGAATCTTCTAAAAAGTATGATAAAACGATAACAAGCCGTTAAAAAAGTTAAAGATTTGTAGATAATTAGAAAGCGTAACAATTAAGATAGTTAGCCTAGTGCCAAAGCGATTCAACAATTTTTCATATTTTGATATTTGTAATTCCTAATTTGTTGTGTCTAAATACTTGATAATAAATGCTGATTGATTTTTATTATTATTTTGATTTTCCAGTGCAAGTATTACTTTCTTAGAATAAGTAATATTATTAAGTATTGGTTCAGTATTGCACCTTTAATGAATCAATTCCTTGTTCTTTTAGAAAATATGGCACTGGAGAGACACAAAATCATGTGGTTTCAGCACACCGGCATTATGCTCAAAACATTATGGAGTATTTGAACAATATTAAACAGGAAACCTGCTTGAACCTCAAGCAAACCAAAATATTTTGTTATCAACAACTTTAATTGTGTGGTTAACGAAATTGCTTCCATTAACTCGTGAGTACGGTTGGGAATTTCTTTCGATATCAAATAAAGATAAGTGAATTTATAAATAATCAATATATATCTACCAATCGATCGTTATGCGTAATTTTTGAGTAAGTTAATGAATGTCATTAAAATCAGTAATTTGATAAATACCGGTCTTGATACCGATTTTAATTCATTAAATTATCTAAAAAATACAAATTGGACATAATTTCTCATTATTAATTTTTAGTAAGGAAAATATGTTAACGCTATCTGACTTAATCTATGGCGTATTTCCTTTATGAAGAAGATTTTAATTAATTATTAATAATATAACCGATATATCGGGTAATGAGTAATTGAAATCTTTAAAAAATCCATTTGTTTGGTACCTGTTCTTGACGGACAAATTCTCGATAATACCATTGACGAATTAAACTAAGACGGCTCATTCTTATGGGAGAATTGGAAGCGCTAAGTATTAAAACTCGGTCATTGATAAAGGGTAGTTTTTACTATACGTAGTAAAACGGCAAGGAATGATGGATATGCAGTGTTGCCGTATTGGATAGTTAATCTAAACTACGGGTACAAGTTTTTTTATCCCTTGGTTTATTATATTAGTTTAAGTCTACAAAGGGAACGTTGTAATGATCAAACCTTTCAATAAAACTTCGATAGACTGCGGCAACCTTACATTTAAATCGATAAAAAGGTGGAGCTTACCCCTCTTAGTCAGTAGGAAGGGATATGCAGAATTGACACGTTTTCAACATAAATCCGAAAATTTAAATCTTTTATACTTGTTTCTAACAAAAGCATGTATATCACAATAAACTACTGATTTCTAATCATTGACAATATTGTAAATTGCTTTTTATGAACGAGACGGCGTACCAGGTTGCGTACCATTTAGGAGCGTCAAAATTATAGCATAGGATAGGAATTCTTGGTATATTTCTTCTATGATAATTCTAATTTGATTCTGTAAAATTTGACGAAGTTATGAGTTCCCAAAGTGTACACACATTGGCGCAAATGTTCGAAGCAGGTAGGGTCAACTGCAATTGCACGCAAGGAGTTGGAGAGACCTTAGTTAGTTCTTATACCTATGTGAATAGAATTTTATACAATTTATTGTTAAAAAATACATATTTTATTGAATAATATAAAATTGTAAAAATAAATAAATTTGTTATCAGTAGCATATTAATAGTTTCCCATACCAATGTTACAGTTTTTCTGGATATTATATGAACCAGCTCTCCAAAATTATCAAAAAAAAATTGATTTTCCAAACAATTCATCTAAATTTATATTTATGCTCCTTTTTAGCATATCTTATCAAATGTGAGTTCACCAATGTAGTTTCCCAGACCTATCTTGTAGCCTTCATAGTGGCTTGTGGTGATGGTTTGAAATTCCTGTAACGTCCAGCAGCGCCATATCTAGTATAACGCGAATAAAAAAAACAACAGAGTACTACAGAAATACCACTATTTCGTGCGTTTGAAAATTATTAATAAAATCATGCCGAGGCAAATAAATTATAAGGAAGAAATTATTAAAATTTGTGTATTATCTATGGGGAACGTAACAAAGTACCTTCAAGAATATACCAGACAGTAGTTGATAGATATCTGATAAACAGAAACCGCCACGCAATAATGTGAAACGAATATACCGTTATTTAATATTTTTAGTTCAACACCCAAGAGATACTGATTTTTCGAAAAGAGTGCAATTTTGCGAATTTATATTAACGATGATACAAGACAACCCTCGATTTTTGGACATCATAATTTGGAGTGATGAAGCAAAATTTATGGAAAACAGCTTTTTTTAACAGACAGAATTTCCATTTTTGAAGTAATTCAAATCCAATGCAGTAAGATTGTGGACTTTTTAAGAAACCTAGCAATTTAACGTATTTTGTGCTGTACGAAATGATAGAATAATAAAACTATATTTTAATAATAAAAAAAAACTTAAATTATAATTCCCCCCCCCCTCCCATTTTAAATTATGTATTAGCTCACCATACAGGACCGTTCTAGTTACCAACTTTTCACAAGTAACATTTTATGACAAGTAGATTGCCAACAATAGACCCTGTTCTGTGGCCTTCTCGACCTCCTGATTTGACTGTCTTAGATTATTTTATATGAGGAACGATAGAAAACATCGTTTCTTGTAATTCAGTGACAACGATGACGAACTGTAGGGCAAGGGTAAGGGACGCGTTAGAAAGTTTATCTTCAGATTCAGTTAGAGCGGACACCCATCACGAACCAACTCGGAAATGCGAAAAATCTTTGGAAGTTCAGGATAGAAATTTTGAACATTTATTAAAATAAATTGTTTCCCTGTGTAAGTAAGCCGTTTGGCATTTTTATAATATAAAAATGTAAAATTGTCAATATTTCTAGAACTACAAATTGTTGGAATAGACAACCTTATACAGAGTCACTCTCATTTTTAATACTAAATAAGATAACATTATAAAAATGGGGCATTCATGTTTGAAAAAAAAATTACCTTTATAAAGATTTTTAACCGACTTCGAAAAGGAGATTCTCAGTTTGTCTAGTATGTATGTTTTTTTTAGGTATGTACACCGATTACTCCGGAACGGCGGCACCGATTTGAATGAAATTTTTTACTTTATGTTCAGGAAGATGCTGCGGTGGTCCCATATTTTTTTGGACGAAATTAGTGCAGTAATATCCAAGATGGCGCTGACAATATGACGGCCAAAAAAAAATTAATTTTGTTTGATTTTCTCTAAAATTGGTATGGGGGAATTTTTGGGGTCGTACTCAACGAATCTGATATTATTTTAAAAAAATTCAATAGGCGGACAAAAAAATTTATTTTTGTCTGATTTTCTCCAAAATTGGTGTGGGGAAGTTTCCAGAATCGCACATAATGGATCCAAATTATTTTAAAAAAATTCAATATGTCGGATCCAATATGTCGGACAAAGAAATCGATTTTGTCCGATTTTCTCCAAACTTGGTACGAGGGAGTTTTCAAGGTCGTACATAACTAATCTAAAATTATTTTTTTAAAATTCAATATGGCGAATCCAAGATGGCGGATTAAAGATTCTACATATCCCGGTTTTGTCTAAAATCAGTATTGGGGTAATTTTGGTAGTGTTAATTATGAATTTAAAATATTTTTTGAAAACTCAATCTGGCAGATTCAATATGATGTCTTAAAAATTTTACATTTTTTGATTTTCTCCCAAACTGATATAGGGGGTTCTTGAGGGTGTAAATTATGAATTTAAAAGTATTTTTTCAGGATTCAATATGGCAAATCCAAGATAGCGGACTAAAAATTTTACATTTTTCAATTTTGTTCAAAGGTGGGATTGAATCGTTTTTGAGGATGTAAATAGCGAATATAAGTCTAGAAATTTTCAATTTCCGGATTTCATCCAAAATTGGTACTAAGAGGCTTTGAAGGGTTTAGATTTAGATTAGATTAAGACTTAAAATAATTTTTTTGAAATTCAATATAGCGGATGCAATATGGTGGGTTGAAAATTTTACCTTATTCGCATTTTTTCAGATTTGGTATTAGAGGGTTTTCGGGGTCGAGTATTACGAATATGAAGTTAATTTTTTACAAGTATTAGGTTGATAAGATACAACATGAGGGGACAGAAAATTTTACATATTCCGATTTTGTCTAAAATTGATATTGTGGGGTTCTTGAGGCATATACAAACTCAATATGCAGTATAAAATATATCGAGCCAAGAAATTTACGTCTCCGATTCTTTAAACATCGATATTGGAAGGTTTTGTGGCCTATATTACTAATCTAAAATTAATTTGAGATATAAGATGGTGGATTTACTATGACAGACTAAATATTTGTTGGTACAATTTTATTGTTATTTGGAAAACACTAAGAACCAATGAATTTTTAGTGGTTCATTTTAGGGTGATTTACAACTTGTGGGTACTTTTTTGCCACCTTGGAGTCATTGCGAGGTACACTAATCTTGATTAGTACTTAGTTCAAGTAATTTATGGATATCATAATGAATTCTAAAACTAAAAATAGAAAAATAAAATCTTTATAGAAAAATTGAATCGACTTCTAAAAGTGAGCTAAAAAGTGAAAAATAACTATAAATTTTTATATGAAATTGAGCTTTTTTGAAGTCAGCGCCAAATTTTTTGTAAATGAAATAAATAACTACTAATATATACAAATTATGGTAAGAAAGCAATTACAAATAAAATATTTTAAATCTGTTTATGCAAATCACATTTTGTCAGGTTAGTTCAGGTTAGTTCAGGTTGGTGCCGACTTCAAAAAGTTCAATTTCATATAAAAATCTATAGTTATTTTTCACTTTTTAGCGCACTTTTACAAGTCGGTTTAATTTTTTTAGAAATTTTTTTTTCAAGTTAATATTGAATATTAATCACCCTGTATTTATTTATTATCAAAATATCAACATAGTCCATTAAAGTAGAAGCCCTTCTAGAATGAAACCAACCCCAATTAAATAATGAAGGCTTTCATATAGAATAAATTATTTTATTATTTTTCGATTTCCTTTTAAACTATACGTTTATTTACATTAAACCAGGATAAATATTTATTTTAAGGAACGTGCGGTAATAATAATTGAGTAATACTCTCGGCGAAAACAAGTTATGGTAAATTTATGAACACTCTTCCAGAAATAACCTCGACAAAATAAACACACTCCAAACAAAAATGATAATGCACGAAAACAATAGAACAACAATTCAAACATTTTGCTGTCTAGATAAAATAAATGAAAGTAATGGACACTCACAGGCTTCGTAAATCTTTATCATTTTGTATTTAACGAACAATTTTTTTCTAAAGAAAAAAAAATAAGCTTTCGGTGCGTCAGATGGTGAAATAAGACTTTTACTTGGCAGACTAATTATATGTTTGATGCAATGTCATTCAAAATTGGCATATACAGTATTTTCAGACTCGAAACCAGTGGCGTAACTAAAAGTATGTGCACCCCCCACAGATTCTTGAATGCGCCCAACTATTTTCCACCCGTCTTATTCCTGCGTATCTATTCATTTTTATCAAGGGACATGAGGGCGCCCCTGGATGGGTTATGCCCCCACACCGTAGTGTCGTTATTTACACCACTCTTCAAAACGTTTCTTGCTAGTCAATTTAGTGAGATTTACAATAAGTTTGGATAAAACACATACATATCTTAGTTTGTTCTTAGTTTAAATAATTTATGGATATAGTGACGAGTTCCATTATAAATGAAATTAAAAATCGCATAAACACTGATCCTCCTTTAAAAATAATGCTTAGAGAACTAAAGTGTTTGTATTTTTTCTCACATTTACATAATTTATATAACACTCTATCAGTTTGTATATATTTTTATAAATAATTGGCACAAATCTGCTCTCTTTTTTTCAGCATAGTTCGGGAGGTTCCTTTTTGATATTTTTTGAGTAAATAACATACGATTAACCTAAAAGAAGAATACAGTTGAATATTGGATACAACATTCAGAATTATCTATCTATTTATCCATTTGCATCCAACTTTGGACATAGGCCTCCCCTTCATTCTTCCATCCATCTCCAACTGGAACTTTTTGTAACTATCTAGGACCTCTGTGGCATTTTATGTCATCATGCCACTCAATTTCGGTCCTTACAGTTTTCTCTTGAATTCCCATGGTCACCACTTCATGATAATCTTATTCCATCTGTCGTCCTTCTATTGAATCTTATGGACTACAAACTACCATTTCATAGATGGTATTTGTTCTGTTACATCTTTCAACTTTATTACGCCTCAGATCCATTGAGATCGTTTTCTGTCTGAAAAATTAAAGATTTGTCTCTTCATTTTTCTTTGCACTTGCGTTAGTCCTGGTTTGTGAGCTATAGGTAAACATTAGAAGGACACACATATTGAATATTTTGGTTCGAAGATCCAGGAGATATTTTCTGTTTTTCAGGATATAGCTGTTTTCAGAATGCCAATGTCCGACGTATATATATATATATATATATATATATATATATATATATATATATATATATATATATATATATAAAGGTGCACTTCTTCAATTTTTTCTTATCCCAATATAACGGTAATGTCTTCTTCTCTATTTGCCATCGATTTTGTCTTAGTGTAGTTCATTTGGAGTCCAATATTTTGGGCTTCGTCATCTGCTTTATTTCGTCTTTATTATCGAGTATCAGTACAATGTCATCAGTTTATCTGAGATGATTTATACGTTGGACATATTCTAAATAATTTCTTACTGCAGTTTAATCTTTTAAATACGTCTTCTAGCGAGTTGGTAGTTTTGTCGGACCCCTTGAGCTATCTTAACTGTTTTAATGTAAGGTACGTAATTTTATCCTTGTGATAGCATTACTATAAATGTTTGAAATAAGTTCAGTATACTGGTAATCAGTTTTGTTGTTTTTCACTTTGCCAACGTTTTTCTCAAAGTTTACAAATATCATAAATTAGAGAATTTGATCTTCAATAACTTATTCAACCAGAACATTCATGGTTAAGAGATGATCGCAGGGGCCGAAACTTTTTCTAACCCCTCCCTATTCTTTTGACTGTTTAATGTCGAACGGCTTGTTAAAATTTTTGCCCGTTGCTTATACATCATAATTAACAATGTAATTAGATCATAAATAGTTCTTCAGTTCCGATTTATTTCCTTTCTTGTAGAGGAGGATTGTTACTGTTTCGTTCCAGTAGGTAGAAATTCTTTTCCCAATTATTATTTTATTCA
The DNA here is from genome assembly GCA_034092305.1 of Diaprepes abbreviatus. Classification (NCBI taxonomy): domain Eukaryota; kingdom Metazoa; phylum Arthropoda; class Insecta; order Coleoptera; family Curculionidae; genus Diaprepes; species Diaprepes abbreviatus. Next base: position 1,641,666 of record JASJET010000204.1, on the reverse strand, counting down.
TGAGGATATGCATGATATCTATTATTGTTTTCCGTTCATTTTTCAAGAGTTCTTTTGTAATACCAACTCTACCAGGTGTTGTTCTTGCTTTTGGTGTTAACGTTATTTATTTTGTGTTTAATTTAGTTTATCTCTCTTTCTTTTTTTTTGGTGTAGTTCTAAATAGAACAGAAGTTATGTTCAGGATATTTCCCATACCGTATACTTCTTGTCAACTGGCATTGTTAATACTGTCTATTCCTGCTTTTCCCAGCTTCGGTTTCATATTAGTGTTGTTTTCAATGACCTTTTCCAAATTAGCTTCTCGTGTTTTTCTTCGTTCCTTTCTTTTATCCTGTCCCAAAAGCAGTTTTCTTTTTTGGGTCATATTCTTGGTCTCTTGGGACAATTGGATTTGTTTAGTTTTATCCTTCTTTGCCACTTCATTACCTTTTTCTATTATTACATCGGTTAGCACTTCATTTATGGACATAGATTGTATTTCGGTATTATATGGTATCCTTTCTACTAATTTATTTCTATATAACTGCTTATTTTCTTTTGCCCGAACTTTGAATTCAAATTTGCTTTTTATGGATACCTTTGCTATTAGAAATCTACAGTCATTACCGGCGGTGATTCGATTTATCGGTGATACATCCTCTATTACATTTCTCTTCGTCTTTGCCTTTTTTGGAGTAAACTCCTCTTTCACAGTCCATTGTTTTGACTGTGTTTTTGTTTCTGGGATGTAATGGTGTATCCACAAAAACTTTGATTTATTGCCCTTAAACTGCACTAACAGAGCTTTGTAAATGTTCCTCTGAACACATTTTTGGTCTATAGTTAGCAATGGCGCACCCCTGTTCATAGACTTTGCTATCGTTCTAACCTTAATTCGACGGTTGTCTAGCAGTTCTTGGCCGTCCCAAACGTTTATCGTCACTTAAGCTGGTAAGGACACCTTTAAATTCAGCTGTCTAAAATTTTACGGTAATACGCGTACTATTCGCTTTTGATTTTCAAAAACGTATTGCATTTCAAAAACAAATATCTAATGACAGTTCGATACTCAATTTTACCTCTTTTCACAAAAACACTCGCATCGATTCACTGAAACGACTGTCAAAGAATAACTGCTTGTGTGAAATTGCTGAAATCGTTGTGAGTACATTTCAAAGTATGCGCAAATACATTTCCCAAGTTTGGTTATTAAGTGCTGCCATCCTCATGTGAGGTCGAAAACTTTTTAGACTACCCTCCAAGTGAGGTAAACCAATTTTACAGGAATACAGCTTCAGATGACCAAATTCACTTTACAGTATTCTTCCAGTGTTTGTTTGAAGGTCATAGACAACAAAGTTTCTTGCGAAGTAGTAGATATCTGTTGGACTTTCATTGTCTTTATTTTTGTTGAATATCACGACGTTTCGGCTAGTAGTTATCTCTAGCCATTTTCAAGTGAAACTAAATAAATTATATTTATTTTATTATAAGAAATCTCGTGGATAGAGCTTTAACTTTTTGCAACTCCAACGAGAACTTGATGAAAGAGATTACATTAAAAATGATCTCTGACAGCCAACGGATACTCAGTATATCTAGTGGATAAATTTCTAGAACAACGAAGAAATAGGACAATATCGACAATGAATGAAGAACGAAAACCAGTATTGAACATCCCCTATGTTAAAGGCATTTCAGAAAAAGTTAGAAGGATAGGAAAACGATATAAAATCAACGTTGTTTTCAATTCAAATAACTCTCTGAGAAATCGGCTCACTAGGGTCAAACCAACAACTCAAAGGGACATGAAGAACTATGTATATCAGATACCATGTGAATGTGGCAATTCCTACGTTGACGAAATAAACAGAACTCTTGACGTAAGGATCAAAGAATACCAAAAATGCACATCTCGAGGAGAAACAGAAAAATCTGGTGCCGCCAACCATGCCTGGACTCATGGAAACCACATAAAATGGTCTGAAGCTAAAATACTACAACGAGAACAACACTGGAGAAAACGGAAGTTCAAAGAAGCCGCGGTTATACAGCAGAACCCGAGTTGTTTTAGTAAACCATCTTTAGACATAAGAGAAGTGTGGAAACCTCTTCCTAATAATTCTAAACTAAAACTAAATGCAGCATAAAAAATGGGATTTTGCCATAGCAGGCATGACTGCACCCATCTCACTCACACTCCACTGCATTTACTTTTAGTATAGATAGTCATGTAGCTAAGGGATTTTTTCCAACAGATATCTACTACTTCGCAAGTATGCTTCCATTTACTCACTTGAATTTTTTCGTTTCGATCGCAACTGTAAAATGACGTCACGCGACCCCGAGAATAAATGTCTGTGATAAAACTTTGCGCAGACGATAGCGCTTTAGTTCTCAATAATCTATCCATTTGAGAAATATCAAAAAATGAAAATACCATCTTTGAAAAAACAGTCTTTGTACGCATGAATTCTAGAGAAGTATTGGATAAATTTAACGTAAGTTTTCGGAACGTAATAAAAAAATAATTTTTTTATTTCCAATAAATCACATATTACAGCAAATATTACCAAAAAAATATCGGACTTTAATCGTAAGTCAAAGGAATCATTCACTTTCGCTCATTTTACCCCATGCCCTCAGTCTTCTTACTACAAATACATATAATATTGCGGCATAAAAGAAATTTTTACAGATCTGAACGGTGACTACATCAATTTATTATCCACACACAAAGCTATTTAATTATTTTTACTCCTTTCCGACGTAATTTTTAAAGTAAACATAAATCTTTTATCTAATCGTAAAATTAAGATGTTTTTTAATTCAATTTGCGCACAGTCTAGTCAGGTTAAATAAGTAAAACTTACTTGTATCCCGCTAAAATATTCATCAAAGTACTTTTCCCTGCCCCCGAGGGGCCCATAATACCCGTGAGCTCTCCAGACTTAAACTTTCCATTGACTCCTTTTAAAATTGTCTTGTAACCTCTACGCCTTCCTTCTGACACTGAGTATTTCAGATCTGAAAAAGAAAATAATGCTCTTATGAAAATATTTGCTAAGCCTATTTTTGAAGTATCAAATATTTACAGTTATTTGTCATTTAGTTTGATGGAAAAAGGGCTTAAGAGATATGATTTTAAGAACTCTGATATATAGTGAAATCGAAAAGTACAAATAGAAGATTTAAAAATTTTTCGCTTTATAGGAGAATATTCCGATCAGTCTCTTTTTAACCAACTTCAAAAAAGACAGGTTTCCAATTCGACGGCTAGATAGATATATCAACACATATGGGTGTGTCTATATATATATATATATATATATATATATATATATATATATATATATATATATATATATATATATATATATATATGTTTATGCGGCTTTCACGGATTCCCCTGTATGAGATGCAATAGCAGTGGTTATATCCACATTATGCTGTTGTAGTGCTGAAATCACATTCAGCTAACGTACAACTATATGCAACTCCGTGTATGAAATGAAGTAAAATGCGAACAGTGAATGCAAACTTCGTTCCATCATATCTTTTCCATGTTAGCGGATGCACAGTTGTAGCACTACAACAGCATAATGTGGATATAACCACTGCTATTGCATCTCATACGGGGGAATCCGTGAAAGCCGTAAAAACATATATACGCCATCCGGCGGGAGGTCGGCGAAGCCGCGTTCAGTGATGCATGCTTCCTTCCGATCTGTCCTTTGCACAGACAAGTGCATGTCGGTACCCTGATGAGTCTAATGAGAGACGAAACATGTACCTCTGCCGTACCACTGTAGCGGAGGGGGTAAGGTTTTAACTTTCTTCTCGGTGTGGTGTACAGGTAGGCCACCATCTCGATGGTGGTGGAACAGGATAAATTGTGTTTTTCAGCAATTTATTCAAACTGTGCATCCGCTAACATGGAAAAGATATGATGGAACGAAGTTTGCATTCACTGTTCGCATTTTACTTCATTTCATACGCGGAGTTGCATATAGTTGTACGTTGACTGAATGTGATTTCAGCAATACAACAGCATAATGTGGATATAACCACTGCTATTGTATCTCATACGGGGGAATCCGTGAAAGCCGCATAAACATATATACGCCATCCGGTGGGAGGTCGGCGAAGCCGTGTTCAGTGATGCATGCTTCCTTCCGATCTGTCCTTTGCACAGACAGGTGCATGTCGGTACCCTGATGAGTCTAATGAGAGACGAAACATGTACCTCTGCCGTACCACTGTAGCAGAAGGGGTAAGGTTTTAACTTTCTTCTCGGTGTGGTGGTACAGGTAGGCCACCATCTCGATGGTGGTGGAACAGGATGAATTGTGTTTTTCAGCAATTTATTCAAACTGTGCATCCGCTAACATGGAAAAGATATGATGGAACGAAGTTTGCATTCACTGTTCGCATTTTACTTCATATATATATATATATATATATATATATATATATATATATATATATATATATATATATATATATGGTACTCGGTAAGTATTTGTAAAACTCAATATTCAGAAGACAGCAAAATAACTCTAGCGTTGAGGTGACAGTTGATCTTCAACTAGCCACCAAAGAAGATGTCAAATGAGATTATGGCAAAACTTCTCCAAGTTTTTACAAAAGGGATGTACTCCCAGATTTATATATACATATATATATATATATATATATATATATATATATATATATATATATATATATATATATATATATATATATATATAACTAGTTAATATTGAGGTGTGCAACAAGTGAAAGAGTTAATCCAAGCTTTCGAAAATCTTTATTATTATTTTCATCTTCAGGGAGAATCTTTATTTGAGGTTGTTCACTAAGATGTTAAATGGTTTAATGACAATGTACATTCGTAAAAGAGACCAGAAACTAGGGTCACAAACCAATTTACAACAACTTAATACATAAAATTGACTTTAAGATTTAAAATAAAATATAAAACAGGAGGATCCATTTTGTTCGCTCCTTCCCGAGTCACATGTAAATGTAAAATGAATTAGAATTATGAGGTTAGGACAAATTTTCGCGGCAAGTAATAAAACTTCAGTTCTTAAAGCTGTAAAAAATCAATCAACGGCTATGAAAGGTTCCAACAACTCTTCAGGACTGCTCAAGAAACATAATGGTTTTATATTGGAAATTTAGATACCAACACATCAGTGGAGCCGATTCAGCAACATCTTGTAAATAATTCATAACATTCCAGGATTGTAATACGAAAAATTAGAAAATAAGTATAACCATTCTGTAGGATTTAAATTATCAATTGCTCCTGAATTGGAATGGGTTACATTAAATAATGATCTTTAGCCTATAAATGTTTCTGCTAAACCATTTGTTTTTAATTCTACTAGAAACAAGGTAATTAATTCAGAAAAAAGGATTTTATAATAACCGATAAAATTGAATCGCTCAAAAATAACTAATGTAAATTTTTATTTTCAAAATGTAACAAGTTAAATAATAAGTGTAACAATTTTAGGAAATTTTCAATTTTGAATAAATTTGACATTATTCTACTGACAGAAACTTAGCTTGGTAGTTGCGCAAATCGTGAGGAATTAGAATTTTTAATTATTATATATTTCGTGCGGATAGAAGTGCAACAAGTAATAAATGCCACGGTGGGAGTCTTTTTCTTGCTATAATAATGTTTCTTTAAGACCACATATATCGAAAATAATGGTTAGGAACTACTTTTTATGATATTACATATAAACAGTTTTAAAATCCTGTTTGGGGGTTGTTACATTCCACCAAAATCCTCTCTTGAGATGTACGAGATATATTGTTTTAAAGCAAAAAGTATTTTAAATAAACATAACTGTGATAATATAATTTTAGCAGGTGATTTCAATTTGCCTAATGTATAATGGATCAATAAGATACACATCTTATTTGAAATTTAACCCATAAAGCTTCATATGTGACCGATCTTGTTGTCTTTTTAAATTTATACCAATTTAAGGAATATTCTAAGAAAGCTAATCATTTTTTGGATTTAATCTCTTGTTCTGATAATGATTTAAAAGTTTCAATATCAGAAAATTCAATAATTAATTATTGTAATCACCACCTGGTGTTATCTTGTATTTATCAAATATTTGTGAACTACAAGTCCCTTATTTTTCTTTTGGAGTATAATAATTTTAAACTGGCTTCATATAATGATTTTTTATTTTTATCTTATTTTAACTGGGACAATAAAGACATTTTATTAATGCAGTTAACTTATGTACTGAGTTGTATGTAACAAAATTTTTACCCCAAATATAAAATTTTCCTATTGGTGTAAGTCTGAGTTTAAAAATTTCAAAAAAAAAAATAGCTGATAGAAGGTACAAAACATTTGGTTTATATTCTTAGTATATCTTATTTAGAAATTTGCAAACTTTCCTAGGCACGAGTATATTAAAAGTTTACAGTCGAATATGACAAATAACAAAAAAGAATTTTGAAAATTTTCTCATAAAAATGGGTTGTCATATTTTGCCGAATATGATGTCTTATCAGAATAAAAATCTTTAGAACCACAATAAGTTCCTGAAATGTTTGCTCACTTTTTTTGCTCGGTATATAAATTAAGTATCATTAATCATAATGCTTTAATAGATGTTTCTCTTGGGCTTTCGGTTGGGTCAGTGGAATAAAAATTTATTTATTTCCTCATAGATGTTTTATTTTTTTTTCACAAACGTATCAACCCTATTTTTGGTCTTCATCGGTGTTTTCTAACAATGTCAATTTCGAAAACGTAAATACACAAAATATTAAAAGTTTTTCATAAAGATCGTCACATATATGAAATTATTTATAAATAAAAATAGGAAAAACTGCAGTCAGTATGTAAATAAAACTGTAAAAGTTTTATCTCAAAATAGAAAGTACTAGAAGCTTTAACAAGAGGGATGATGCACAAAACATTTCAAATACATGGAAAACTCTACTCAAAACCAAACCAAAAAGAAACACACCAGAGAAACAGGACAGCGGGCCGAGAAGAGGCACAGACCCAGAGAAGCGAGGAAACCAACCAGGTAGAACCAAGGTATAACCTGCGCAAGCGCCAAACTATAAAAAGGAGCAGTCGTCGAGAAAGCATCACTTGAAAATGCCAGCTGAGATGTTGGCGAAACGTCGTGAAGATTTTTCTATTGAAGAGCGGGTTGAAAACCAGAAAAACACCAGTGCATATATATATATATATATATATATATATATATATATATATATATATATATATGTTTATACGGCTTTCACGGATTCCTCCGTGTGAGATGCATTAGCAGTGGTTATATCCACATTATGCTGCTGTAGTGCTGAAATCACATTCAGCAAACGTACAACTATATGCAACTCCGTATGAAAGTGAAATAAAATGCGAAACAGTGAATGCAAACTTCGCTCCATCATATCCTTTCTGTGTTAGAGGTTGCACAGTTAGAATAAATTGTAATAAAACACAATTCATCCTATTCCACCACCATCGAGATAGTCGCCTACCTGTACCACCATACCGAGAAGAAAGTCAAAGCTTACCCTCCCCGCCACAGTGATACGGCAGAGATACATGTTTCGTCTCTCACTAGACTCATCAGGGTACCGACATGCACCTGGCTGTGCAAAGGACAAATCGGAAGGAAGCATGCAACACTGAACGCGGCTTCGCCGACCTCTCGTCGGATGGGTTATATATATATATATATATATATATATATATATATATATATATATATATATATATATATATAAACTATTTTTGAAAGTATAAGAAGTCCTGACCCTTGGGACAAGCGAGGAAAAGTCAAGTTCAATTACACTAGGCAAACTTGAAATTAAGGCATTGAGAAGATAAAAAAAATACCTGATAAACACATCTCATTTTTCAGTCGGTATCATAGTTCAAAATTGGTTTTCATCAGGATAAATTGCACCTCAGAATGTACTTAAATAAACTACTTAGCAGTGACTAATGAATATTTTTAGGCCAGAGGAATCCCCGACAGACTAACTGATATTTTTAATACAGCTATTACAATAATTTTGTTAAATTTAGGGAAAAAATGTGTGATAAAATGTTTGTATCGTCGTGCCTGCTTGGATATCACCTTAGGAAGCTTTGTCTACCACAGTTTGAGAACTGCTGCTCCAAAGAATATAAATTTAAAGTTCAAATGTTCGTTCTAATGTAATGAAATTGCCTTAATAATTATCAGTATTACATCCATATCAGAAATCGATCTCAATTAAAATAAATGCAATATAAATTAAGAACATTAAATTACGATTGTAGATTCTTAGTTGGTTGCCATAAGATCTGCAAAAACCAGGAAAGCCATCGGGCCTGATAATGTCCCAACCGAGCTGTTACAAATGATCCATGAGGAAAATATAGGAATCTTGGTCAAACTGTTTAATACTGTTTACGCGACTGGAGATATACCGGAAGATTGGCCGAGGTCTGTATTCGTCCCAATCCCAAAAAAAACAGCGAGCAAAGCGATGCAGTGAGTACAGACTAATAAGTCTAACGAGCCACACTTTGAAGGTCTTTCTCAGAATCATCCACAGCAGGATAAGATCTAAATGCGAAGCAGATTTGGATGAAACCCAATTCGGATTTAGAAACGTCCTAGGTACTAGAGAGGCTTTATTCGCTCTAAATATACTTCTGTAAAAATGCCGAGACCAACACAAGGATGTATTCGTATGTTTTGTCGATTACGAGAAGGCCTTCGATAGAGTACAGCACAGAAAACTCATAGACATTTTAAATAAAATAGGGGTAGACAGCAGAGACGTATGAATTATTAAAAATTTATATTGGCGGCAGAAAGCAACAGTAAGGCTCAATGGAAAACTCACAGAAGAAAGTAAAATTCTGCGAGGCGTCAGACAGGGCTGCATACTATCTCCACTGCTTTTTAATATATATTCAGATAAAATCTTTAAACGGGCTACTCAAGGACAACGAATGGGAGTACAAATCAATGGAAAATATATAAATACAATATTTATACAATAGTTATCCTAAGCGACAAACTACAAGACCTGCAACATCTATTAAACTGTGTTAACACTGAGGGTCAAGAAATGGGGCTCAACATAAATATCAAAAAGACAAAATTTATGGTCTTTACTAGACAACCTCATCTTAACGCTTCAATACAAATATAAGGAAAAAGTATAGACAGGTGACTCATTTTAAATATCTTGGATGTTATATCATCGAAAATCTAAACCCAGATAAAGAGATAAGGTGTAGAATAGAGACTGCTAGAGCAACTTTTCAAAAAATGAAACCACTTTTCTGCAATGATAATCTCAACCTAAAACTACGACAGAGAATGATAAGATCATACGTCTGGCCAGTGTTACTATATGGGGCAGAGATCTGGACAATTAAGGCTGCCACGATTAATCGGTTGGAGGCTCTCGAAATGTGGTTACACCGGCGAATGCTGAGAATACCTTGGACAGCTAGGCAGACCAACGAAATGGTACTCAATAGGACCGACACAACTCGTCTACTATTAAACACTGTGAAGTGTAGAAAAATCTCATATGTTGGACATATATTCAGAGGGGAGCGATATAGAATTATTCAGCTAATCATGATGGGTAAAGTAGAGGGACGTAGAGGGGTAGGAAGGAGACAGGCTTCCTGGTTGAGGAATATTCGTGAATGGACAGGTATATGTAGCGCGGCGGAACTGTTCCAGATAGCGCAGGACCGTGAAAGACTTGCCAATGTAATTGCCAACGTCAGGGGGACCTGATATGGTACTTGAAGAAGAGTTGGTGACAATAATTTTTCTAAGAAGTCTAGGTAAGACTAAGTGAGACTGTCTTTCACTGAGACAATATATTGACAATATAAATATATTATGTGCGTCACAATGGCTTCCTCATACAACAAAAGAACCACTTAACCTTTTCAGTTATTTTTAAAATAAATAAAACAATTATATTTAAATTGAAGTACTTAATATTACTTCAATAATTGCCCATTAAATGATAAACTGCTTTCAAGTGAAGTAAAAATATTTCACGGGAATATAACCAAGGTAAAAGTTGTGTATTTCAATTTTTATCAAGTTATTTATAATTGTATGACTCTTATAATCGTACCAATTATAACTTAAGAGTTAATTTAAAGTAGTAATTTCAAACGTTTCCCAAATAAAAATATCGTGACAATATAACTACAGATACATAATGAATTATGACATGCACAATAACAATCTATGTGCAAGCATATTAAGGGAATTAATTTATTTTTTAAAATTCTTGTTTGTAATTATGGGCGTCTTCAACGCAAAAGTTGGGAATGGTAGTTGTGCACATATTGTTGGACACCACGGCCTTGGAAACAGAAACGATAGAGATAGACTCATTTAGTGCTATTAAGAGGATTGATTACATAAATACTAACATGTTTTTCAAATTACCTATATGAAGGTTTTACACGTGGAAGTCCAACGCAGAAACCAAAGACAGAATGATAACAAATCAAGTTCATTTTATTCTAATTAAATCATCACATATGGAATAGTGATCTAAGCAAAAGAACTAGTCTGGCTAATACGAGAGCTAATCTCTCGAAAGTTCAGACTGGCCTGTGCTTGTATAAGCGGGGCAATGAAAATCGGCCCAACGGCCGCCATGGAAGTAATCCTAAACCTCACACCTCTACATATACTTGTAGAGAGTGTGGCGAAGAGGACAATTTATAGGATTATAAGAGATGAGGTCATAAAACGAAGGCCCAATCTCTTATTCAGAAATTTATTTTTGTATAAAACTTCAGCACAAAGTTGAGTCGCAAAAGTAAAGTGGACAAAAACGCCATTGAAAAACTCAACTAGGAATCCATTATTTGATATACAGATGGCTCCAAAACAACGAGAACTGGAATAGGAATGTATGGACCCGGCACCAGACACTACGCAAGTTTGGGTAAGTCATCAAGCATTTTCCAGGCAGAAATACTTGCGATTAGGAAATGTGTTCAGTTCAACAAAGAAAAAAACTATCACGGCCAAGAGATTATCATTATGTCGGATAGTCAACCAGCCATCAGTGTGCTGAGCTCTCAAGTTATCAGCTCCAAGGTGGTCTGGGAATGCCTAGAGGAATTAAATGATTTGAGTATGAATAATAAAGTCACCCTCCGGTACCGGGACACACCGGGATAGAGGGGAATGAAATAGTAGGCAGGCTCACGAGAAAAGGGGCTGATACACCATTTTTGGAGCTAGAGCCTTTCAGTAGTATCAGTAGCAGAGTAATGCTGGAAGAACTAAAGATAGAAGAAGAAAGCAGGAGATGCAATTACTGGACGGAGCTGGAAGGATTGAGACAAGCGAAGATACTTCTTGGGAACTACGACCAGAAGAGATTCAAAGAATGCATAAGCTTGAGTAAAAACCAGCTCAGAGTTTTGACAGGGGTTCTGACGGGGCATTGCCACCTAAAGGGACACCACAAGAAACTCGGACTGGTAGAAAAAGAAGAGTGCAGATTCTGCAAGGAGGAGGACGAAACCTCTATTAATATGTTGGGGGTGACCTGCGCCACGTTGAGCATACTCAGCTTTATGAAAATACTGAGATTTTTTCTTTCCATCATATTGATTACAGTGATGTGTGGGAAGCAATCAAAAACCTTCAAATCAATAAAGCTGTGGGACCTGATAATATACCATCTTATATAATAAACGGTATGATAGGATTTTTTGCTGAACTACTGAGCATATTATTTAACATGTCTTTGAATACTAAAACTTTTCCAAAAAAATGGAAAGGAGTCAAGATTTGTCCAGTATTTAAAAAAGGTGATTCAGTGAATATCAAGAATTATAGAACAATAGCTATTTTATCATGGCCAGCAAAGATTTTTGAGTCGATTATATACAAGCACATTTATGCTTATGTTCGTAACAAAATAACTGATAGACAACATGGATTTCTTAAAAATAAATCAACTTCTACAAATTTATGTAATATTGCTCAATATATAGCGGATAATCTGGATAAGAAATTCCAAATAGATGTTGTATACATAGATTTTACAAAGGCTTTTGACAAGATCCCACACAGTATTCTTTTGGATAGGTTGGATGTAGAATTTGGGTTTGACCGTAGTTTACTTCAGTTTTTTCAATCTTATTTAAAGCATAGACAGCAAAAAATTTTTGTTAGAGGATATAGGTCAAATTATTTTATTGCAACATCAAGTGTCCCGCAAGGATCCCATCTGGGACCAATACTGTTTTTTTTTTATTTATCAATGTTTTAACTAGAGAGATTAATAATTCAAAATCTTTATTGTTTGTTGATGACTTAAAATTATACAAAAAATTGATAATATACAAGACTGTGAAAACCTTCAGAAAGATTTGAACTTGATTTATCGTTGGTCACTAAAATATGGTCTACACTTTAATATTAGCAAATGTAATGTAATCAGCTTCACAAGAAAAAAAGTAAAATTGATTATGATTATAGAATTAATGGAGAAGTTCTGTCTCGAGTTGGTAAGATGCGAGATCTTGGTGTTGTTTTTGATTCACAACTTGATTTTAAAACGCATATCAGTGAAATTATTAACAAAGCATATAAAATGTATGGATCTATAGTAAGAAACTGCAAGAACTTTAATAATTTAAAATGTATTTCAACGCTTTATGTTTCCTATGTTAGAACCACCTTAGAATATTGTTCTATTATATGGAACCCCTATTGCTTTAATCATAAACTTGCCATAGAAAAAGTTCAAAATAAACTATTAAGATACATGTATTACAAGCAAACTGGCACATATCAGCTACACATTCCAAAATTCGATATTATGAAAACATACAACTTAAAGACATTAGAAAGTCGCCGAACTATGGCATGTTTATTATTCTTGCATAAAATTATTAATAGTAATATTGACGACCCTGATTTGCTAGTTTTGATAAATTTTTATGTACCAGCGTACCCAACAAGACATCCTGTAGTTTTGTATGTGGATGGAGCACGTACTAACTATTATTTAAATTCTCCTATTATAAATATGTGTAAATTGTATAATAAAATAAGGCAACAATGTGATATATTCAGTATAGGTCTCAATAGTTTTAAAAATCTGCTCAAAGAAATATTGTAATTTTTCTTTATTTTTCCTGTAATTTGTAGTTGTTATGTACTTGTATTAAGTGATTTTATAAAACCTTCCTACTCTGTAATTGGACATATGTCTGTAGAGTTTGTAAATAAATAAATATTCTTTAGAGTGCAGTGCTCTAGAAAACCCTAAGATGCGGTTCTTGGGAACACACCAAATCGAAGAAGGGGAGCTACCCACCTTGAAGTCGTCCAAAATCTTCAGGGAAATACAACTGGAGGACCTGCTCTAGCCAATAAGATAACTCTTACGAATTGGCAGAAATAGGGGGCACAGTAGATCTACCAGGTCGCAGTGTACAGACTCCAATTCTACGCACCTACATACATACATATATCGGCCCAGGCGCGGATATTGCACCGGATCATAGTCCGTAGTAGCGGTTGGGCGTGGAAAGCTTAAACACATAGTTAAGGACAAAAAAGAGCAGAATATTGATTGAACACTCTTAAAGAATAATGTTGTGAAAGAAACTATCACCAGACAACCGCACCAGTGTCTCAAAAACGTCATCCTGGCCGACGATGGAGTTGAAACTATATAGCGTAAAATAAAAGATCCCGCGACGAACCTTTTTGAAGCTTAAAACAATAACACATATGAATAAGAAGCTTTGGATGACCAATAATATTCTAGAAAAAGTGTGTGCGTCCCACAATGAAATGCTGCGATTGATTACTCGGAAAATAGACTGAAATTTTTTTTTAATTTGGCAGTTTACTAAAATTGATGGGGGTTATTTGATTAAAATATTTTCAAGATGTTGGCACTTCCGGTTATACCGGAAGTAGGAATCAACTTGCTTATTTTGAATGGAACACCCTATATATTCTGCGCAAGATTCTAGGCACATTTTGTGTATCACGTCCTATATCTAAACCTAAGCGTTTTTGACATATTTAGGTTTTTATGTCAAAAATGACGTATGCAGGCCCTAAAATAATTGAAAATTTTTCCTATTAGGAAGCCTTTTCAAAAAATTCGATTAAACATTCACATTAATGTGAAAGAATCGTCAAAACTCAATTTTTTCAAATGGAAATCCCAAAATTTTCTACTTTTATCTTATTTAGCATTAAAAATAAGGGTAAGTTTGTTGTGTAAGGCTGTTTATGTCGAAAATTTTTGGTTTTCGAAATATTACCAACTTAATATATTTATATGGCGATTTTGCTATGGATTTTTAGTTCAGTTATTATCTTAGTTGGCTATGACGTTTTACTCATAGTTAGCTATGAACACATTGAAAAACGATCAAATGCTAAAGAAATATATGAAGCTGTCACCACTTATTAATAATCATGCCATATAAAAGAAGACTTTTTAAAATTATTATTTATGGAGAATGTGATATAGTTACATCAAGAAGATGGAACACATTTGTGGTTCGATATCCGCAAAAACAGAAGCCATTACAATGTGCTAATAAATAAATTATCGAAAATTTTAAGAACTTTGGATCCATCAAGGCAATAGTGCAAAAAAATAAACCTTTTACTAATAATGAGAATATTGAAATTGCTATTTTGGGATATTTCGCTGCACATCCAATAATGTCTTAAGACAAGCTGCTTTAGAATCATTATCCAGATCAACAGTTCATAGAATACTATACAAATTTTCCATGCTTCAACATCTAAAAGAAACGGCTTTTCCAAGAAGAATTATGTTGTGAACTTATCACAACTTGAACGCAAGGAAACAATTTTTTTCTAGATAATAACATGACATATAGACATACGAGCTAAATTTACTGTTGCTGTCTTTAATCGATACAATTCTCATTATTGGAGTGATTCAAATGTACATGTGTTTAGAGAGCAAAATTTTCAAGAATCCTGGCAGTTTAATGTTTATTGTGCAATAAGAAATGACGGCGCCATGACACTAAAATTTTATCAAGAAAATTTAAATGGTAAGTTAGACGTTTTTGAATTATTCTAGATATAAAATGTGCTTATTAACTTTTAGGTGAAGGCTATTTGAACATTTTACATAATTTTGAAAACGACTATTTAGATAATTTGCCGCTTGCTGTTCATAGAATTCTGTTTTACCAGCATGCTGGCGCACCTCCGCATGGTCGCTACTTAACCGATATTTTTTGCAAAATACTTTTGAGGATTGATGAATAGCTAACAATGGTTCTTTCCTTTGGCCACCCCGGTCCCCAGATCCTATAGTACTCGATTTTTTTTATTTGGGGATCAATTAAAAATAGAGTTTATAACACTCCTATAATAATTATGGCAAATAAGAGCCAATAAGAAAAGTGACCCATAAACTGTTCAGATGCGAAAAATATCAAGTTCAAGAAAGTCAGTTCGAACATTTAGTGAAGAAATATTTTTTTTATCAAGAGTTTTCTAATTTAAGTTTTTTTTTCTAAATTAAGCGGGCACTGTTATTTTGACGTATTCAAAATTCTTAAAATTTTCGAAAATTTGTTAAACACTATATAGTGATGTGGCTTCTGTTTTTGCGGATATCGATATCGAATGATAAATGTATCACATGTTTTTGATATAAATTTATCATCTTCTTCATAAATAATAAATAAGTTTAAATTATTTTCGTTTGTATAATTTAAGCGCCCCGGCATGATTATTAAAAATTTTGAAATGGTACATGGTACATTTCATTAGCATTTGATAGTTTTTTAACGCCTTCATACCCAGTTAAGAGTAAAATGTCATAGTCAACTAGGATTATAAGTGAACTTAAAATCCGCAACAAAATTGCCATTTAACAATATTAAATTAGCAATATTTCGAAAACTAAAAATTTTCGGCATAGACAATCTTACAAAAATGTACTCTTATTTTTAATTCTAAATAAGATTTTTATCTTAGAAAATTTGGGGACTTCCATTTGAAAAAAATTTACTTTTGAGAATTCCTTCAATTTAATTTGTAATCTTATTTTTTGAACACCCTGTATTACTGGTTAACAAAATATTATAAAAATCTAATAAAGTAGGCCCTTTTCAACATGGAATCCAATCCAAATTAAATAAAAATGGCTTCCTTATAGGAAAAATTGATAATTAATTTAGGGCCTGCACAAGTCATTTTTGACATAAAAACTTAAATATGTCAAAAAAGCTCATATGATATACAAAATATGTCTTATACAGAATCCAAAAGTACAGTAATAGATAGGGCATTCTATTTAAAATAAGCAAGTTGACACCTACTTCCGGTATAATTAGAAGTGCCACCATCTTGAAAATATTTTAGCCGGGTTGCCCTATCGACATTAATATAGTGTCAAATTTTTAAAATTGGTTCGCTTATTTATCTGTACATATATATATATATATATATATATATATATATATATATATATATATATATATATATATATATATATATATATATATATATATATCGGGTGCGCCATCTTTTATGTCGGTATGTAAACATTGAATAACCTTTGGATTGTTTGGTTATACCTGTTTTTGAAACGTCAATTCAGTACAATTTTAACCATGAATCGCTTTACACGGAAAGAACGTGTCGAAATAGTGACAATGTATATTGAAAAAAGTCGTTCAGTTGTGTTAACTCAAAGTGCATATCATTGAAAATATCGTGGCCAACAGGCATCGTCTGACAACATTATCCGTCCTTTGGTTTCGAATTTTTATGAGTACGGGACAGTGGGAGATCCTCAACATATCGTTCATCAACGACCAAGACGTTCCAATGAACTGGTTGAAGCGGTCAGAGAGAGCGTTGCCCAGAACCCAAAAATGTCGTATTGTCACCGCGCTCAGCATTTTGGCGTCAGTGGAACCACTTTGCGGCGCATTTTGAAGGATGATTTGCATTTGTTTCCGTATTAACACAAAGAATATTGCCGATAGACCGTCCACGTCACTTGAAATACGGCCAAACAGTCGCTCGAACGGTCGACACTGAACCTGATTTTTGGAAGCAAATTTTAATGACCGACGAGGCCCATTTCACACTCTCTGGTGGCGTTAATAAGCAAAATTGCCGCATTTGGGGGACGGAGAATCCACACGAGATCCACGAAACGCCATTGCATGACCGGAAAATCACTGTTTGGGTCGGCGTTTGCGCCAAAATCATCATCGGGTAATTTTTTTTCAGAGAAAACGAAACAGTCGATGGAAATCGATATCGGTGGATGGTGGCTCATTATGTTTGCCCACAAATGCGTGAAAAAGGTCTTGATGGTTACTGGTTTTAACAAGACGGTGCGCCATGTCACACTGCAAATCAAACAATCCAGTTTCTGCAACGGAAATTCCCTGGACGTCTGATGTCAAAAAGAGGCGAGATTGACTAGCCACCCAGATCATCAGATTTTACCGCTTAGGATTCCTTTTTGTGAGGTTATTTGAAAGGCAAAGTGTACGCCAGCCAGCCTCAGACGATTGAAGAGCTCAAGGCAAACATTCGTGCCGAAATCACCGTTATAGCACCCGAGATGCTGGAAAAGGTAATGGAAAACGCAGCAAAAAGGTCACATTTTGCTTTGGCCAATAAAGGTGGCCACTTGATCGATTTAGTATTCAAAAACTAGTCCCAGTAAATTATAAAGGGCGAAATTTAATAAAAATACCTCATATATAATGTAACTGAAGTTTGCGTCGATGCAGCCACACGCCCATCGACATACGAACCAGTAGATAGGGATTACATGAAATATTTTTTTAATTCATTAAATTTTCCCTATTTTATTTCGAAACATCAAAGGTATTAAAAAGATAATACTTCCAGAAAAATTTGTCTCATTTCTATCAAACTAAAAACCGCCATATTGACCCGTGAACGCGATAATGTCAGACATGATAGAAGCAGATGTCGGGATTAATTAATAAATATTTCGAAAATAAGGAAAAAGTACCTCTTTTTTATTTCTGAATATAGAAGATATTAGTAAAAAGTAACATCAAAGAAAATTGCACACATTTTGAAGGCATGGAGCACCCCAATATTGGCCCCCGAAAGCGATTTTGTCGAAGTTTATATAAGCCGGTTCAGGAAATAAATTAATAAATATTTCTAAAATAAGGAAAAACTACCTTTTTTTTATTTCGGAATATAGAAGATATTAGTAAAATGTAACATCAAAGAAAATTGCACACATTTTGAAGGCATGGAGCACCCCCATATTGGCCCCCGAAAGAGATAATGTCAGACATGATAGAAGCAGATGTCGGGATTAATTAATAAATATTTCGAAAATAAGGAAAAAGTACCTCTTTTTTATTTCTGAATATAGAAGATATTAGTAAAATGTAACATCAAAGAAAATTGCACACATTTTGAAGGCATGGAGCACCCCCATATTGGCCCCCGAAAGCGATAATGTCAGACATGATAGAAGCAGATGTCGGGATTAATTAATAAATATTTCGAAAATAAGGAAAAAGTACCTCTTTTTTATTTCTGAATATAGAAGATATTAGTAAAATATAACATCAAAGAAAATTGCACACATTTTGAAGGCATGGAGCACCCGAATATTGGCCCCCGAAAGCGATTTTGTCGAAGTTTATATAAGCCGGTTCAGGAAATAAATTAATAAATATTTCTAAAATAAGGAAAAACTACTTTTTTTTATTTCGGAATATAGAAGATATTAGTAAAATGTAACATCAAAGAAAATTGCACACATTTTGAAGGCATGGAGCACCCCCATATTGGCCCCCGAAAGCGATTTTGTCGAAGTTTATATACGCCGGTTCAGGAACTAAATTAATAAATATTTCTAAAATAAGGAAAAACTACCTTTTTTTATTTCGGAATATAGAAGATATTAGTAAAATGTAACATCAAAGAAAATTGCACACATTTTGAAGGCATGGAGCACCCCCATATTGGCCCCCGAAAGCGATTTTGTCGAAGTTTATATACGCCGGTTCAGGAACTAAATTAATAAATATTTCTAAAATAAGGAAAAACTACCTTTTTTTTATTTCGGAATATAGAAGATATTAGTAAAATGAAACATCAAAGAAAATTGCACACATTTTGAAAGCATGGAGCACCCCAATATTGGCCCCCGAAAGCGATTTTGTCGAAGTTTATATAAGCCGGTTCAGGAAATAAATTAATAAATATTTCTAAAATAAGGAAAAACTACCTTTTTTTTATTTCGGAATATAGAAGATATTAGTAAAATGTAACATCAAAGAAAATTGCACACATTTTGAAGGCATGGAGCACCCCCATATTGGCCCCCGAAAGCGATTTTGTCGAAGTTTATATACGCCGGTTCAGGAACTAAATTAATAAATATTTCTAAAATAAGGAAAAACTACCTTTTTTTTATTTCGGAATATAGAAGATATTAGTAAAATGTAACATCAAAGAAAATTGCATACATTTTGAAGGCATGGAGCACCCCCATATTGGCCCCCGAAAGCGATTTTGTCGAAGTTTATATACGCCGGTTCAGGAACTAAATTAATAAATATTTCTAAAATAAGGAAAAACTACCTTTTTTTTATTTCGGAATATAGAAGATATTAGTAAAATGTAACATCAAAGAAAATTGCACACATTTTGAAGGCATGGAGCACCCCCATATTGGCCCCCAAAAGCGATAATGTCAGACATGATAGAAGCAGATGTCGGGATTAATTAATAAATATTTCGAAAATAAGGAAAAAGTACCTCTTTTTTATTTCTGAATATAGAAGATATTAGTAAAATGTAACATCAAAGAAAATTGCACACATTTTGAAGGCATGGAGCACCCCAATATTGGCCCCCGAAAGCGATTTTGTCGAAGTTTATATAAGCCGGTTCAGGAAATAAATTAATAAATATTTCTAAAATAAGGAAAAACTACCTTTTTTTTATTTCGGAATATAGAAGATATTAGTAAAATGTAACATCAAAGAAAATTGCACACATTTTGAAGGCATGGAGCACCCCCATATTGGCCCCCGAAAGCGATTTTGTCGAAGTTTATATACGCCGGTTCAGGAACTAAATTAATAAATATTTCTAAAATAAGGAAAAACTACCTTTTTTTTATTTCGGAATATAGAAGATATTAGTAAAATGTAACATCAAAGAAAATTGCACACATTTTGAAGGCATGGAGCACCCCCATATTGGCCCCCGAAAGCGATTTTGTCGAAGTTTATATACGCCGGTTCAGGAACTAAATTAATAAATATTTCTAAAATAAGGAAAAACTACCTTTTTTTTATTTCGGAATATAGAAGATATTAGTAAAATGTAACATCAAAGAAAATTGCACACATTTTGAAGGCATGGAGCACCCCCATATTGGCCCCCGAAAGCGATAATGTCAGACATGATAGAAGCAGATGTCGGGATTAATTAATAAATATTTCGAAAATAAGGAAAAAGTACCTCTTTTTTATTTCTGAATATAGAAGATATTAGTAAAATGTAACATCAAAGAAAATTGCACACATTTTGAAGGCATGGAGCACCCCCATATTGGCCCCCGAAAGCGATTTTGTCGAAGTTTATATACGCCGGTTCAGGAACTAAATTAATAAATATTTCTAAAATAAGGAAAAACTACCTTTTTTTTATTTCGGAATATAGAAGATATTAGTAAAATGTAACATCAAAGAAAATTGCACACATTTTGAAGGCATGGAGCACCCCCATATTGGCCCCCGAAAGCGATTTTGTCGAAGTTTATATACGCCGGTTCAGGAACTAAATTAATAAATATTTCTAAAATAAGGAAAAACTACCTTTTTTTTATTTCGGAATATAGAAGATATTAGTAAAATGTAACATTAAAGAAAATTGCACACATTTTGAAGGCATGGAGCACCCCCATATTGGCCCCCGAAAGCGATTTTGTCGAAGTTTATATAAGCCGGTTCAGGAAGTAAATTAATAAATATTTCTAAAATAAGGAAAAACTACCTTTTTTTTTATTTCGGAATATAGAAGATATTAGTAAAATGTAACATCAAAGAAAATTGCACACATTTTGAAGGCATGGAGCACCCCCATATTGGCCCCCGAAAGCGATAATGTCAGACATGATAGAAGCAGATGTCGGGATTAATTAATAAATATTTCGAAAATAAGGAAAAAGTACCTCTTTTTTATTTCTGAATATAGAAGATATTAGTAAAATGTAACATCAAAGAAAATTGCACACATTTTGAAGGCATGGAGCACCCCCATATTGGCCCCCGAAAGCGATAATGTCAGACATGATAGAAGCAGATGTCGGGATTAATTAATAAATATTTCGAAAATAAGGAAAAAGTACCTCTTTTTTATTTCTGAATATAGAAGATATTAGTAAAATGTAACATCAAAGAAAATTGCACACATTTTGAAGGCATGGAGCACCCGAATATTGGCCCCCGAAAGCGATTTTGTCGAAGTTTATATAAGCCGGTTCAGGAAATAAATTAATAAATATTTCTAAAATAAGGAAAAACTACTTTTTTTTTATTTCGGAATATAGAAGATATTAGTAAAATGTAACATCAAAGAAAATTGCACACATTTTGAAGGCATGGAGCACCCCCATATTGGCCCCCGAAAGCGATTTTGTCGAAGTTTATATACGCCGGTTCAGGAACTAAATTAATAAATATTTCTAAAATAAGGAAAAACTACCTTTTTTTTATTTCGGAATATAGAAGATATTAGTAAAATGTAACATCAAAGAAAATTGCACACATTTTGAAGGCATGGAGCACCCCCATATTGGCCCCCGAAAGCGATTTTGTCGAAGTTTATATACGCCGGTTCAGGAACTAAATTAATAAATATTTCTAAAATAAGGAAAAACTACCTTTTTTTTATTTCGGAATATAGAAGATATTAGTAAAATGAAACATCAAAGAAAATTGCACACATTTTGAAAGCATGGAGCACCCCAATATTGGCCCCCGAAAGCGATTTTGTCGAAGTTTATATAAGCCGGTTCAGGAAATAAATTAATAAATATTTCTAAAATAAGGAAAAACTACCTTTTTTTTATTTCGGAATATAGAAGATATTAGTAAAATGTAACATCAAAGAAAATTGCACACATTTTGAAGGCATGGAGCACCCCCATATTGGCCCCCGAAAGCGATTTTGTCGAAGTTTATATACGCCGGTTCAGGAAATAAATTAATAAATATTTCTAAAATAAGGAAAAACTACCTTTTTTTTATTTCGGAATATAGAAGATATTAGTAAAATGTAACATCAAAGAAAATTGCACACATTTTGAAGGCATGGAGCACCCCCATATTGGCCCCCGAAAGCGATTTTGTCGAAGTTTATATACGCCGGTTCAGGAACTAAATTAATGAATATTTCTAAAATAAGGAAAAACTACCTTTTTTTTATTTCGGAATATAGAAGATATTAGTAAAATGTAACATCAAAGAAAATTGCACACATTTTGAAGGCATGGAGCACCCCCATATTGGCCCCCGAAAGCGATTTTGTCGAAGTTTATATACGCCGGTTCAGGAACTAAATTAATAAATATTTCTAAAATAAGGAAAAACTACCTTTTTTTTATTTCGGAATATAGAAGATATTAGTAAAATGTAACATCAAAGAAAATTGCACACATTTTGAAGGCATGGAGCACCCCCATATTGGCCCCCGAAAGCGATTTTGTCGAAGTTTATATAAGCCGGTTCAAGAAGTAAATTAATAAATATTTCTAAAATAAGGAAAAACTACCTTTTTTTTATTTCGGAATATAGAAGATATTAGTAAAATGTAACATCAAAGAAAATTGCACACATTTTGAAGGCATGGAGCACCCCCATATTGGCCCCCGAAAGCGATTTTGTCGAAGTTTATATAAGCCGGTTCAGGAAGTAAATTAATAAATATTTCTAAAATAAGGAAAAACTACCTTTTTTTATTTCGGAATATAGAAGATATTAGTAAAATGTAACATCAAAGAAAATTGCACACATTTTGAAGGCATGGAGCACCCCCATATTGGCCCCCGAAAGCGATTTTGTCGAAGTTTATATACGCCGGTTCAGGAACTAAATTAATAAATATTTCTAAAATAAGGAAAAACTACCTTTTTTTTATTTCGGAATATAGAAGATATTAGTAAAATGTAACATCAAAGAAAATTGCACACATTTTGAAGGCATGGAGCACCCCCATATTGGCCCCCGAAAGCGATTTTGTCGAAGTTTATATACGCCGGTTCAGGAACTAAATTAATAAATATTTCTAAAATAAGGAAAAACTACCTTTTTTTTATTTCGGAATATAGAAGATATTAGTAAAATGTAACATTAAAGAAAATTGCACACATTTTGAAGGCATGGAGCACCCCCATATTGGCCCCCGAAAGCGATTTTGTCGAAGTTTATATAAGCCGGTTCAGGAAGTAAATTAATAAATATTTCTAAAATAAGGAAAAACTACCTTTTTTTTTATTTCGGAATATAGAAGATATTAGTAAAATGTAACATCAAAGAAAATTGCACACATTTTGAAGGCATGGAGCACCCCCATATTGGCCCCCGAAAGCGATAATGTCAGACATGATAGAAGCAGATGTCGGGATTAATTAATAAATATTTCGAAAATAAGGAAAAAGTACCTCTTTTTTATTTCTGAATATAGAAGATATTAGTAAAATGTAACATCAAAGAAAATTGCACACATTTTGAAGGCATGGAGCACCCCCATATTGGCCCCCGAAAGCGATAATGTCAGACATGATAGAAGCAGATGTCGGGATTAATTAATAAATATTTCGAAAATAAGGAAAAAGTACCTCTTTTTTATTTCTGAATATAGAAGATATTAGTAAAATGTAACATCAAAGAAAATTGCACACATTTTGAAGGCATGGAGCACCCGAATATTGGCCCCCGAAAGCGATTTTGTCGAAGTTTATATAAGCCGGTTCAGGAAATAAATTAATAAATATTTCTAAAATAAGGAAAAACTACTTTTTTTTTATTTCGGAATATAGAAGATATTAGTAAAATGTAACATCAAAGAAAATTGCACACATTTTGAAGGCATGGAGCACCCCCATATTGGCCCCCGAAAGCGATTTTGTCGAAGTTTATATACGCCGGTTCAGGAACTAAATTAATAAATATTTCTAAAATAAGGAAAAACTACCTTTTTTTTATTTCGGAATATAGAAGATATTAGTAAAATGTAACATCAAAGAAAATTGCACACATTTTGAAGGCATGGAGCACCCCCATATTGGCCCCCGAAAGCGATTTTGTCGAAGTTTATATACGCCGGTTCAGGAACTAAATTAATAAATATTTCTAAAATAAGGAAAAACTACCTTTTTTTTATTTCGGAATATAGAAGATATTAGTAAAATGAAACATCAAAGAAAATTGCACACATTTTGAAAGCATGGAGCACCCCAATATTGGCCCCCGAAAGCGATTTTGTCGAAGTTTATATAAGCCGGTTCAGGAAATAAATTAATAAATATTTCTAAAATAAGGAAAAACTACCTTTTTTTTATTTCGGAATATAGAAGATATTAGTAAAATGTAACATCAAAGAAAATTGCACACATTTTGAAGGCATGGAGCACCCCCATATTGGCCCCCGAAAGCGATTTTGTCGAAGTTTATATACGCCGGTTCAGGAAATAAATTAATAAATATTTCTAAAATAAGGAAAAACTACCTTTTTTTTATTTCGGAATATAGAAGATATTAGTAAAATGTAACATCAAAGAAAATTGCACACATTTTGAAGGCATGGAGCACCCCCATATTGGCCCCCGAAAGCGATTTTGTCGAAGTTTATATACGCCGGTTCAGGAACTAAATTAATGAATATTTCTAAAATAAGGAAAAACTACCTTTTTTTTATTTCGGAATATAGAAGATATTAGTAAAATGTAACATCAAAGAAAATTGCACACATTTTGAAGGCATGGAGCACCCCCATATTGGCCCCCGAAAGCGATTTTGTCGAAGTTTATATACGCCGGTTCAGGAACTAAATTAATAAATATTTCTAAAATAAGGAAAAACTACCTTTTTTTTATTTCGGAATATAGAAGATATTAGTAAAATGTAACATCAAAGAAAATTGCACACATTTTGAAGGCATGGAGCACCCCCATATTGGCCCCCGAAAGCGATTTTGTCGAAGTTTATATAAGCCGGTTCAAGAAGTAAATTAATAAATATTTCTAAAATAAGGAAAAACTACCTTTTTTTTATTTCGGAATATAGAAGATATTAGTAAAATGTAACATCAAAGAAAATTGCACACATTTTGAAGGCATGGAGCACCCCCATATTGGCCCCCGAAAGCGATTTTGTCGAAGTTTATATAAGCCGGTTCAGGAAGTAAATTAATAAATATTTCTAAAATAAGGAAAAACTACCTTTTTTTATTTCGGAATATAGAAGATATTAGTAAAATGTAACATCAAAGAAAATTGCACACATTTTGAAGGCATGGAGCACCCCCATATTGGCCCCCGAAAGCGATAATGTCAGACATGATAGAAGCAGATGTCGGGATTAATTAATAAATATTTCGAAAATAAGGAAAAAGTACCTCTTTTTTATTTCGGAATATAGAAGATATTAGTAAAATGTAACATCAAAGAAAATTGCACACATTTTGAAGGCATGGAGCACCCCAATATTGGCCCCCGAAAACGATTTTGTCGAAGTTTATATAAGCCGGTTCAGGAAATAAATTAATAAATATTTCTAAAATAAGGAAAAACTACCTTTTTTTTATTTCGGAATATAGAAGATATTAGTAAAATGTAACATCAAAGAAAATGGCACACATTTTGAAAGCATGGAGCGCCGTCATATCGAGCCGCCAACGGGAAAACATAAACTCCGAGAAAGTTTCATTATCTACATTTATCGATAATTATTGTTAAAATACGATTGCATTTTTTTTGATGATAGATTATAAAAAATAAACTCATTAAAAACATTTAGTTTATTTATAACGTACATAATATCGCCATGTTGTCCGCGAACCCAATAATATGGAAATTTATACAATATTGCTCATTTTGTAATTAGAAATATAAAGGAAATCTAAAAATAAAAATGTTCAAAAAGTTACACCGCCGAATTGACCCGCGAACGCAATTTATTAATATAGATTTCCTTAATATGGTAATAGTATGTGTTTTATTTTCCCGTTTGATAAAAGGGTGGCTTTATTTCAATGTAAGTTATGTTTTCTAAGTAGAGCATATTTTCTTACAATTTCCTTCAAATATTATTTTCTAGAAGGACGGGTCACAGAAATTCTTTAATATCCAGTCCAGGTACTAAATCGTTTCCTTAAGTAATATAGGTACCATAAACGATACCTTTTAGGCTCCGCTAAGAAAAGGTTTATGTCATAAACGGTACTCTGCGTTCAGCAACAAAAACAAACCGGTTTTTGGAAATTATTATATTCATTTTGGCATCAGACTAAAGGAAAATGTAAAACGAACCTAATTTGTGGTCATTTTTCTAAAAATTGCAATAATGACAAATTCTATAGAAATTATAAATATCCTTTACAATGTCAAAGGTTCGTCTACCTGCTAACATGTATTTTATTTAGACCAACTATAAAAATATTTTAGGTATATTTATTGTTACTGAGAATATATATATATATATATATATATATATATATATATATATATATATAACCTAATTTGTTAAACTTGTTATATATAAACTGTTATATATACATATATATATATATATATATATATATATATATATATATATATATATATATATATATATATATATATTTATGTATATATAAATATATATAACCTAATTTGTTAAACTGTTTTTAGGATATTTAAACGCACTGAAATATTATAAAAGTGTTATTTTGAACATGTTAAATATATGTTTTAAAGGAAATTTTTTTATTTATTTACAACCCTAAATAAATTTTGATTTTATTAGTAAAGAAGGTATACCCCGTTCATGCTAAAATGGATTTTTTCGCTTTTTGCTTTTTATAGCATTTAAGAGGACAATAGTTTTGAAGGTGTAATTTTGAAATGTAATTTTGTATTCATTTTTATAATTAAAAAGTTGTGTATGGCTATATATATATATATATATATATATATATATATATATATATATATATATATATATATATATATATATATATATATATATATATACATATACATATACATATACATATATATATTCAAACACTTGGATACCCACTCCGTTACTAACGCCAATTTTAATTTAAAATCCCTCATAAAGTCAACTTAGTTACTTTGCTGTTTTTTACTTTTGTGACAAATCGTTTGTGAAATTGAAAAAATATAAAATTTATTCTAAAAGATATTACTATGTTTATATGACTTTTTTTCTCTTTATTAACATCCATGTTACGGATGTACTTCATTTTTTCTCAATTTACTTACAATATTCACCTGACAGTGCCTCCATAAAGTCATATAGACATTGTATTAAAAGTCAGGTTCTAAATTTTGGAGAACATGCTCAAATATATTAGCTAAATTATCAAATTACCAAACTTACAAGATATAGACTTAATGATGATGTCTTAAAATGAAACATCCTATATATTTTTTATTTTGGGAAGCATATGGAAAATTCGAAACATATTTCGTGTGGCATATCTTATAAAAAATTAAACCTTTATCGAAATAGTGTCTATTTAAAATTGAAATTTTATACAAAGTACCCTTTCGAAACTGAGGGTATTTTGTCTTTGAAATAATGAGAGCAGCATTAGGTTGTGGACAAATAAGGCTTTTAATCTTAAGCTTTCAGATATAAATATTGTTCCTCAAGTTATGAATTTAATTTATTTTTCCAACAATTACATTTGAAGTGAAAAAATAAATTTATATTTAATTTTTTTTTGTTTTGGTCACGTAATTAATATTTATAATTTAAAACCATTTCAAATCTATTTTAGATGTCTGAATTAGTGCAGTGGCGGATTTAGATTTTTGGAGGAAGCAAACATAGATAAGTTGCGGATCCATTGACTATGTTATTTATGGCAATCGTTTTAAATAATTGTTATACCATTACGTATTTATTTCAACTTAAAAAAAAGACATTCCTAGCCCTCATTTACAGTGAATATGGCACCCTGAAATAGGTAGAATGATAAATTTGGAAAATATCGCTTTCGGGGGCCAATATGGGGGTGCTCCATGCCTTCAAAATGTGTGCAATTTTCTTTGATGTTACATTTTACTAATATCTTCTATATTCCGAAATAAAAAAAGGTAGTTTTTCCTTATTTTAGAAATATTAATTTAGTTCCTGAACCGGCTTATATAAACTTCGACAAAATCGCTTTCGGGGGCCAATATGGGGGTGCTCCATGCCTTCAAAATGTGTGCAATTTTCTTTGATGTTACATTTTACTAATATCTTCTATATTCAGAAATAAAAAAGAGGTACTTTTTCCTTATTTTCGAAATATTTATTAATTAATCCCGACATCTGCATCTATCATGTCTGACATTATCGCTTTCGGGGGCCAATATGGGGGTGCTCCATGCCTTCAAAATGTGTGCAATTTTCTTTGATGTTACATTTTACTAATATCTTCTATATTCAGAAATAAAAAAGAGGTACTTTTTCCTTATTTTCGAAATATTTATTAATTAATCCCGACATCTGCTTCTATCATGTCTGACATTATCGCTTTCGGGGGCCAATATGGGGGTGCTCCATGCCTTCAAAATGTGTGCAATTTTCTTTGATGTTACATTTTACTAATATCTTCTATATTCCGAAATAAAAAAAAGGTAGTTTTTCCTTATTTTAGAAATATTTATTAATTTAGTTCCTGAACCGGCGTATATAAACTTCGACAAAATCGCTTTCGGGGGCCAATATGGGGGTGCTCCATGCCTTCAAAATGTGTGCAATTTTCTTTGATGTTACATTTTACTAATATCTTCTATATTCCGAAATAAAAAAAAGGTAGTTTTTCCTTATTTTAGAAATATTTATTAATTTAGTTCCTGAACCGGCGTATATAAACTTCGACAAAATCGCTTTCGGGGGCCAATATGGGGGTGCTCCATGCCTTCAAAATGTGTGCAATTTTCTTTGATGTTACATTTTACTAATATCTTCTATATTCCGAAATAAAAAAAAGGTAGTTTTTCCTTATTTTAGAAATATTTATTAATTTAGTTCCTGAACCGGCGTATATAAACTTCGACAAAATCGCTTTCGGGGGCCAATATGGGGGTGCTCCATGCCTTCAAAATGTGTGCAATTTTCTTTGATGTTACATTTTACTAATATCTTCTATATTCCGAAATAAAAAAAAGGTCGTTTTTCCTTATTTTAGAAATATTTATTAATTTATTTCCTGAACCGGCTTATATAAACTTCGACAAAATCGCTTTCGGGGGCCAATATTGGGGTGCTCCATGCCTTCAAAATGTGTGCAATTTTCTTTGATGTTACATTTTACTAATATCTTCTATATTCAGAAATAAAAAAGAGGTACTTTTTCCTTATTTTCGAAATATTTATTAATTAATCCCGACATCTGCTTCTATCATGTCTGACATTATCGCTTTCGGGGGCCAATATGGGGGTGCTCCATGCCTTCAAAATGTGTGCAATTTTCTTTGATGTTACATTTTACTAATATCTTCTATATTCAGAAATAAAAAAGAGGTACTTTTTCCTTATTTTCGAAATATTTATTAATTAATCCCGACATCTGCTTCTATCATGTCTGACATTATCGCTTTCGGGGGTCAATATGGGGCTGCTCCATGCCTTCAAAATGTGTGCAATTTTCTTTGATGTTACATTTTACTAATATCTTCTATATTCCGAAATAAAAAAAAGGTAGTTTTTCCTTATTTTAGAAATATTTATTAATTTAGTTCCTGAACCGGCGTATATAAACTTCGACAAAATCGCTTTCGGGGGCCAATATGGGGGTGCTCCATGCCTTCAAAATGTGTGCAATTTTCTTTGGTGTTACATTTTACTAATATCTTCTATATTCCGAAATAAAAAAAAGGTAGTTTTTCCTTATTTTAGAAATATTTATTAATTTAGTTCCTGAACCGGCGTATATAAACTTCGACAAAATCGCTTTCGGGGGCCAATATGGGGGTGCTCCATGCCTTCAAAATGTGTGCAATTTTCTTTGATGTTACATTTTACTAATATCTTCTATATTCCGAAATAAAAAAAAGGTAGTTTTTCCTTATTTTAGAAATATTTATTAATTTATTTCCTGAACCGGCTTATATAAACTTCGACAAAATCGCTTTCGGGGGCCAATATTGGGGTGCTCCATGCCTTCAAAATGTGTGCAATTTTCTTTGATGTTACATTTTACTAATATCTTCTATATTCAGAAATAAAAAAGAGGTACTTTTTCCTTATTTTCGAAATATTTATTAATTAATCCCGACATCTGCTTCTATCATGTCTGACATTATCGCTTTCGGGGGCCAATATGGGGGTGCTCCATGCCTTCAAAATGTGTGCAATTTTCTTTGATGTTACATTTTACTAATATCTTCTATATTCAGAAATAAAAAAGAGGTACTTTTTCCTTATTTTCGAAATATTTATTAATTAATCCCGACATCTGCTTCTATCATGTCTGACATTATCGCTTTCGGGGGCCAATATGGGGCTGCTCCATGCCTTCAAAATGTGTGCAATTTTCTTTGATGTTACATTTTACTAATATCTTCTATATTCCGAAATAAAAAAAAGGTAGTTTTTCCTTATTTTAGAAATATTTATTAATTTACTTCCTGAACCGGCTTATATAAACTTCGACAAAATCGCTTTCGGGGGCCAATATGGGGGTGCTCCATGCCTTCAAAATGTGTGCAATTTTTTTTGATGTTACATTTTACTAATATCTTCTATATTCCGAAATAAAAAAAAGGTAGTTTTTCCTTATTTTAGAAATATTTATTAATTTAGTTCCTGAACCGGCGTATATAAACTTCGACAAAATCGCTTTCGGGGGCCAATATGGGGGTGCTCCATGCCTTCAAAATGTGTGCAATTTTCTTTGATGTTACATTTTACTAATATCTTCTATATTCCGAAAGAAAAAAAAGGTAGTTTTTCCTTATTTTAGAAATATTTATTAATTTAGTTCCTGAACCGGCGTATATAAACTTCGACAAAATCGCTTTCGGGGGCCAATATGGGGGTGCTCCATGCCTTCAAAATGTGTGCAATTTTCTTTGATGTTACATTTTACTAATATCTTCTATATTCCGAAATAAAAAAAGGTAGTTTTTCCTTATTTTAGAAATATTTATTAATTTAGTTCCTGAACCGGCGTATATAAACTTCGACAAAATCGCTTTCGGGGGCCAATATGGGGGTGCTCCATGCCTTCAAAATGTGTGCAATTTTCTTTGATGTTACATTTTACTAATATCTTCTATATTCCGAAATAAAAAAAAGGTAGTTTTTCCTTATTTTAGAAATATTTATTAATTTATTTCCTGAACCGGCTTATATAAACTTCGACAAAATCGCTTTCGGGGGCCAATATTGGGGTGCTCCATGCCTTCAAAATGTGTGCAATTTTCTTTGATGTTACATTTTACTAATATCTTCTATATTCAGAAATAAAAAAGAGGTACTTTTTCCTTATTTTCGAAATATTTATTAATTAATCCCGACATCTGCTTCTATCATGTCTGACATTATCGCTTTCGGGGGCCAATATGGGGGTGCTCCATGCCTTCAAAATGTGTGCAATTTTCTTTGATGTTACATTTTACTAATATCTTCTATATTCAGAAATAAAAAAGAGGTACTTTTTCCTTATTTTCGAAATATTTATTAATTAATCCCGACATCTGCTTCTATCATGTCTGACATTATCGCTTTCGGGGGCCAATATGGGGGTGCTCCATGCCTTCAAAATGTGTGCAATTTTCTTTGATGTTACATTTTACTAATATCTTCTATATTCCGAAATAAAAGAAAAGGTAGTTTTTCCTTATTTTAGAAATATTTATTAATTTAGTTCCTGAACCGGCGTATATAAACTTCGACAAAATCGCTTTCGGGGGCCAATATGGGGGTGCTCCATGCCTTCAAAATGTGTGCAATTTTCTTTGATGTTACATTTTACTAATATCTTCTATATTCCGAAATAAAAAAAAGGTAGTTTTTCCTTATTTTAGAAATATTTATTAATTTATTTCCTGAACCGGCTTATATAAACTTCGACAAAATCGTTTTCGGGGGCCAATATTGGGGTGCTCCATGCCTTCAAAATGTGTGCAATTTTCTTTGATGTTACATTTTACTAATATCTTCTATATTCCGAAATAAAAAAGAGGTACTTTTTCCTTATTTTCGAAATATTTATTAATTAATCCCGACATCTGCTTCTATCATGTCTGACATTATCGCTTTCGGGGGCCAATATGGGGGTGCTCCATGCCTTCAAAATGTGTGCAATTTTCTTTGATGTTCCATTTTACTAATATCTTCTATATTCCGAAATAAAAAAAAGGTAGTTTTTCCTTATTTTAGAAATATTTATTAATTTACTTCCTGAACCGGCTTATATAAACTTCGACAAAATCGCTTTCGGGGGCCAATATGGGGGTGCTCCATGCCTTCAAAATGTGTGCAATTTTCTTTGATGTTACATTTTACTAATATCTTCTATATTCCGAAATAAAAAAAAGGTAGTTTTTCCTTATTTTAGAAATATTTATTAATTTATTTCCTGAACCGGCTTATATAAACTTCGACAAAATCGTTTTCGGGGGCCAATATTGGGGTGCTCCATGCCTTCAAAATGTGTGCAATTTTCTTTGATGTTACATTTTACTAATATCTTCTATATTCCGAAATAAAAAAGAGGTACTTTTTCCTTATTTTCGAAATATTTATTAATTAATCCCGACATCTGCTTCTATCATGTCTGACATTATCGCTTTCGGGGGCCAATATGGGGGTGCTCCATGCCTTCAAAATGTGTGCAATTTTCTTTGATGTTACATTTTACTAATATCTTCTATATTCCGAAATAAAAAAAAGGTAGTTTTTCCTTATTTTAGAAATATTTATTAATTTACTTCCTGAACCGGCTTATATAAACTTCGACAAAATCGCTTTCGGGGGCCAATATGGGGGTGCTCCATGCCTTCAAAATGTGTGCAATTTTCTTTGATGTTACATTTTACTAATATCTTCTATATTCCGAAATAAAAAAAAGGTAGTTTTTCCTTATTTTAGAAATATTTATTAATTTATTTCCTGAACCGGCTTATATAAACTTCGACAAAATCGTTTTCGGGGGCCAATATTGGGGTGCTCCATGCCTTCAAAATGTGTGCAATTTTCTTTGATGTTACATTTTACTAATATCTTCTATATTCCGAAATAAAAAAGAGGTACTTTTTCCTTATTTTCGAAATATTTATTAATTAATCCCGACATCTGCTTCTATCATGTCTGACATTATCGCTTTCGGGGGCCAATATGGGGGTGCTCCATGCCTTCAAAATGTGTGCAATTTTCTTTGATGTTCCATTTTACTAATATCTTCTATATTCCGAAATAAAAAAAAGGTAGTTTTTCCTTATTTTAGAAATATTTATTAATTTACTTCCTGAACCGGCTTATATAAACTTCGACAAAATCGCTTTCGGGGGCCAATATGGGGGTGCTCCATGCCTTCAAAATGTGTGCAATTTTCTTTGATGTTACATTTTACTAATATCTTCTATATTCCGAAATAAAAAAAAGGTAGTTTTTCCTTATTTTAGAAATATTTATTAATTTATTTCCTGAACCGGCTTATATAAACTTCGACAAAATCGTTTTCGGGGGCCAATATTGGGGTGCTCCATGCCTTCAAAATGTGTGCAATTTTCTTTGATGTTACATTTTACTAATATCTTCTATATTCCGAAATAAAAAAGAGGTACTTTTTCCTTATTTTCGAAATATTTATTAATTAATCCCGACATCTGCTTCTATCATGTCTGACATTATCGCTTTCGGGGGCCAATATGGGGGTGCTCCATGCCTTCAAAATGTGTGCAATTTTCTTTGATGTTACATTTTACTAATATCTTCTATATTCCGAAATAAAAAAAAGGTAGTTTTTCCTTATTTTAGAAATATTTATTAATTTACTTCCTGAACCGGCTTATATAAACTTCGACAAAATCGCTTTCGGGGGCCAATATGGGGGTGCTCCATGCCTTCAAAATGTGTGCAATTTTCTTTGATGTTACATTTTACTAATATCTTCTATATTCCGAAATAAAAAAAAGGTAGTTTTTCCTTATTTTAGAAATATTTATTAATTTACTTCCTGAACCGGGTTATATAAACTTCGACAAAATCGCTTTCGGGGGCCAATATGGGGGTGCTCCATGCCTTCAAAATGTGTGCAATTTTCTTTGATGTTACATTTTACTAATATCTTCTATATTCCGAAATAAAAAAAAGGTAGTTTTTCCTTATTTTAGAAATATTCATTAATTTAGTTCCTGAACCGGCGTATATAAACTTCGACAAAATCGCTTTCGGGGGCCAATATGGGGGTGCTCCATGCCTTCAAAATGTGTGCAATTTTCTTTGATGTTACATTTTACTAATATCTTCTATATTCCGAAATAAAAAAAAGGTAGTTTTTCCTTATTTTAGAAATATTTATTAATTTAGTTCCTGAACCGGCGTATATAAACTTCGACAAAATCGCTTTCGGGGGCCAATATGGGGGTGCTCCATGCCTTCAAAATGTGTGCAATTTTCTTTGATGTTACATTTTACTAATATCTTCTATATTCCGAAATAAAAAAAAGGTAGTTTTTCCTTATTTTAGAAATATTTATTAATTTATTTCCTGAACCGGCTTATATAAACTTCGACAAAATCGCTTTCGGGGGCCAATATTGGGGTGCTCCATGCCTTCAAAATGTGTGCAATTTTCTTTGATGTTACATTTTACTAATATCTTCTATATTCAGAAATAATAAAGAGGTACTTTTTCCTTATTTTCGAAATATTTATTAATTAATCCCGACATCTGCTTCTATCATGTCTGACATTATCGCTTTCGGGGGCCAATATGGGGGTGCTCCATGCCTTCAAAATGTGTGCAATTTTCTTTGATGTTACATTTTACTAATATCTTCTATATTCCGAAATAAAAAAAAGGTAGTTTTTCCTTATTTTAGAAATATTTATTAATTTACTTCCTGAACCGGCTTATATAAACTTCGACAAAATCGCTTTCGGGGGCCAATATGGGGGTGCTCCATGCCTTCAAAATGTGTGCAATTTTCTTTGATGTTACATTTTACTAATATCTTCTATATTCCGAAATAAAAAAAAGGTAGTTTTTCCTTATTTTAGAAATATTTATTAATTTAGTTCCTGAACCGGCGTATATAAACTTCGACAAAATCGCTTTCGGGGGCCAATATGGGGGTGCTCCATGCCTTCAAAATGTGTGCAATTTTCTTTGATGTTACATTTTACTAATATCTTCTATATTCCGAAATAAAAAAAAGGTAGTTTTTCCTTATTTTAGAAATATTTATTAATTTAGTTCCTGAACCGGCGTATATAAACTTCGACAAAATCGCTTTCGGGGGCCAATATGGGGGTGCTCCATGCCTTCAAAATGTGTGCAATTTTCTTTGATGTTACATTTTACTAATATCTTCTATATTCCGAAATAAAAAAAAGGTAGTTTTTCCTTATTTTAGAAATATTTATTAATTTATTTCCTGAACCGGCTTATATAAACTTCGACAAAATCGCTTTCGGGGGCCAATATTGGGGTGCTCCATGCCTTCAAAATGTGTGCAATTTTCTTTGATGTTACTTTTTACTAATATCTTCTATATTCAGAAATAAAAAAGAGGTACTTTTTCCTTATTTTCGAAATATTTATTAATTAATCCCGACATCTGCTTCTATCATGTCTGACATTATCGCGTTCACGGGTCAATATGGCGGTTTTTAGTTTGATAGAAATGAGACAAATTTTTCTGGAAGTATTATCTTTTTAATACCTTTGATGTTTCGAAATAAAATAGGGAAAATTTAATGAATTAAAAAAATATTTCATGTAATCCCTATCTACTGGTTCGTATGTCGATGGGCGTGTGGCTGCATCGACGCAAACTTCAGTTACATCATATATAGAAATCAGTTTTTTTTTTCAAAGTTAGTCAATGTTTACATACCGATATAAAAAATGACGCACTTTGTATGTATATATATATATATATATATATATATATATATATATATATATATATATATATATATATATATATATATATATATATATATATATATATATAAAGTACATATCCAAACGTAAAGTTTCGTGTATTCTCTATTTCCAGGTTTAAATAGATAGCTGACATTAACACTTTCTCATATTTAAAATATCAACAAATGTATTAAATTTGCAATTATATTCTAGAATAGCGAATAAATAAACAAAGCAAATTCGGGGATTAACTTTATGATATAGAACATTTATACAGCGAGTTCGAATCGGCCTTGACCTGCCTGGTATTTTTTTCTGCTTACTTTAATGTTAAATGCGTACTCTGTTCAAATAAAAATGAAAATATTTCTATTTTCAATGATTTATTTGAGTCTATCCCAGACGGATCTAGATTAGGAACACGTTATACATAAATTTTTTCTCGGAAATGTTGCATTTAATCGAATTTTTGCTTTTCCACTTTTTGGCGTATTTTAATTTGCTTTATCGGAATTTTAAAGGAAAAGAGACACTTAAAAAATTACAGTTAAGAACGTAAAGAATGTGGAAAGATACAATCGATTTCTTATCTATGATAACTGTTCAATTCATAAAAATTTTCTATTTTATTAATTACTTTAATCGGCTCCAAAAAGGAGATTCCTGTAATTTTTTACCTATATTTACGCCTAACTTTTGATAGGACTATTTTGTATATTTTTCCGTAGTTTTCAGCATTTCAGAGAAACATTAGGAATTAAGGTTAAAAAAACAAAGACGGTGGAAAGATACAATAGATTTCTTATCTATGATAATTTTTCAATACACAAAAATTTTATATTTTATTAATTACTTTAATCGGCTTCCAAAAACACATTCCTGTCATTTTTTATCTATATTTATTCCTACCTTTGACAGAAGTATTTTGTATATTTTTTGTAGTTTTCAGTATTTCAGAGACACATTAGAAATTAGGCCTAAAAAAGTAAAGAAGGTGGGAAGATACAGTAGATTTCTTATCTGTGATAATTTTTCAATTCACAAAAATTTTATATTTCATTAATTACTTTAGCCGGCTCCAAAAAAACAGATTCCTGTCATTTTTATCTATATTTACTCCTAACTTTTGACAGAAATATTTTGTATATTTTTTGTAGTTTTCAGTATTTCAGAGACACATTAAAAATTACGCTTTAAAAAGTAAAGAATGTGGAAAGATACAGTAGATTTCTTATCTATGATAATTTTCCAATTCATAAAAACTTTATATTTTATTAATTACTTTAACCGGCTCCAAAAAACAGATTTCTGTCATTTTTTATCTATATTTACTTCTAACCTTTAACAGGCGTATTTTGTTTATTTTTTGTAGTTTTCAGTATTTCAGAGACACATTAAAAATTACGCTTTAAAAAGTAAAGAAGGTGGAAAAATACAGTAGATTTCTTATCTATGATAATTTTCCAATTCATAAAAACTTTATATTTTATTAATTACTTTAACCGGCTCCAAAAAACAGATTTCTGTCATTTTTTATCTATATTTACTTCTAACCTTTAACAGACGTATTTTATATATTTTTTGTAATTTTCAGTATTTCAGAGACACATTAAAAATTACGGTAAAAAAGTAAAGAAGGTGGAAAGATACAGTAGATTTATTTATCTATGATAATGTTTCAAATCACAAAAATTTTATATTTTATTAATTACTTTAACCGGCTCCAAAAATCATATTCCTGTCATTTTTTTATCTATATTTACTTCTAATCTTTAACAGAACTATCTTGTATATTTTTTGTAGTTTTCAGTATTTCAAAGACATATTAAAAATTACGCTTAAAAAAGTAAAAAAGGTGGAAAGATACAATAGAGTTCTTATCTATAATAATTTTCCAATTCACAAAAATTTTCTATTTTATTAATTACTCTCGATGTCAGTGGTCAGTTAAGGTTAATTGAAGAATGGTAAGCTTTTGCCGTGGTACAAAAAGCAGATACTTTAAATATTATTGTTACATCTGCTTGTAAGAGTGGTGTAAAGGAAAATTACTGGAAACAAGCAGCTTTACCGTAAGACAGTTACATTATTATTACTTATGACCCATGAAAAAACAAATTTTGTTCCGCTACTCCATATCAAGTTGGATTTGATGAAATAATTTGTTTTGACTTTAAACAAGTCATGTAACTATTTAAAGTTTATTGATCGAAGAATCTAGGGATTAGCATGAAAAAATAAACTGGTGAAGTACTGGTGAAATGCGTGTCGGAAACACCTTATGTTAGGATCCCGCAGCAGTGTCTGTCTTCGAGTGAATCGAAAGCCTGTAGAATTTGGTCATAAAAGATGAACTTTTAAAAATATTTTTTTTTCTAAAGTAGTAAATTTAACTTAATCGTACTAATGTTGACCCAGTGCTGTTACGTACATTTTTTTGATATTTGTAAAATCTGCCGTGGAAAAGAAGAAGAGCGCAGTAAAATTTCAAATTTATGTCTACAACAAATCAAGACTGAATTTTATAAAAAATCTAGAGTTTAAATATAAACCGGTTGAAAGATCAGAGTAACATTTCAAAAATAGAAATATCAATCAATTATTAATTCACAAAATAGAATTATCAAATATTTCATTTATGGGTAATTTGGAAAAGAAGATTATCAGTTAATGAAATAAGTGATAATTTGACTCCTAAATTACTAATTAATAAAGTAATTCGTATTTTTTTTTCTACAATTATCAGTTAAAGAAGTAATTGATAATTTCGACTTTGAAATTACCAGTTGATGAAGTAACTAATAATTTTAGAAACAAAATTATTCATTACCAGCGTAATTGAAAATTTCGTTTACGTATTATCCATGTGAATAATAATTTAATTTTCCAAATAGTTGAATTATTTATTGCTAATTTACCAGAATTAAATTAAAAAATTATTTTTTATTGAAAAACTCCATCTTTTTAGATAAACTAATGGAAAATTGGCAGTAGAAAAAATTTGTCGAATGCATTATTTAATTCTAATGGAAAAATTTTAACGAAAACGCATTTTACATCGCTAGAACATTTTTTGTTTAGGCCAAAACAAATAACGAATAATTCAAAATAACAAGACACTGTTTTTGCCGATGATATACCATAGTTTTGTCAACAGGTCGAAAAAAACTGAATTTATCGATTTAACTCAAAAATCCCAGAAAAGAAGAGAACAAGTTCATGTTGTGTTACACTTTTTGGTTAGAATATCTTGAGATCAACGCATCGGAGTTTAAGCTAAGTTCATTTTGTTCTCGTAGCGATTCATAGTATAAGTATGACTTTCTTACGTATTCTATTCTTCACTGAAAGTGAATAATAATCATAATTGCACAAGCAGGAAGAATACTCATAGTTATGTTGCTATTTTATATGATGCTTATTAAATTTTGAGGATCGATTCAAATGTGCCCTACACCGAGAAATAAAGGACAACGACCAAACTTAATTTTAAAGAATTTATTTTTGTTTCACATAAGTTAGTGGAGGTAACTCAAACATAATAATTTTCATCTGATATATTTAGTAACTGATGTTATGCCAATTTTTTCAGATTTTTAAAATTCACCGTTCCACAATTTGAAGATGAGATATTTTAAAAGCTACTTTGGAGGTTCATACTTCGAATATGAAGAAATTAAATAAAAAAATTTTGTGATATATTTAATTGCACTTTTAAAAATCTAGCTAATGAAATTCCAATCGATACGAACATTTTTTTCATGTCTACTTTTAACACAGGGGGAGGTACCTAAATTCTTTTTTCCTTGCTTGCAGGTCTGTTTTTGAGTTAACTGAAAGCATGTGTCTGCAAAATTTCATTGCTATAGATGAAGGCATAAGGCTATTATAAATCGTACCGCCCAGTCAGCCTCATCTCTTTTGTCTTAAACTGAAGAAACTTACTGAACGACATCTAAAAAGTGAAACACTCAAAAACCAGTATGCATATCACGCTAACAAATCAACAGTAAATGCCCTACGTTGTTTAGTGGGTAATCTGGAAAAAAAAACACTGATGACAAAAGAAATTTATTTGAATGTTTTATTGATATAGAGGGAGTTTTTGACAAAGCCTCGCGTGAATCCATAGTTAGAGTACCAGAGGCAAGGCAAATAGAGTCTTCTCTAACAAAATGGATTCGATAAATTCTAAAAAGCAGAATCATCACTGCATCGGTAAAAAAACAGGCGACAATCACCACAACAAAAAGGATTTACAACGCAGGGTTATGCTGATAATCAGGGGTAAGATTGAAGAGACTATAACAAGCCTTTTGTAAACAACCTAAAATCAAATTAACAACTGGTGTACAAAAGAAGAACTACATGTTAATCCTAATAAAATGGTTTATCAGAAAAACTAAACTTTCCAATTTTAAATGAAACGATACTAATCTCGGCATGTCAGAAAATCTTTGGAAAAACCTGGGGTTTAAGATCGAAAATGATCTTATGGTCATATGAAATGATTGGTAATATATTTCTCCTAAGTATAATGGCCAAAGACAGCTCAAAAAAATCTGGAAGAAATACAGAGGTAAGCTTGTTTAGAAGCCACGGGGGCTATGTCAACAAATGCCTCTAGCTGCTTCAAACAGAAAACCTCAAATCTGGAAGGAATATTGGGCGTTCAAAGATTTCATATAAAATTCCAACAAAATCCACATTTTAAAGCAGAAATGCATATAATTCAAATCTGAGCTGAAACATCCATATTGTCAGCTAGCCCAGCAGCGGTAAAAGCTCAAATATCTCGAGTCTAGGTTAACTGAGAACTGTGACCAGTCCTAAAGCATTGGTACGGACCAAGGTAACCTTGAAATGGGTTTCAGGGGACAAGGAACTTAAAGGAAATAAAGAGACAGACAACCTTGCAAAAGGAGGGGCAAAAACTCCTTTTCTCGACTTTGTACCCTTCTGTGAATTATCAAAAAGCTACAAAAAAAAAGACGCGCTTCGGAGTAGGGAATAAAATGAGATAAAATTGAAATGAAACAAAATGCCTGATCTCAGACAAGGGAAGAAATATACAGTCATCGCAAAAGAACGCAAGAATGCATCTCGATCTTCCAAAAAGGGATATTCGAATAATAATGAATTTCTTCACAGGACACTGCCCTCGAAGATACCTACTCAAAAAGATGTACAAAGTTGAGGACGAGATTTGTTATTCCTGCGACTGTGCAGCCAAAACAGTGGAATAACTGCTATCCGAATGCATGGCACTGTTCTGCAAGAGACTTAAATTTCTAGAAGTCTTTACGTTGATGTCCGAAGAAAAATAATAGGCTTCGCGAGAAGGCTTAGATTAACGTAAAAAGAATTTTAGATTTTATAGATCTAACTGCTGTAAAGGGGAACAAAGCCTCGTGAGAGAGCGGTCAAAATCTACACGTTTAATAAAAATTTAGACTAAAAACTAAAGCAGTTTCCACAAAAGGTTTTTTTATGTGCACTATTTGTTCATATTTCGAAGCATAGAGTGGTTTGTTGCTCTATCTCACATGTGATTTGTCAAAACTCTTTACTAACTGATTTATTTAATGGCATTGAATTGAAATAATACATATAATTCGTCCATGACCTCGGCACTGATCCTGATAATAAGTAAACATCAACAAATGATATATTTACAATATAATATATTATACCCATTTTTGTCCTATTTATCACTTAATAATTTTGTTGATTTATGAATCATCCTATATCATAACTATTATGATTCAAAGAACATCAAACAATGTATACTGTTTATTTATAGTAAGAAAGTTTGACATACCAGTTTTAGTCTTAAAAATACAAAAAAAGAAAACTTGTTGTCTATGGTCTGAAGTTAACCTGGCGGTTACTTGTAGCCTGTTCAAAGAAGTGAGTATTTACTTATCAATCAGCAACACATGGGATACCTCTAAGAACACATTAAAATTCGGGGAAAATTAAGCACAAATATAGGAAGAAGAATGGTACTCAATAAAGAACAGAAAGAGGATGTTGTATAAATAATTCTTAGATTGGCGGAAATAGGTATACTACTTAAAATTAAATTTAAAAGAAATAACACTACGCAGCAAATTTTAGTTTATTTTTTGTATCTTGTATGAAAAGTGCATTTTTTTAAAATTTTGGGGTACTGAACACAAAAATTACGATGAAATTAAAAACTTAGTTGCAATTTTATTTTTAACAAAATAATAAAAAATACATAATTTTACACT
This sequence comes from Diaprepes abbreviatus, assembly GCA_034092305.1. NCBI lineage: Eukaryota > Metazoa > Arthropoda > Insecta > Coleoptera > Curculionidae > Diaprepes > Diaprepes abbreviatus. Next base: position 1,598,987 of record JASJET010000204.1, on the reverse strand, counting down.
TGTAGAGACACTAAATATCCTGTCTTTTCGCTTTTCTTTTGTGAAATGTTTCTGGAGCATCTCTAACAAGAGTTTAACAGTAGTCGTCAAGTATGGAATTATTCCATTTTATCTGATACCTTTTCTCCTGACGGATGTGGTGACCGTGGACGTATATGAATTGCGGACCAAAAACCATGAACAATTTTCAGATTTTGCAATGTGTTTTTAATAACCCATGAATTGCGGGCCAAAGACGAACGAAACCTAAACTAACCTGAACTACCCCATATATTGTATGTAATATTTTAGTTTAATTGTTTAATAAACCAATTTAAAATGAATTTCTGTAAAAACATATAATTTTCTTATTTAAAATAAAAAATATATTACCCTTACCTTAGTTATATTAGATGAAGCTTAGTCCGCCATTCATGATTTTAAAAAAAGGGGTCTTCCTGGTTTGGTCCGCAATTCGCAAAAACCAGGTAGTGAGTCCAGAATTTGACGCCGCCGGTGGCTGTGCTCATCAGTTACAGCTCCGCAGTTGTCAGGAAAAACTCCAGATGTGAGTGTAGGAAATGGATCTTTAGAGATATATTGCAACCCATTTTTTGATACGATGACAGCATATTTTCAACAAGAGTAACGTAACTGTCCATTTTTTTTTCCGAAGAAATTAATGACCACGAGGCGAAACTTATTCCAAGCATTTTTTTTCAATATCTGACAGAGTGCTGTCAAAATGTTTATCTTTCAGAATATTTCGAATCTTTTCTTCAACAAAAATACCTTCTTTAATTTTTGCTTCAGTTAGCCATGGGAATTTATGACGCAGGTACTTAAAAGCTGTCTGTATTCAGTGCCTTAACAAAGTTTTTCATTAGGCCCAAATTGATATGCAGTGGTGGCCCTAATGATTGTCGAACGGACCAGTATTTTCTCTTGTAATGAGAGAGAGCTGCAACCCACGTAAAAGTGTAATTACCTTTAAGTCGCCACAAATCTGTCATTGGTACTTTTCATGTGAACTGCATATCCAACATGAATAGATGGTAAAATATTTCCCATATGCAATAGTAATGCTTTTAAACTCAATATTGAACTATCTATAAACAATCTCCATTCGTCTGGCTAATGTTATTACAGAAAACCAAGTTCTTTTCCATGTTAAAAAATGGTCCTAGGCCTTTGCTGCGTCTACGAAAAACGTATACTGAAACATCGTCTTCTGATACGTTCTGCTGCTGCAATTTTGGTCCTAGTAACTTTGTTTTACTTTTTGGACGTTCTAAGTCTCTCACAAGATCGTTTAATTCTGACTGAGTTATTTTATGCGGTTGGCAGTATAACGTGCTGGGTGTGAATTCAGGATCTCTTGATGTTGATGGCATATCTTCTTATTGAGAAATCGTTGTTATCTGATTCGTAAGTGAATGTTTCGTTTCTAGGGGTTCTGGAATACGAAGTTCGTCACTATGAGGCACAGGTCTCAAGGCAAATGGTATATTTGGATAGTTGAATACAAACTTTTTCTTCTTGGATATACTTGTGCCTTTTCCAACACGAGGTATGATGCAGAAATAGCTATCATTAACATGATTTGAAGGCTCTTTTCAGATCATTGGGACAGCAAACCACATAGATCGCTTGTCACTATTTAACCAGATTCTCTGACTTGAAGCGCATGCATTATAACAGATGTGTGGCGTCCACATATCTGCTGTTTATTTTGATCCCCAATATTGCAACCGAAATAAAATTGATATGTCTTTTTTATCAATGGGGTAAAGACCGCTTCTGAGACGCAAAAGTCACCTCACCACAAACATAACAGAAGTGCTCTGAATTGTTTACACACTTTCGAGACATCTTACAATCTCAACTATACGATTCGACTCACAAACTTCAACTGACTAACCCGTCCGCTTTGTAGCTGCTTATATACCGATATACGGCTTCTATATTTTCAGAGAATATTCGAGATTTTTCTATCCAATTCCATAATATTCGCAATAGCAGCGTTTGTTTATTACATTCATCTTTGTAATCTATCCTGACTACCAATTCTGATCAAAATCGGAGAAGATAAAAGCTTTTTACAGCCATTTTATGCTCGTCATTTTAAACTACATTGAGTTACGTAAACTAAGTGACCAATTCTGTAAATAGTCGGGGAGCTCAGTGGATTTTCGTAGTCAATGAGGAGACATGGCTCCACAAAAGTTTTTTATACGTATTTTTACTCCCGGATTAGGAATATCGAAGGTGGAGTACCGAAAATGGTCAGGTTCTCTGACTTGAAGCGCATGCATTATAACAGATGTGTGGCGTCCACATATCTGCTGTTTATTTTGATCCCCAATATTGCAACCGAAATAAAATTGATATGTCTTTTTTATCAATGGGGTAAAGACCGCTTCTGAGACGCAAAAGTCACCTCACCACAAACATAACAGAAGTGCTCTGAATTGTTTACACACTTTCGAGACATCTTACAATCTCAACTATACGATTCGACTCACAAACTTCAACTGACTAACCCGTCCGCTTTGTAGCTGCTTATATACCGATATACGGCTTCTACATTTTCAGAGAATATTCGAGATTTTTCTATCCAATTCCATAATATTCGCAATAGCAGCGTTTGTTTATTACATTCATCTTTGTAATCTATCCTGACTACCAATTCTGATCAAAATCGGAGAAGATAAAAGCTTTTTACAGCCATTTTATGCTCGTCATTTTAAACTACATTGAGTTACGTAAACTAAGTGACCAATTCTGTAAATAGTCGGGGAGCTCAGTGGATTTTCGTAGTCAATGAGGAGACATGGCTCCACAAAAGTTTTTTATACGTATTTTTACTCCCGGATTAGGAATGTCGAAGGTGGAGTACCGAAAATGGTCAGGTAATTTGTTATAAAAAAAAGTTTTTTGTAAAATAATATTATTGTGTCTCTTGTGATTTTTCCGTCCGACGGGTAGTTTTTGAGTTAAAAATCATTAAAAATTTGACAAAATGGCATATCTTGCCACTTCAACATGAATACCTTTGCGTAAATAAATATTTTCAAATTGCGCCCAGCAATTGATTGTATAAGTTGTAAAATAAAGACCTACCAGTTCGGATTAATCATAAGGCGAAAATGTGTACTCGATTTTACATATTTCTGTTTTAATTCACCGTCGCGCCACCATATGGCGGTTTTTTTACAAACTTTGTTAATCTGTGTGGTTCTTGTGTTATCAAGTGGACCATCGAGATGTCGCCTTTGTCGTCTTGTTTGCTGTTTTTTGATTTTAAACTCAGCTTTATAGGATGCAAAGGCGAGATGATGGTTTGTACCGAATGCGGTGGCCTGACGAGTCCCATATTAGGATGAAACAGCGCTGTCGCCATTTGTCGGACCCAGAGTTTTTCCATATTTTGGAGTGCTCCGCACTTTTTAGGACGAGAATCATGTAGACAAATTTTCACGTCCGCTTCGCCAATATTTGATTCTATTTTATTATATATATATATATATATATATATATATATATATATATATATATATATATATATATATATAATTTGTATTTATTAATTATAAGCATCTAATCATAAAATAAACAATACAATAGCATAAGGAACTTCAGTTATTTTAACTATGTTTGAGAGCAAAAGGGTCGCATAATAATTACAATCCCTGTTTAAAATATGGCATAAGGAATAAAATACAACTGTATACTTACAACAGTAGGATACTGTTGTAAGTACACAGTTTATTAAGGCGGTAATCCCCATCTTTTTTTTCAAAAAATCGATTTTTCAAAAAGTACGACTGAGCTCATATTTGGATATGTTATTCTACACATGAATAGTTACCGTCCCTACTACTTTTATAACTTTTCATTAACATTTCATATATTATTTAAACAATTTAAGTTGAAAAAAGCAGGTTGAAATTTTCAAAAGTTCGCCATCTTTTTAAAATCACCTGATAATAGTAGGGACGATAGCGACAAGTGTACTTTTTAATAATCAATTTGATTTTGTTGTTTCAGACGCACTGAACTTGAGATATCATGTTAACCGATTTTAAGTAGGATCAACTTCAGGCAGCCATAGCAACGAAACTTATGATGATAATACAAAAAAAATTCTTGTTATTGTATGAAACGTCAACTTTCATGTATCAAAATATTGTTATAATAAAATTTATTTTACTATGAAAAAAAAAATTCAAAATAAGCCCCGAGAAGGGGACTACCGCCTTAATAGCGCATCACTTAGATGATATTTCTAAGCTAAGATTGAGCTATTAAAACAATTATAATCGCATTTCTTTCCGAACTAATAACTAATCAGAATGCAACTTGTTAGTGAAGCTACTTTCGTTCACGCGCACTGTTGAGTTTTATATTCGAAATAATAATAAAAAAAAACATAAATTTAACGAGTACTGACGAAGATAGGTGTGGGCTACGCTGCCGATTTGCATCGGGACACCGTATTTTGTCACTTAAGTTTGACAGCTAAAGAAGATAAAATTACTTTATAACAAACTTTATGAATATAATTCTAGACCTTAAACATTTTATTTAGTTTCAAACAATTTTAAATAAACATAATTCCATATAAGATGTAATTATTGAATGCGACTGATGTAATTTTTAGATTAGTTTTTAAGTACAATATGACCACTAAGTGCAATAAAAAATATACACCGAAAAACCTTAGATAGTTTAAAACTTAAAAATGAAAATCTAAAAATAGAAAATAATGATCTAAGCAAACATAATAGTGAGAAATGTAATAAAGTTAAGCTTAGTCAAGAATGAATAACAACGCAATTATCAACGAGGCACTCTAATAGTTACAAGATCGATTCTAACAAATGTATTATTTGCGCGTACAAAGGAAATTCTGAACTACATCAGATGGAATCATGTGCACATGCATCAATGGCTTCGCGAGCTAATAACTAATCAGGTTGCAACTTGTTAATGACGCTACTACCTGTATTTTCGTTCAAGCACATTGTTGAGTTTTATATTCTAAATAGACAAGTTGTTGAAAGTTGCAATACAAGTAAATTCGAAAAAGATTATTAGCATTATTTGCCAAGAAAATAAAAAATGTATAAATTTAACAAGTACTGACCAAGGTAGGGGAAATTGAGTTTTATCGCTTGGATGTAACAGCCAAAGAAGGTAAAATTACTTTATAGCAAAAATTCTAGACTTCAAACATATTATTTAGTTTCAAACAACTTAAAATAAACATCAGTCCAATATAAGGTGTGACTATTGAATAAGATTGATGTAATTTTTAGATTTGTTCAAGTACCATATGACCAACGGTGCCATAAAAATATACACATAAAAACTTTAAATAGCTTAAATAGTTTATAAGTTAAAAATGAAATTCGAAAAATAGAAAATACTGATTTAAGGAACGATAATAGTGAGGAATGTAACAAATCTATGCTTAGTCAAGAGATCAATATCAAAGCAATTATCAACGAGGCGCTCTAATAATGATAGATTCTTACAGATGTATTAATTGCGCGAAAACATCATGCAACGGAAATTCTCAACTATATCAAATAGAGTTTGTTTGAAGGTCATAGACAAAGATGTTTCTTGCGAAGTAGTAGATATCTGTTGGACTTCCATTGTCTTTATTTTTTGTTGAATATTACGACGTTTCGGCGAGTAGTTATCTCTATCCGTTTTCAAGTGAAACTAAATAAATCCCCTAGCTACATGACTATTTATACTAAAAGTAAATGCAGTGGAGTGTGACTGAGATGGGTGCAGTCATGCATGTTATGGCAAAATCCCAATTTTTTTATGCTGCATTTAGTTTTAGTTTACAATTATTAAGAAGTGGTTTTCACACTTCTCTTATATCTAAAGATGGTTTACTAAAACAACTCGGGTTCTGATGTATAACAGCGGCTTCTTTGAATTTCCGTTTTCTCCAATGTTGTTCTCGGTGTAGTATTTTAGCTTCAGACCATTTTATGTGGTGTCCATGAGTCCAGGCATGGTTGGCGGCACCCGATTTTTCTGTTTCTCCTCGAGATGTGCATTTTTGGTGTTCTTTGAACCTTACGTCAAGAGGTCTCTTTGTTTCACCAACGTAGAAATTGCCACATTCACATGGTATCTGATATACACAGTTCTTCATGTCCCCTTGAGTTGTTGGTTTGACCCTAGTGAGCCGACTTCTCAGAGAGTTATTTGAATTGAAAACAACGTTGATTTTATATCGTTTTCCTACCCTTCTAACTTTTTCTGAAATGCCTTTAACGTAGGGGATGTTCAATCCTGGTTTTCGTTCTTCATTCGTTGTCGATATTGTCCTATTTCTGCGTTGTTCAAGAAATTTATCTACTAGATATATTGGGTATCCGTTGGCTGTCAGATCATTTTTAATGTAATCTATCTCTTTCATCAAGTTTTCGTTGGAGTTGCAGAGAGTTAAGGCTCTATCTACGAGATTTCTTATAATTTCTTATTTGGTGTTGTTGGAGTGATTAGATGAATAATTAAGGTATTGTCCTGTGTGCGTGGCTTTTCTGTAAACCGAAGTTCGAATTTGTCTGCCATTTCTTTCAACCAAGACATCTAAGAATGGTAATTTATTTTCTACTTCTTTCTCCATGGTGAGTTTAATAGTTGGGTTGATATTGTTGAGATGAAAAAGGAAGTTTCGAAGTTCTTCGTCGTTTCCACTCCAAATAATAAAAGTATCGTCTACGTATCTGAGCCATAACTAAGAAATAGTTGTGGATTCAATTGCAAACATCTCGAACCATTCCATGAAAATTTTTGCGACCACCGGTGATAGTGAAGATCCCATCGGTAGTCCATCATCCTGGATGTAGAATTTTTCCTTTTCTTAAAAATAGGAATTAGTCAAACAACTTTCCAACAAGTCCATAATGGCGTGCGGTGGTAAAGATGTTCTTTCTACTAAGGTCTGGTCTTCTTCAAGTTTCTTACTTATAATTTTTAGTGACTCCTTAACTGGAACGTTGGTGTATGGGCTTTCCACGTCAAAACTAATAAAATTGTCTTCCGGTTGTACTTCTATTTCACGTATAATTTCTACGAAATGTTGCAAGTTCTTAACCCAGGACGATGCATTTCCTTGTAATGGTCTCAAAATTGGGAGGAGAAATTTGGCAAGTTCGACTTCTGAACAACAGATATCTACTACTATATCAAATGGAATCATGGACACATGCGGAAAATTATATAAAACTTTCCAATTATTTAAAGATCGCATTTATAACAATACTGTGTTGATTCTTTCACCAGAAAGATTATAAACTTTGAAAATCAAGAATCACGCTTAATGAATATGAGTATCATATGAAAATATATACAGTGTTAAAATTAAAACAAAAAAACTGAAGCAGCGTACAAATACATGCAAATATAGTTATAATAACAGAAGTTCCTTGTGCTATTATATTGATTATTTTATAATTAGGTGCTAATAATTAATAAATAAAAATAGGTACATATTAAAATGTGTCAAAGGTATTAATGCAACGATTAGCGAAAGCTATAATGGAATATGTACACTAGGTGCGCGTCTGTAAGTAGACTTCCACTTTCCTTCATACAGAGCGGCGCCTACCTTATAACTGATGAAACGCTAATTGTTTATAGCATTAGAAAACAATAAAAACATTATATTTTCGTATTGCGATTAATTCCAGCTTGTAATTCTTAACTTGACTGTCAGTTACTGGGCGCAGAAATTGAAAATATGTATTTAATCGAGAGTTATTCATGTTTAAAAGTAACAAAATAGGCCATTTTTCAAATGCTTTTTGACTCCAAAAATTACAGGTCGAATGAAAAAATCACAAAAGACACTTTTTGCTAAAAGTCGGTAAGGAACACGAAAATATTTTCTATTTTACAAAAGAAAAAAAATTTTAATTAACAATTTTTTTGTTTATAACAAATTATTGACTATTTTTCGGGGAGCCTCATATACATATAAAAAAACTTTGATGAAGCCATGTCTCTTGATCGGCTTGACAACTTATTGGGCTCCCGGACTAAAAACAAAAAATAGGAATAATCCAGATCGATGCATTCAAGATAGAGTTGAAAGCACATAAAAATATTATAACCGACAGAGTAATCTGTCACTTATACAGGGTATTCTCAAAGCTAAGATATTTATTTGAACAGGTTTTAAAACTCGTTAAAATAAAAAATGTAACCAAATTCGCCTATATAAAAACTGCAAAATAAGTTGCCATGATTAGTTCGATTCATATACAATCTTGTTTGAGGTAGATATGAGTATACTACGAGTATATGCAGCGAAAATGAAGTCTCGTTGTTAACGAACAACTGCACAAGCGTTTTATATACACTGTCTTAACTGTGCTCCGCTATTAACTTCTCAGTTCCAATAAAAAAAAAACCATTCTAAATGTCCTCAAAGAAAAAAAAATGCAAGAAATCAGGTCTGGCGAGCCAAGGAGTTGGCACATTACCCTCTATCCATCTTTTAGAAAACTCATTATTTAAACGTTCGTGAACGTCTTGTCTAAAATGTGGTAGAACTATTCTAAATGTCCTCAAAGAAAAAAAAATGCAAGAAATAAGGTCTGGAGAGCCAAGGAGTTGGCGCATTACTCTCTATCCATCTTTTAGATAACTCATTATTTAAACGTTCATGAACGTCTTGTCTAAAATGTGGTAGAACTATTCTAAATATCCTCAAAGAAAAAAAATGCAAGAAATCAGGTCTGGAGAGCCAAGGAGTTGGCTCGTTACTCTCTATCCATCTTTTAGATAACTCATTATTTAAACGTTCGTGAACGTCTTGTCTAAAATGTGGTAGAACTATTCTAAATATCCTCAAAGAAAAAAATGCAAGAAATCAGGTCTGGAGAGCCAAGGAGTTGGCTCGTTACTCTCTATCCATCTTTTAGATAACTCATTATTTAAACGTTCGTGAACGTCTTGTCTAAAATGTGGTAGAACTATTCTAAATATCCTCAAAGAAAAAAAAATGCAAGAAATCAGATCTGACGAGCCAAGGAGTTGACTCATTACTCTCTATCCGTCTTTTAGATAACTCATTATTTAAACGTTCGTGAACGCCTTGTCTAAAATGTGGTAGAACTATTTTAAATGTCCTCAAAGAAAAAAAAATGCAAGAAATCAGGTCTGGCGACCTAAGGAGTTGGCTCATTACTATCTATCCATCTTTTAGATAACTCATTATTTAAACGTTCGTGAACGTCTTGTCTAAAATATGGTAGAACTATTCTAAATGTCCTCAAAAAAAAAAAATGCAAGAAATCAGGTCTGGAGACCCAAGGAGTTGGCTCGTTACTCTCTATCCATCTTTTTGATAACTCATTATTTAAACGTTCGTGAACGTCTTGTCTAAAATATGGTAGAACTATTCTAAATGTCCTCAAAGAAAAAAAAATGCAAGAAATCAGGTCTAGAGACCCAAGGAGTTGGCTCGTTACTCTCTATCCATCTTTTTGATAACTCATTATTTAAACGTGAACGTCTTGTCTAAAATGTGGTAGATTTTTCACATAGAGAAATCATATGATGTATCACATTTAATAACTCCGGCAAATGATTTTGAAGAAAGTCAAATAATTTGCATCCGTTGCTAGATGTGGAAGACAGTATTCATCACTAGATCAGCTCAACATTAACTAAACCTCCGAGCTGAGAATGGATTCTTCCATAATTCTTATGGCTTGATGGTATGGCTGTAATCCTTGTACTCTTTGATAATGATATCGCTAAAATTGTTTTTGGCATACAGTCTTCCATATGAGCCTCTCTAATTTCAGCTGTGGTAGACATGGTGTTCGTTGTTTGATCGTTTCGTCGAGTGATTTTGTCTGTGTAAAAACCAGAAACTGAGGCTCCATTTTATCGGAACAAATTTAATGTTTTCACAAACGTGCGCCATTCTCAAAACTCTGAACCAATAAATAGAGGAACAATTTGAATGCACGCATTACTCAAATAGTTACAACTGATGGTAGAATCGAAAATCCCCTGAATATGAGAAGATATCATACCTAAATAACTAGCAGTAAATACGCTAAATAAAAAACATTATTTCCGATATGCCAAATGAAAGTCATATTGAGATGTTCACGTATATTTCAGACTCATATGTTTAAATGTAATTTTACTGTTAGTAACACAGCCCTACAAATTTTTTTTCCAGATCAGCGAACCAAACCTCCGGGGTCGAAAAAATCGTATATTCCAGAATCATTAGCTAGAACCAAAAACACCCTTGGAATGGGGTGACAAAGAGATTAAGCTAAGAGAATAGTTGTTACATCTTAATAAATCAAACTATATAAAATTTTAAAGTGTAATATATGTTAAATTAAGGTTAAAGAGTAGAGTTCTAAACTGGATTCGTAACACACCAAGAAAGGATGATATATAAAAAATTCGAACCAAAATAGTAATAATTGCTGAAGAAGCTTGAAACGCAAGAGTTTTGTTAGTGATAAGAAACTGCACTGGGCTCGACGTAATACTTATAAACTACCCCTATACAGTTGAGATAAACGACCCCTAAGTTTAAAGGACACGGAGAAACAAGAAAAATCCTGCTAAGATTCCAATTTTCATGGAGGTCATGATTGTCTGAAATTGTGTAGTACTTGCAGATAAATTTAGAATCTCCCGTACCATCAATGTCCTGCAGTGTATCCTCAGAAAGGGAAAAACTGCCCCCATATAAGATTTAACGGGATAAAAGCAGCAGTGACTTTTGAAAAAGCTCGAAACACCAGAGGTTTGTGAAAGTGAAGAGAGTCTGCAGTAGTTCTGGCTTAATTTATGAAAACTACTCTTACAGAGCTGCCAAAAACCACCCTGTATCTTTGATGACACAGAAAAATAAGAAAAAACCTTGATCAAAAAGTATTTTTGTTTTTCCGCACGCAACGAATGGTTAAATTTGCGTGCAACTGTGGAAGAGCCTTGATATACTGATACTTTTTTCTATTAGTTTTGCATTAATAACACTACTTATATTTAGTCAGTTATATATAATCAGCACGTTATTGTGTCAGTTATAAAGAATTAGGTGCATATTCCTTCACCATTTTGGTAGTGTATCACAGAAATATTAAAAAAAAATCACTCAGCACCAAGAAAAAATGTGCCATGAGAGAGGTTTCCACACTTTCCTCGTATCCCCCTTGGAATTTGAGAGAGAGAAAGATAGAGATATGGAATAGGGACGCATCGACTACTAGGTCTTTTAGCGTCCATTGTTTGGTTTCCTTGATACGTATATTTTTGGTTCTACATTAGATTGTATAATCCAATGTCTTTGATAAATTTGTTAACATTGTTAGAATTTTGGTAGGAAAGGAGAACATCAATCTTGTTTTTCTGTAATTGACGGAACGGGTGATGCTCATATTTTTTGCATTCCGTGATGATATGTTTGATTGATAGGGAGGTATGACAGGTTTCGCAGTAAGGAGCAGGGGATTTGTTTAGGAGGTATTCATGGGTTAGCTTCGTGTGGCCAATTCGGAGCCTCGTCATTATGGTTAATTCTTGTCTTGGTAGATTAGGGAGGGGGATGCCAGTAAAGAAAGTCTTTTTAACTAATTGAAGTTTGTTGATTGAATCCTGAAGGTCCCATTCTAGTTGAATGAGGTTTCGAGACATATGATGTAAAGAGTTTTTAAGGTCTTGAGGGTGGAATATTTTGTTTACTTGCAAGGGTCTCGGCTTTAGTATTTCCTGGGATTCCAGTATGACTTGGTACTCAGAAGAAGGTGAAGGATTTGTTCCTGATATGGAAGTATTTTATTAGGGTTTTGATCTCGTGAGCTATTAGATAACTAGGATCGATTAGTTTGAGAGAGTTTAGAGAATCTGAAATTACCAGCCAGTTTGATTCAGAGGTATTTATGCAATATTGTAAGGCTTTAAGAATCGCGAATAGCTCAGCAGTAAGGATTGAAGAGGATTTATAGAGGGAGAACACTTTTTCTGCATTTTTTGTATAGTATGATGCTCCGACTGTGTTAGCTTTTTTGGAGCCATCAGTAAATATGAGTTCGTGATTGCTGTATTTTAATTGAATTATTTGATGGTACCTTGATTGGATTATTCTCAGGTTAACTTCTTTTTTATCTAGTAGTGTAAGTTCGAAGTTACAACTGATGGGGAAATGACTCCAAGGTGGGAATAGGTATGTGTTTATTTCATCTACTGAGGGCATAGTTATTGATATACGTTCCCTGGTTTTGGCGAAGCTAGTATGAATGAAAGAAGAATACTTATTCAAAGAAGTGCAGTTGTTGGGGGGGGGGGGTTGAAAAAGGATTTAAAATGCGGGATGTACAGATGGAAGTGGAGTGAGCTCACATAATTAAAAGTAAGTTGCATCCTTCTATGTTCTAATGATGGGATTTCTGATTCACAATATAGGCTATTGATTGGACTGGTGTGAAAAGCACCTGTGGAAAGGCGTATGCCTTTATTATGGATAGGGTTTAATTTCCTGATGTAGAAGGTAGTGTATCAAATAAATATTAAAAAAAAATCACTCAGCACCAAGAAAAAATATGCCATGAGAGAGTCTTCCACACTTTCCTCTTATCCCCCTTGCAATTTGAGATGCTTTGTCTCTAACCGTGTTAGACGTACTCTGGTACGTCTGTCCTTAGGTTTTTTCAGTTTCTCTAATATAAATGTATTTATACACCCAACTGCAAGTATATTGTATTCACCATGAGTGAAGATTAAATATTCGGATTGCGTGGAATGCTGGGAGATGGCGCTGTTTGTATTGAACTTCATATTTTGTCTGATATAAGTTGCTTGGAGAATACGTTTTTCTTATGTTTAAGTGCGTTTGGCTACCCTATACTGACGAGAACTAAAGAGTTCGAATATTTAAAATTTAAAACAAGGAAGATAGAGATTAAATAATATCCTTCCTCAAACTGTGTTTCAATAAATTATCCATTCCGTCAAATTGACACCTCGACCAAGAAAGAATATGAAGCTAATACAAATGTTGGTGTATTCCCATATTCGTTACTGAACTATTATTTAAAACGGTAATTAAGACAGCAAACTATATCCTCTACATATTATACTACGACTTTTTCTACATTACTTATAATAATTTTCTTACCTATGAACTGAATATCAACGGGCGGTCTTTTCGACAGATGCGTCAGAGTAATATTTGGTTTCTTTGAGTTACTGTTCGGTACCTTTCGTAAGGTACCTGATTTTGTGACTGTAACAGCGGATGAACCATTGCAGAGGTTTGTTTGGGAACCACTGAAAAATACATATTAATTAGATTTGTTTATTACTAAAATTTAATTACTGAAAACCATTAATACAATAAAAATTTCTTAAATTCTTAGACTAGGAGCGTCTGTTCGCACTTGAAAAATGTCGAAGATTGAAAAAAATAATTCAATTTTCTGGGTGAAATCCGCTTTAAAAATAATATTAGTATACTCCAGTTTGTCTAAGAAAAAAGACGAAAACATTTATTACAGATATCTAAAGATATTAAATCATAGGAGGGGCCTAGAAATGATAAAAACTCAAAGAGGATGCGGCTGAAGTTTGGAACGTTCACGCGAACGAATTTTGTACATAGTAAAAAATAATTTCAAAAATTAGAGAAAATTGCTAAAAATTCATATTAAAAGAAGAAAGAAATGTAAAATATTCTAAAAAATGAATTATTCTTTTTTTTTCTACCTGACATGTTTATAAAACTTGGGCATTATATTTGGTTTCACTTGAAGGTTATAATTTAATAAAATGATTTTAAAAATATCGTCTATGAGAGTTGACAAATAAAAATGTAAGCAAATTTGTTATTGACTGGCTGGACCGGTTGATATTACATCTTGTGCCAAAAAAAATTAAAAACCGACTTAGCTCGGGATACATATAACCGACGTTATACAGCGAAAAAATTTTCTATGGGAGTTCACATGCAAAACTGCATATAAATTGTATATTGATTGGCAAAGTTTATTTTTCCTAGAGCCCCTAATAAAAAAAAATTAAAATAATTGCGGACTGGACTAAACATATATAATAAAGTTAAAAAATCGTTTATGGGTATTCACAAGTGAAAGTATATAAAAATTTTGTATTGACGACCTAAGTATTTTTATATTAAAGCTGTATACAACTTTTATATTGAGGTGCAAGGTTTTTAATATGAATATATCTAGCCCGTCAATATAAAATATGTGCGGATTTTAACTTGTGAAACGCCATAGACGATTTATTTAAATGAATTTAAGGGTGGTCATGTGTCCCGTTCGCAAGCATTTTTAGAAATATCTGTTTATACAGGGTTTTAATATGAATATACCTAGCCCGTCAATTTAAAATATGTGCGGAATTTAACTAGTGAAACGCCATAGACGATTTTTTTTGTATGAATTTAAGGATGGTAGTGTCCCGTCCGCAAGCAGTTTTAGAAATATCTGTTTATCAAGGGTTTTAAGTGGTTATATGTTTCCCTTCCGCAAACGTTTTTATTTTTTTTTATAAAGAGCTTTAATATTAATATACTTAGCCTGTCAATATGAAACTGGAATGCATTTTTACTTATGCACTCCAGACATGATTTTTAATAAATATATTAAAATGAGGGTGGCTTTTTTGTCCTGAGCAAAATCGTTTTTTAGAATTTTTTTACATTAAGGTCTTTACTTAACCTGTCAATAAAAAATTTGTATGCAACATATACTTTTGAATCGTCAAAACCATGTTTAAAATCTTCTTTTTTTTGTTATATAGTGTCAGTCAGATGTCCTAACTTACTATAAGATTTTCCAAGACAGTCCTAACCAGTAAAATTTGTTTTTTTTTTTCGACAATATAGGATGGAATACTTTTTAGATAAAATTTTGTTTCTCATTTTTCGGTAATATTTTTTTGAGTGTATAATTCGTCTCGTGAATGTTCCAAACTTCAGCCGCATCAAAGAGGTACTATCAGATCGACTCTGTTTTTTTATAAACAACAGCCAAAATCGGAAAATTAGATTTTCTGCACGTAGAATTTTCCGATGACATTTTAGAGAAAAGTATGGATGAAAATTGTAAGTATTGAAAAGATCTTTCATTTCATGTTTTATACGTCAAAATTGATGAACAATTTATCGAGATAATGGCGAATAACCCCCTTTTTTTATACTATTTTATAAATGTTAATAACTTTTACAGTAATGACCGAAAGTGACATATTTCACCTTGGTAATGAGGTATTAGGAGTCTTTATAAGTGTGCGAAAGTTCAGCCAGATGAATAGTTTATGAGTTTTGTCAATTGTTTATTAAAGGCATGAAAAGTTCAAACAATTGTAGCTCAGAGATAATGCTTCTAGAGACATTTTTAAAAGTGAAATGGATTGAAAGATCAAACTAAAAGGAAAGTTTATATATATAAATAAATAAGTTATTGTCCGTGTAATATAAAAACAAAAATAAAATGGAATCTTGGCTTAGCGGACGTGAAATGTGTCAATCTGTACTATTCTCGTGTTAAAAAGTGCGGAGCATTTCAAAGTATGGAAAGACTCCGGGTCCGACAGATGGCGACAGCGCTGTTTCGTCCTAACATGGGACTCGTCAGGCCACCGCAGTCGGTACAAACCATCATCTCGCCTCTGTATCCTATAAAGCTGAATTTAAGATTAAAAACACGTGGCTTTCGTTGCCAATCTAGCAGCAAGCGTGGTTGCCTTGTACCGAATAATGCGACCCCTATCCTTTGGGCAGCGCGTTTTGTGTATTAAATTTTATAGATTTCTGTTTTTATTCACTGTCGCGCCACCACATGGCGGTTTTTACAAATTTTGTCAATCTGTGTGGTTCTTATGTTATCGAGTGAACCATCGAGATGTCGCCTTTGTCGTCCTATTTGCTGTTTTTAATCTTAAATTCAGTCTTATAGGATACAGAGGCGAAATGATGGTTTGTACCGACTGCGGTGGCCTGACGAGTCCCATATTAGGACGAAACAGCGCTGTCGCCATCTGTCGGACCCGAAGTCTTTCCATACTTTGGAATGCTCCGCACTTTTTAACACGAGAATAGTACAGATTGACACATTTCACATCCGCTAAGCCAAGATTTCTTTTTATTTTTGTTTATATATATATATATATATATATATATATATATATATATATATATATATATATATCTCAAAATTTTTTTTAACAAAGTGGGTTAAAGAAGAGGTGCTTTTTGCTTAAAAACAATTAGAATAACTTTGTTATTTTTCATCGTACAGACTGGTTATTTATCAGGTGGATTGCAAAGGTGGTTGAAAATCTCAGATTTTAGAAAATAAACGCTCTACGACCAATAGAAGCCAAGAAAGACTTTTTTAAAATCATATCTCTGTTGTTTATGAACGACTGAGTAAACTCCCGCCTTTTTGTATTGCTATAACGATATGCACACTATAACAAGGATTGCTCGTGCCGAACATAATGTGGCACCATAACTATTGCGCAAACGCGGCTCAAAATTTATATCCAACAAAGGAACAAAGAGACAGGCAAGAAAGCAAGTTAATATTGCATTGTCATCCAGTTCTGAACTATCTTAAAAGTTTTAAGTCTTTGCTCATTGGGAAGTTAGTTGTAAATCGATTGCAAAATTTGTACCGAACAGTCTCAAGTCTCGAGCTCAAGTCAATTTAAAATCGATTGCAAGATTTAAACCGAACAAATAAACAAACAGGTAGAGAAGAAAGCAAGTTAAGTTTGCGTTATCATCCACTTCTGAGCTATGTTAAAAGTTTCAAGTCTGCTCATCAAGAAATTAGTTTAAAATCAATTGCAAAATTTGTACCGAACAGACAAACAAACAAAAAACAGACAGACAAAAAAATATTACATTATCCTCTAGTTCTAACCCATGTTTAAAGTTTCAAGTCTCTAGCTCATCGAGAAGTTAGTTTAAAATCGATTGCATTATCATCCACTTCTGAGCTATGTTAAAAGTTTCAAGTCTCTGCTTATCAAGAAATTAGTTTTAAATCGATTGCAAAATTTGTACCGACCAGACAAACAAACAAAAAAAGAGGCAGACAAAAAAGCGAGTTAATATTACATTATCCTGTAGTTCTAACCTATGTTGAAAGTTTCAAGTCTCTAGCTCATCGAGAAGTTAGTTTAAAATCTATTGCATTGTCATCCACTTCTGAGCTATGTTTAAAGTTTCAAGTCTTTAGCTCATCGTGAAGTCAGTTTAAAATCGGTTGCAAGATTTAAAGCGAACAGACAAACAAACAAACAGACAGAAAAGATAGCGAGTTAATTTTGCATTATCATCCACTTCTGAGCTATGTTTAAAGTTTCAAGTCTCTGCTCATCAAGAAATTAGTTTTAAATCGATTGCAAAATTTGTACCGAACAGACAAACAAACAAAAAAAGAGGCGGACAAAAAAGCGAGTTAATATTACATTATCCTGTAGTTCTAACCTATGTTTAAAGTTTCAAGTCTCTAGCTCATCGAGAAGTTAGTTTAAAATCTATTGCATCGTCATCCACTTCTGAGCTATGTTTAAAGTTTCAAGTCTTTAGCTCATCGGGAAGTCAGTTTAAAATCGATTGCAAGATTTAAACCCAACAGACAAACAAATAAACAGACAGAGAAGAAAACGACTTAATTTTGCATTATCATCCAGTTCTGAGCTATGTTAAAAGTTTCAAGTCTACTCATCTAGAAATTAGTTTTAAATCGATTGCAAAATTTGTACTGAACAGAAAAACAAACAAAAAAAAACAGATAGACAAAAAAGAGAGTTAATATTACATTATCCTCCAGTTCTAAACTATGTTTAAAGTTTCAAGTCTCTAGCTCATCGAGAAGTTAGCTTAAAATCGATTGCATCGTCATCCACTTCTGAGCTATATTTAAAGTTTCAAGTCTTTAGCTCATCGGGAAGTCAGTTTAAAATCGATTGCAAGATTTAAAGCGAATAGACAAACAAATAAACAGACAGAAAAGAAAGCGAGTTAATTTTGCATTATCATCCCGTTTTGAGCCAAAAGTTTCAACTCTCTGCTCACCAAGAAATTAGTTTTAAATCGATGCAAAATTTGTACCGAACAAACAAACAAAAAACAGACAGACAAAAAAGTGAGTTAATATTACATTATCTTCTAGTTCAAACCTATGTTTAAAGTTTCAAATCTCTAGCTCATCGAGAAGTTAGTTTAAAATCGATTGCATTGTCATCCACTTCTGAGTTATGTTTAAAGTTTCAAATCTTTAGCTCATCGGGAAGTCAGTATTAAATCGATTGCAAAATTTGTACCGAACAGACAAACAAATATGACGACTTTAGTCTATTTCCATTTATTTTATTACTCATAATTAAACAGACAGAAAACGAGTCAATAAAAACGTGGTAAAAAGAAACAAAAAAGTAACGATTACAGAATGTAAACTTAATATACAGGGTGATTCAAAAATCGATCACGAAACTTAAGGGGGTGATTCTACTTGACAAAATAAGGGTAGAGCTTCATATAATTTTTTTTCAAAATGTCATTCGTTTTCGAGTTACAAGCCGTCCAAGTTCAAGTTTTTATTTTTTGTTTTTTGAATTACTTGCTTACAGGAAAACCGATTTGACTAATATTTGAAAGATAGGCTAAGTCTTCTGCGCTTCATCATTTTAGTAACAATTCACATTGATTGTTTGCCGCTAGAGGGCACTTTACCTACGTTGAAAATTGTTTTTTTTGTCATAATTTTTTAGTGTTGACAGCTACAGTAGTTTTTGGCATAATTTCTGAAAGACTGATGCCAGGCCTTTAAAAAAGGTGCTCTTTATTTACATCGCTAAACCCAACGGTTTAGACGTAAATCACCCTTAAAAATTAAGTGGTAAATTTACTTTTCTCATTTCATTACCACCAGCTACCAGGTAAATAGCTATCAAAGTATACTAGAGCTGTCAGTTTAACATCAAATAAATTCGCTTTTTAAACTATTTAATTTATAATCTTAAAATAACTAATAATGGCTAATCACCAATATTCAAATATCGAATATTGTGATATCCATTTTTGTTATGGAAAAGCAAATGGTAATGCAGAGTTGGCAACAAGATATTATATGGAGAGTTATCCGGAAAGAAATATCCCTCATGCTCAAACATTTTCCAGTGTGCACAGGAGGCTTGCGGAATGTGGTTCCTTTAAAAGTTATAATGGAAATAGGGGAAGACCTAGAACTGCTAGAAACGTGCAACAAGAAGAAAGAGTGCTTGAAATTATTGAAGATAATCCAGGTATTAGTACTAGAAAAATTGGGAATGAAGTGCGGCTCTGTCAGGCTAGTTCATGGAGGATACTAAGAGAAGAACAACTCTACCCGTTTCATTCAAAAAAGGTGCAGGCTCTTTATGACGATGATCGGCCGAGACGGTTGGAAATGTGCAATCAGATCCTAGCTAAGTATGAACACGATAATCGATTAATTGGCGTCATATTATTTACTGACGAAGCTGGTTTCACTCGTGATGGCATAACAAATCTACACAACATCCACACATATGCTTACGAGAACCCAAACAATGTGGTAGAAACGAAACATCAGCGTAGATTTTCACTAAATGTGTGGGCAGGGATAATGGGAGATTACCTTATTGGTCCTCATTTCTTTGATGGCCCATTAACTGGTGACGTATACTTAGATTTTATCCAAAATCGTCTCCCATTGTATCTGGAAGATGTGCCATTGGAAGTAAGGGCCAACATGTGGATCCTCCAAGACGGAGCTCCGCCCCACTTTAGTATACGTGTCCGACAGTATTTGAATGCAACGTATCCTGAGCGATGGATAGGACGAAGTGGACCATTGGCATGGGCAGCGAGGTCACCAGACCTTAATCCTATGGATTTTTTCTTTTGGGGTCATTTGAAACAATTGGTGTACGATATTCCAGTAATCAACGTCGAGGATCTTCGCTTCAGGATAATCGAAAAGTGCCAAATTATTAAAGAAACACCAGAAATTTTTCATCGAGTTAGGCGACATTTTTTGAAGAGTGTTAGGAAATGTATGGAAGAAAATGGGGGACATTTTGAGAATCTTTTTTAGTTTGTTTAGTACTGTTTCATTAATTTTTATCAATTAAATGTATATCGCAATAATCCATAATATGAATATTTACTGATTAGCCATTATTAGTTATTTTAAGATTATAAATTAAATAGTTTAAAAAGCGAATTTATTTGATGTTAAACTGACAGCTCTAGTATACTTTGATAGCTATTTACCTGGTAGCTGGTGGTAATGAAATGAGAAAAGTAAATTTACCACTTAATTTTTAAGGGTGATTTACGTCTAAACCGTTGGGTTTAGCGATGTAAATAAAGAGCACCTTTTTTAAAGGCCTGACATCAGTCTTTCAGAAATTATGCCAAAAACTACTGTAGCTGTCAACACTAAAAAATTATGACAAAAAAAAACAATTTTCAACGTAGGTAAAGTGCCCTCTAGCGGCAAACAATCAATGTGAATTGTTACTAAAATGATGAAGCGCAGAAGACTTAGCCTATCTTTCAAATATTAGTCAAATCGGTTTTCCTGTAAGCGAGTAATTCAAAAAACAAAAAATAAAAACTTGAACTTGGACGGCTTGTAACTCGAAAACGAATGACATTTTGAAAAAAAATTATATGAAGCTCTACCCTTATTTTGTCAAGTAGAATCACCCCCTTAAGTTTCGTGATCGATTTTTGAATCACCCTGTATGTCCGACAAATATTAGGTCGGTTTTTTAAAAAGTTGTCGGTTTCAAAAAAAAAGTATAATCATAATCAAATCGACGTTTTTACCAGCCACTAATAAGTCGGCAATTAAAAAACAACATTATTATATCATGTTACCATTACTCAAATGGTCATTAAATGATCCCCATTACCACAATCCTTGAACTTTGTTAATAATCTGTAATTATGTCTAATATAAATTAACGAGTAAATATTAATTGCAATTGCGAAATTTTCTGTCACAAATTACCTCTTTTGTCTAGTGCGGATGTACTTAGACAATAAAACTGCGTACAATGAACTTGATAGTATTTAAAAGAAAGTTTCGCAAATTAAAAAATTTTTCGGTTCTAGAATGATGAATAATGATGATATCACATGTGAGCAAATGATAATTATGTTTTCGTGGTCTTTGTGTGTCGATTTTTCACTGCAGCAAATAACAATTATATGTGTTGCAAAGCAATTAATTTATTTCATCAAATAACTATTTATTATTTTGCGATGTTTGCCAATGTAATTTCAGAGAAAGTATTTTATTTAGGGAGAATATAATTATGACTGTTGCAATTATGAAATTTTCGGTAAAAGCAGAAAGTGAAGATCGTAATAGTAAGTTTTTAGGTCCACTGATGCATCACTTGGCGGTGTTAGATTCGTATCCTCTCAGGCACGGGAAAAATTTTTCAAAAATTGGCGGAAGAAGAGTACAAATAATTTTAAAAATCCGCCGATTGGGACGTTTTTCCTTCAATTTTTTTATCAGCTGTGTGCAAGACTTCGTACGTAAGTACAAGGTATGTATTACATACAGGATGTTCACTATACAGGGTGTCCGGGAACATGTGTCAAATCTCCCGGATATGAAAGAAACACGTGAAAGGAATACTAGAAGTTCATATAAACTTTTTTTCGTTAAGGCCTCCTCTTCGATAGATATGGGCTCCCAAAGAGCTGCAATGGAATCAAATTTTTTACACATAATTATTGAACCACCAGATGAATGAATGAATGAATGAATGAATGAATGAAAAAGTGGTGGTGATCGATGCCTAGGCCTCCATTGGGCCCTTTACATCCCACCATATCTGCAGGTTATTCGAGGCGGATCGCCTTTGCGAATCCAAGCAGCCTCGTTATTTGAACTTGCCTAACTGCTTCCGGTAACAAAACTATATCTCCGAAATATCTCAGGCTGTTGAGTGCTGGGCACCCTCTGAGAACATGGTCAACAGTTTCATCCTCCTCCAAACACCATCTGCACGTCGGGTCGCCCTCGACACCAATTCTATGAAGATGGCCCCGGAGGTGACAATGTCCTGTCAACAATCCCACCACAATTTGCAGCTCTTTCCTTCCCAAGGAGAGAAGCTTCTTAGTACGCCGTGCGCAAGGCCCCGTTATATGTTCCCTAGCACACCTCCTTCCAGGAGCTCCCCTCCATGATTCAATAAATTTGCTTTCCAGCAACGATTTCAATTCCCTTTTGCCAATAGCAATTGGAACAGGTAATATTGGTTGGGGTCCATACGGTTCAATCGCCGAACCCAACTTTGCCAGACGGCCTGCTTCCTCATTCCCGCGTATGCCTGAGTGACCCGAGACCCATACGAGTCTGACTGTGCAGCCTTTCCTTATCATACCATTTAGTACATCCTTGCACTCAGACACCAGTTGCGAAGTCACAACACTTGACTTCAATGCCAATATCGCAGCCTTGTGTCTAAGCATATATTTATTACTCTATTCCTGTCTATGTTCCTCTCACAGAAATGGACACACTGCAGAATAGCATAAATTTCCGATGTGAAAATTGTCACACATTATCCGAGAGCGTAGTAGTCTCTGACTCCTGTGGTCTTGCCGAATACTCCGGCTCCAGTTCTTTCATCTTGTCGAGATCCATCAGTATACCACCAGGACCCATTTTTCGAAAGATTTTGTTCTCCCTCCCAATCCTATCTACTTGGCATAAGTATCTCCAGGGAGAGGTTGGGTTTTAAAAACGGCGTCCGGTAGTCTGTCCGCATGGGGAGTGATGGACACCTTTCCACCACGCTTCCCAGACACCTGAGTCGCTGCCTGTCTCAATTCCAAGATGTCCCAGGCAACTGAGATGATAAACAGTCTTCAGGGCCTCGTTCTCTATGTATAAGTAAAGAGGAGGCAGGTTCACCAGGACTTTCAGAGTCCTGGTGGGAGCAGTTCCCATCGCACTCAATATTCCCACACAAGCCATTCTCTGAACTTTGTCAAGTTGAAGAATGTGTTTGCGCTTTGTTATACTACGCCCCCATACAATAGCGGCGTACGTTATCATGGGGCGGATCACCATAGTATATATCCAAAATAGCACTTTAGGTGTCAGTTCCCATGTACACCCAAAGGCTCGTTTACAAGCCCAGAAAGCACATATGGCTTCCTTAGTTTGAGCCTCAATATGATCATTCCAGCTCAGTCGTGAGTCCAGAATTATTCCCATGTATTTAACTGCCCCCTTAAGTTGAAGAGTCCTTCCCATCAATGTAATTGTGGAAAGTCTCCCCATTTTCCTCTTTTTTGTAAAGAGTACTAACTCGGCCTTGTCCGGATTTATTCCGAGCTCCTCCCTACGGCACCATCGTTCCGTGATCCGGAGGGCCTGCATCATTGGTCCCTCCAGGTCCCAGACATAACGACCAGGGCACAAAATGACCAGGTCATCAGCATAGGCCTGTGTATACAAACCGGCATCATTCAGTTCACTCAACAGGCTGTCCACTACAAGGCTCCACAGCAAGGGCGATAGAACTCCTCCCTGTGGACAGCCCCTACTTGACAGTGATTTAACAGTTACATTGTTAAGCTCAGCATATATTATTTTCTTAGTTAACATTGCCCTGATCCATGCGATTACTGTCGGTTCAGAGCCTCGCCGCTGTAGAGCATTGCATATCGAATCGTGAGACGTGTTGTCGAATGCCCCCTCGATATCGATAAAGGTACCTAAGGCAGATCGTCCACCCAACAGCGCACTTTCGACTCTTGTGACGAGTCGGTGTAGCGCCGCATCTGTGGATTTTCGTGCCTGATAGGCATGAACCACCAGATATATTTCAATTTTTTTACTATGATGCATATCATAAGACCCTTCAAATTACTATCTAAGAAAGTATTGTGAATTACTCATAGCTGCAGGAACGGACTAGCTGTGACCCCATTTCTTTATGCTCTGTATGATAAGAACTTTGATGTTTTTTCGAAAACGGTTAGAATTTGCGACATGAATGAAGAATACTTAATTTTTAGTTAATAGTTAAAGGTATGTAAAAAAGGTTGTCCAAAGTTTATTCATATAGGGTGTAAAAACGGGTCATGAGTGTCACAGATAGTCCAGCCCTGCAGCAGTGAGTAATTCATAACACTTTCTTGGACAGTAATTTGAAGGGTCTGGTGATTCAATAATTATGTGTAAAAAACTTAATTCCATACTTCGATCATACCCTGGATTTAAACAACAATAGATTTGTTTGAAGGCTGTTTATGGTCGATGGGGGAGACGCTTTTTTGATGTTTGACAGACATAAACATGTTTACTTATCTTTCAGTTTATTGCTTGTCGTGACATTTTTCGGTGTTTTTAAGTGTTAGAAATTACTATAAATGCGAAATTTACAATTTATATTAACAAAAAGAGGATTTAAAAACCTATTTTTATTGGTAAATATTGTTTACATATTGAAAATAACAGTAATAATAATTTAGGCAACCATATATTCATACTTTATGTATTCAGAATTGACGTACCGATTATCATATGATACTTGTTTAAATAATGCAATTAGAAAAGGATGGCATAAAATCGGTATGTGTGTACCAAGAAATGAAATATCTACTGTTCATCAACACTTTTTCAAATATAAATAAAAATATTATTACGTTATTCAGCATTTAAACAACCGGGCCCTAGTTCTGACGTTATGCTAATTCTACAGGGGTATGTTCGAAGATTCTATTGCAACTCTTTGGGAACCTATATCTCCGAAAAGTAGGATTACATGAACTTGTAGTATTTCTTTCACGTGGTTTTTTGTTTCATATCTGGGAGATTCCCCACATTTTCCCGGATGAGTATTCGTCAAACTCTCGGTAGTATACAAAAGGCAGAGATATGAGGCCCAAATAGGGTACCCAATCCAAAGTTATATTTCCTTGAAAAGGATTACATATCCAGTTGTTCGATTCAGATATTTTTTTACGAAAATAGGCCTTGAATATTAATTGAAGTTGTTTGAGATGTTCAGTAATATCTCTTTTAAAATTTTCATTAAGTTGAATTTCATTTTCTAATAAAATGGTGCTGAAAGAACCAAAACATTCGTATTCATTCACCTGCAGACACTGAATCCAAAACTTGAACTTCTTTATAGCATAGCTGCTGTTCTATTATGCACACTGAAAATGTTGATACCTCGGCTCTTGTAGACATTTAAATCATCTAATTCAGAAAAAATGTCGGCTAAGTATGTAAGTTTTTGAAGCCAAAGAATACCAGATACACAAGAGGACCAATGAAATCGATCGTCAAGAAAAAATGCTTGAACTTCAGACTTCAATTCAAACAAGAGGGTAAAAATCTTGCCACTAGAAATCCATCTAACTTTTTTATGAGGTAGTAAAGAAACTTGGGAGCTTCCAAAGTCCTGACAAAGCACACGGATCAATTTTTACACCTCTACTGGATAACTCTGCAGGAATGCGTTTACATGCCATGGCTTGTCTATGAATACAGCATTCAATATTTTCGTTGATCTTTACCCGCACCACAAGACCAAAAAATGTTCCGGTTATTGATACTGCACCATCAGTGCACACAGCCAAACAAAAAGACCAATTTATTTCATTTTTTCAAAATAATCATTGATCATACCGAAAATTGCTGCACCTGTCGTAAAGATTTTCAATGGTTTTGCAAATAATATATCTTCTTGACTGGAATTCTTAAAAATTTATCTTACATAGACAAGCGATACTTTACTTCTACATCGGTCGACTTGTCAAGCCGAATAGCGGAATAATTCAATTTTGTTCTTTTTAAAAGTTCACTTTCCACATCATTTGCCAAATCATTAATTCTCCGCGACATGGTGTTGTTTGATAAGGAAACAAGGTCAATTTTCTTTGCCGCTTTTTCTCCAAGCAAACACTTCGTGACGTCTTTAGCACACGGTCCAATCAAATTTTCTGCCACTGTATGTGATTGTCCGGACCTTGCAATTCTGTAATTAACTCGAAATTATATCTCGAGTGCCATTTTACTATCTTCGTTTAAATCTGTTAAAAAAAAAAGAAAAACTAGACTTTTTATAATATAACCTGCCAATTTTTTTTAATATACTCAACAGGTTTATCTTTGCAATCCGGATGTCTTTCTTCAAGGTGTCTACGAAGAAGTGATGGTTCTAAACTGCTGTTGGCCAAGACTTCATTACAGATTATACAAAGCGCTTTAGGTTCTAATTCCACCCTGGTAAAATAAAAATCCATTTGAAAATAATAGTCACTGTCATATTTTCGTTTCTTACCTTTCTTCTCACCCTGTTTTTAATTTGCTTTCTGTCTGCGCATTTGGAAAAAGTCTTGGTTCGCTTAAGAAGAAGTTGCCGTAACGACTCGTCGCGTTATAAATTGTTGCTTGTTGCGATATTAAAATTCCGTAATTACAACGGATGTTTCGCGAACCCCCGGGAGTTCGCAAACGACCACTTGGGAAACGCTGGCCAAATGCATTTAATTGGGTCATAGATTATTTCATCTCATCTTATTTCATGAAAAAGCGTTCCCGCTAAAACCAAATTTCACAACTTTACCTGCCTCACGACCCTATATATTACACTGCAAGAAATTGTTAAAATTAGAAGGAATACCACCATGGATTATTTCATCTTAACCAGATGCGACAAAAGACCTTCCCGCCAAAAGCAGGTTGAACGTAACCTTTCTGTGTCGCGTTGTTTTCTATTCGAATTTTATAGTTATTATATTAAATTATTATTTTTAAAAAATTTTGCTTAAAAATAGTATGACAAACTTCCTGAGACTGCCGTATCTACACGTCGAAAGCTGGTGAAAATAGGGCTCTTTTTAAATTCCCTAGAGATTTTTTAAATAAAGCACTTTCCCATTGTCAGAAATGATAAGAACAAAATAAGTTATGTCTGAGAGGTCCAAATTAACAAAATTTAACAAATGATTAATGTATGTTTAACCTTACCTTGATATAAAAATATTTGTTTAGATGACTGATAAAAAATAAAGATATGAAGTTATCTAATAAAATGTGTTACACATATTTGTAAAGAATGCTTGATGTATTTACTAACTGTTTCTAAAAATGTATTCTATAAACATTTCTCTCAAATCATATGGGACCTGTAACAAAATAGAAATACGGTACTTCTTACAAGTAAGTTACCTGAAGTGTCCGGTTCTAATTTCAATATTTTGTAAAGGGTACAAAATGAGAAACGTATTTTTTTATCTATGGAGATTCATTTTAACTGGGTAAAACCCGCCCCTAAAGTTCACCCCTAAAAACAGTATTTTTGAAATATTTCAGATTCTAAGCGAGGTATCTTTATAAAACAAAATGAAAATTACTTGTTGTTCGAAATGATGTTAAACTATGGTGTTTACACCCATGGATATCATTCCTTATTTTTTTATTAAGATAAGCCATTAATTTGCACACGTAATTTAATTGTAAAAATTACGAAATTTAATATAATTGTTTGAAAATATTTTTTTCCGACTACCATAATTAACTCAAGTTGACATCTTTCGGGGTTTCCAAAAATAAACTAGTAAAAAGAGTGTGTCATCCCCAAATACTTTTTTTTATATCTCAATTTCTAATTAAGATAACTCTACAAAATAAAATGAAAATTATTTGTTATTCGAAATGATATCAAAGTATGGTGTTTACACCCATGGATATCATTCCTTATTTTTTTATTAAGATAAGCCATTAATTTGCACACGTAATTTAATTGTAAAAATTACGAAATTTAATATAATTGTTTGAAAATATTTTTTTCCGACTACCATAATTAACTCAAGTTGACATCTTTCGGGGTTTCCAAAAATAAACTAGTAAAAAGAGTGTGTCATCCCCAAATACTTTTTTTAATATCTCAATTTCTAATTAAGATAACTCTACAAAATAAAATGAAAATTATTTGTTATTCGAAATGATATCAAAGTATGGTGTTTACACCCATGGATATCATTCCTTATTTTTTATTAAGATAAGCCATTAATTTGCACACGTAATTTAATTGTAAAAATTACGAAATTTAATGGAATTGTTTGAAAATATTTTTTTCACAAATACCATAAGTCACTTAAGTTGTGTTTAGGAGTTTCTAAAAATAAACTAGTAAAATAGGGTGAAAATTACTTGTTATTTATAGTATTTTTACCCTCAAGGATATCATTCGAAGGATGTCATTGCATACATGTATAAATTATTCTCAAAATTGCCAAATTTCAGTTGATATGAACGTTACAGAACTAATTGGTTAAGCATTCATGTCTACAAATTATTATAATGCATGACAAATAGTAATTTATAATTGTGTAACGTTCATTTAAATTAAGATTTGACAATTTCAAGAATAATGATATATGTATGAAATGACGGTTTCCTTTTATAAAGAATAATATTCTTGGGAGTGAAAATACCATAGTTTAACATCAATTCGAATAACAACTAATATTCATTTTGTTTTGTAAATACAGGGTGTTTGGTACATCGATAGAAAGTTTGGAAGAGGTGAAAAAGAATGTCATTTTGAATAATTTATGCTTAGTACAAAAATGCACGGTTGTCGAGTTACAGCACATTTTATAATTTTTCGGTTTTCTGGCAATTGGTGACTGAAAATTTAATTTTTATGATACTGGTATAATTTTTCGGTTCGGAATATTTTTTTTCTTATTCTTTGGTTCATACACTATAATAACAACAAGAGGACTAAAACTAAAATAACATACAGAAAACTGTGTACTCAAAAATCTTATTCATCTACAAAAATTTTTTCTAATACATTTTCGGGCCCTTTTCCCCACTTGGGTGGTGATTACGCCTAGTCTCATTTCTTCCCTAAGTGTGACACCTGCTTCATTAATGTTTTCAATCAGTTGATTACGGTCCACTATTTTAACTTTATAGACAAGTTCTTTCGTACGTCCCTAGATGTGAAAATCTATAAGCGTCAAGTCTGGGGACCTCGCAGGCCACAATATGGGACCGTTTCTTCTAATCCAACGATTAGGGAATATTTCATTAAAAAAATCTCTTACGTCAAGCCGATAATGTGCTGGACATCCGTCGTTCTGGAAAATTATTCTGTGTCTCTTATGTTCAATGGTATTTCATCCAGGATGTTCGGCATTTCATTTCGTAAAACACTACAAAACGTAATTGTCTCCGTTTAAATGTACAGGAAGGAAATATGGCCCAATGAAAGTTCTTCCGATTACGGCTGCCCATACATTTACACTGAATTTGTGTTGGAAGGATATTTCTTTTTTCAAATGCAGATTCTCATCAGCCCAATAATGCAGATTGTGGAAGTTGGTGATTCCCTCCCGAGAAAATTTCGATTCATTGGACCACGAAATACTTTATAAGAAAAGTCCTTTTTCCATATCAGCATTTAACGAATAATGGCAGAACATAATTCTCCATGCTGGATCACCTTCTTCAAGGCCTTGAACCGGGGTGTAATGGAATGGATGTTTTCCTTCAACTTTTAAAACGTTTTACAACTGGTTATCTATTGGTGTTTTTATTTTGTTTATGTTTATTTGAGAAATAACAATTACCGGCCTGGTGAACAGAAACACACAAATTCGTCTTTTAAGCGTTTAGAACATCCAATGTAATACATTAGATATTTTGTATTTTAATTAAATAAAGAAAAAGTGAATAGAGAAAATTATTAATTTCGTTAATATGAATATCTTCCCTGAACTTAATGTATGTAATATTTTATTGATACGGGTTTCGATTAACCACTGTAAAGGTAATTCAATAAAGTTATTTTTAAAATAAATTGAATGCATTTATTTCTCTCACTGTTAGAAAAAAACCTCTCTCAAATCTAAGAATGATGAATAAGATTTTTGAGTACACAGTTTTCTGTGTTTTATTTTAATTTTAGTCCTCTTGTTGTTATTATAATGTATGAACCAAAGAAAAAGAAAAAAAATATTTCAAACCAGTATCATAAAAATTAAATTTTCAATCACCAATTGCCAGAAAACCGAAAAATTATAAAATGTGCTGTAACTCGACAACCGTGCATTTTTGTACTAAGGCATATATGGCATAAATTATTCAAAATGATATTCTCTAGCACCTCTTCCAAACTTTCTATCGATGTACCAAACACCCTGTATATCTTAATTAGAACTGGAGATATTAAAAAAAAAACGTATTTGGGGATGGCTCACCCTTTTTTAATAGTTTTTTATCGGAAACCCCGAAACACTTCAATTTAGGTACTACTGTATTCGTAAAAAATATTATGAACAAATTTGGTTTAATTTCGTAATGTCCCGGTTAAATTATGCAACAATTATAAGAATAAACCTCATAAAAAATAAAGCACGATATCTACGGGGTTAAAACAACATGATATAACCTCACTTTAACTAAAAAGTGATTTTCACTTTGTCTTGTCAAGATATCTGAATTAGAATTTGAGATTTGAAAAAAATTTAATTGGGGGTGAATCACCCTCTCTTACTAGTTCATTTTTTGAAACCCCAAAACATGTCAACTTGAAATAATTATGGTTCGCGTGAAAAAAATACTTTGAAAAAATTTCATTAAATTTCGGAATTTTTGGAATTAAATTACGTGCCGTAATAGATGGTTTACTGTTATAAGAAACAAGGGATGATATCTTTGGAGGTGAAAATAACATAATTCAAAATCATTTTAAATAACAAGTAATTTCCATTCTGTTTTGTAAATATATTTCAATTAGAACTTGAAATTTAAAAAAATGTATTTGAGGGTGGCTCGCCCTCGTTTACTAGTTTATTTTTAGAAACCCCGAAATCCGCCAACTTAAGTTACTTATGGTACGCGTGGAAAAAATATTTTCAAAGAATCCCATTAAATTTCGTAATTTTTAGAATTAAATTACATGTGTAAATATTTGGTTTACCCTAATAAAAAATAAGGGATGATTTCCTTGGAGGCGAAAAAACCATAATTTAACATCATTTTGAACAAGAAGTAATTTTCATTTTATTTTGTAAAGATATCTCACTTAGAACCTGAGATACTTCAAAAATACTGTTTTTAGGGGTGAACTTTAGGGGCGGTTTTCACCCCGTTAAAATAAATATCCGCAGATAAAAAAAATACTTGTCTCTTGTTTTTGTACCTTCTACAACATATTGAAATTTCATTAAAATCGGAGCCGGACACTTCAGGTACCTTCCGTGTTAGAAAGAAGTTTTAACACCTTTTTGAGCTTTTATTTTTTGCTTTTCGTCAATACATAATCATGTGTAAGTATGTGTGTGGAATTGGGGATTTGTACAGGGTGCATGTTTTTCTAGGCTATCTAAATTCATTTACAAAAAAGTTATGCGACGAAATTTGAAAAAAAGTAAAAATTTGCTCATATCGAGAAAGGTAGCAAAGTTCGCGTCAACCTATCTCGGTTGTTTTTCATTGTATGGACTTCTGCAAGAGCTCATTTTAATGGGCGAGAACGACATAGTGATAGAGGCTGTGAAACTTGGAGGAGAAACTCTACTAAAATGGATTAAAGATTTATTTAATCTATGCCTTGAAAATGGAATAATCCCGTCGCAGTGGAACAACGCCATAATGATACTTTTCCATAAAAAAGGCGATATTACCAAACTTGAGAACTATTTACCGATAAGCCTTCTTTGTCACTTGCATAAGCTATTTACGAAAATCATTGCCAAACGTCTGGAAGGTAAATTAGACTTTTATCAGTCAAGAGAAGAGGCAGACTTTAGGAAAGGTTACGGAACAAATGACAATCTTCAAGCAATGAAATTCCTGATAGAAAAGTCTTTGGAATACAATAGACCCTTAGCCTTGGTATTTATAGATTTTTTTAAAGCATTCGACACGATAGAACAAACATCAATAATAGCAGCACTGGAACAGTGTAGAATATATTATAGATATACAAGGCTTATAGAATACATATACAGTAATGCCACCACAACTGTAAAACTTCACGAAACAAAAGGTAAAATTAAGGTGGGCAGAGGAGTTCGACAAGGGGAGACCATTTCGCCTAAACTTTTCACAGCCGTCCTCGAATACGCTATGAAATCACTGCTCTGGGAAAACAGAGGCATCAATATCGATGGCGAAAGGCTAACACACCTTAGATTCGCAGATGACATCGGTCTTATTACAGATAACATCGGCGATGCAAAACAGATGCTTGAGGAAATAGTACAGGCCTCATTAAAAGTCGGCCTCCGAATAAATGCAAGTAAAACTGAAATAATGACAAATCTAGTGTCTGCACAAAACATCAGAATAGGCAACTCCGAGATAAAAGAAACGTATATGTACAAATACCTCCGGCACGAAATTCACCCTGGAAAAAACAATCAAACACACGAGATACTGCGTAGAATAGGTTTGATTTGGGCTGATTTTGGCAAATTACGAGAGGTATTTAAAAGTGATATTCCCATATGTCTGAAGAGAAAAGTATATGAACAATGCGTGTTACCGGTAATAACATATGGAGCAGAAACTCAGACATTAACAAAAAAGTCAGCTGAAAATCTAAGAGTAGGCCAAAGAGCCATGGAGAGAGCCATGCTTGGAATCACTAAAAGAGACATAATACCCAATAATGCCATAAGACAACCAAAGTAAAAGACATAGTTGAACACATAACTAGAAAGTAATGGAGGTGGGCAGATCATATGGTGAGAGCATCAAACGACAGGTGGATTAGAAGAATATTGGAATGGCGGCCACGAGAAGAAAAACGTAATAGAGGCAGACCACCAACATGCTGGAGCGATGATATAAAGAGAATTGCGGAGAACTGGGTAATGACGGCCCAGAATCGAGAGACACGGAGGAACTTAGAGGAGGCCTATGTTCATCAGTGGACAATAACGGCTACACAATGATGATGATGATGATGAACGTTAGTTTTCCTTTTCATGAAGCAATGCATACACCAAACTTCACTTGGAAAAAAGTTATGGGGAAAAATTGAAAAAAAAAATTTGGTATTTTTTTTAGTTTTTTTTTTAAATGAGTTTTTGGGGTGTGTTTCTTTGAAAAATTACTTTTTTGGACTCATAAGGCACCACTACGATTGAAAATTTCATTTTTTTCATTCAAAAAATACATGGTTTTCGAGTAAAACTCAAAAATCTGAAAAATTGACAAATCTAACTTCATCTCAAAAACGTACCCCTTAATTACCATTTTGTGATATTCTCGTATTTGGAGGTTACTTTAAGGTTTTAATTCCTTTCTTAAATAGTCAATAGCCTATAAGGAGACAGGACCTGTTGAATTTGCAGGAAATAAGCTCTTTGTATATATTATTTTCTTTATCAGCTTAAAAAAGAAAATAAATAGATATACATTAGTAAACAATATAGGTATATATTAGTAAACAATTAGATGCAGATGCTAATGTAGTCTTAGATAAAAACCGTGAAGATATCGAATGTCATTAAAAAAAATCAACGAGTGCGGCAAATAGCTTGAGTTACATATTAATACTACCAAAACAAACTTAATAGTGATCAGTATTTTTTTGTATTTTGACACTACTCTAAATGAAAAGTGTAAATGTGATGAAAAATGACGGGAAGAATTAACCCTGCAAGAGAATCTTATCCTTCACATAAATATGCCACTACACACCCGAATGCGTATTATTCAATGTAACGTATGACATATTATAGTAATGGTGTTGAAGCTTTGTCACTAAAAGCTATGACGTAAAATTGGGTCGAAGTTTTTGAACAGTGGACATTCTGCCGAATACTGCCAATTCCCTGGACTAACTCACATAACAATTGATGAAGGTCTACGAAGAGTACGTAGAAAGACTAAACTAATGGACACTGTAAAACAATGAAAAGTGTCATATCTAGGGCATATATTAAGAAGACCTCGCTACTTCATACCAAAACTAATACTACAGGGAAAAACTGAAGACAAACCAGGGCGAAGTCGAAAAGAACACTCTTGGCTCCGCAATATAAGGTGGTGTGGTATGAAATGGACAAATGATCTCCGACGTGCTACATAGCTCAGAAGAATAAGAATTTTACTAAAATTTTTATTTTTTTACATTTTGTCAATAGGAATTTGTTTCATTAGATAATAAAGCATTGCCTTTGAGTTTAGAACTAACGACTACATGCACTTTCCTGTTTTTTTATTAATTTGTTTGTTTCTTTAGAAAGATGTAAATGAATTGATGTTTTAACAAGTCACTAATAGGTCGAACATTAAAAAGACATTATTGTAACGTGATGTCATTAGTCAATGGTCATTAAATGTTCCCAATCCTTGAACTTTTTTAATAATCTGTAATTATATCTAATTTAAATTAACCAATAAGGATATATTGCAACTGCGAACTTTTCTGTCACAAATTACCTTTTGTCAAGTGCGGATGTACTTAGACAATAGAGTATGTACAATGAACTTCATCATTATTTACATTTGTTAATCACTGTATTTTATTTTAAGAACATATACTTACTATTGTTGCAAAAACGGAATTTATGGAAAGAGTCGAAAACGATGGTCATATTACGAGGGATAATAGAAAAAAGATGTACCTAACCATTAAAGGAGCGACTTTCAATTAATTTATTTTGTATTTTATGGAGTGTTTTGGAACACAAAATGAGTTTTATGAGATTAAAACGCCGCGATGTCATCAAATTTTTAACAAAGAAACATAAAGTTCCTAAGAGTAATCACGAACAAGTGGTTATCGAATATGTGAACGGGGCTACATCATATTTTTAAGTAAAATATTGATCAAACAATTTCGATAGACTTGTGGCCTTCAGACGCAACCAAACCTCATATTTGAACGAAACGGGAAATTTAACGAAAATTATTAAAAATATATTTGAATCAAACGTTCTACATAATAAATTTAGTATGAGTGAAGTTTCAGCCAAGTAAGTTCCAAGATTGTTGTCGTACGAACAAATACTGTTTAAACAGTCAATATCTCAAAACTATTTTGAATTTTTGCATGCTGACCTGGACGTTTTCTTTACGATAATGATAAAGAATGAGATTTAGGTAAGTACAGGATGTCCCACGATGAAATGCCGTGGCCGATTTCTCGAAAAATAGACTGATAAATTTTCTGAATTTAGCAATTTACTAAAGTCGATGGGAGGGGGGGGGGGGGGTAATTCAGATTAAATATTTTCTAGATGGTGGCGTTTCCGGTTACACTGGACGTTGATGCCTTCTTGCTTATTTTAAGTGAAACACCCTATATGTTATCTCATATGTTTTAAATTCTACACAAAATTATAGACATATTTTATGTATAATATACTATATCTAAGCCTATTTTTGACATATTTTAAACTTTATGTCAAAAATGGCGTTTGCAGGCCTAAATGTAACTATCAATTTTTCCTATATGAACGTCTTTATTATATAATATAATTTAGGGGGGGGGGGATTGGTTTCCTTCCAGAAGGGGATTTGCTTTAATGGGATGTGATAATATTTCGATAATAAGTAAATATAGGGTGATCAAAAACTAACATTAAATATTACCGTAAAAAAATCGTTAATCTTTTTTTAAACAAGGCCCCTATTTTTATAATTTTATCTTTCTTAGCATTAAGAATAAGGGTAAATTTGATTGAGGTTGTCTATTCCAAAAATTTGCAGGCTTTTAATATTGGCAAGTTAACATTTTTGTATTGCAGAAATGCTAGACGGCTTACCTACACAGGGAAACACTTTTTTATAATAAATGTTTAAAATTTCCATCCTGAACACCCATACTTCGGCATAGGTGGCCGCTTTAATTGAATCTGGAGATAAACTTTCGAACGCGTCTCTTACTCTTGCCAGTCCTCTATCATTGTCAGTAGAAAAATCGTCACGACGTTTCGTCTACATGTCAGCTGGCATTTTCAAGTGATGCTTCCTCGACGGCTGCTCGATTTAGAATATATATATATATATATATATATATATATATATATATATATATATATATATATATATATATATATGTTATATTGCCGTTCCCACACGTGTCCAAGTTGACCTCAAGAAACATGATGACAGTGCATTTGCACACCATTCCCGAGACGCAAACGTAATCAGTATTTTCATATCGTAAGATTCTCACGGACGGAAATGCTGATTTTGCAGATAAGACTATTATAAATAGGAAAGTGTACTTAGTTTAAGATACTAGTAATATAATTAATTGTAGCACGTTACTATGTCAGTTAAGAATTTGTTTTGTATTTAATTTAAAGTATTGAGAAAAGTTGTAAAGTAAATAAATAAAATTTTTTAAAAAAGTGATTTTTGAATAAAGTGATATAAAATTGGCGCAGTCGGTAGGATCTGTCAAACGCTATTAGAACAAGAAGAATCTAACTGGTAGCGGCGGATCCTAATCCCTTAACAGAAAAAGGACCAGCGGCATTGAGATTGCTCCCACTTGTCGAGGCTACGGAAGGAACACCTGGTGAAACCCCTGGTAGTTGCAGTCAAGAACACGACGGCTCAAATGCTCCTGCTAGTGTAAGTTAATGAATCATCTCGTTAATTAATTTGATTTTTATTTGATCGATTTAAAAGAAAAGTGTTCGATTATCTATTAATTTTCCCTTTTCTTTCGCATTTCCATTGCATAATAGTTTAAGAAAATATTTTTACCGTTACTGTTTAATATAAAAACAAAATGTCAGTGCCAGAAAACCAAACGGGAAACAATGGGCAAGTCAAACCTGAAGAAGGGGAGATAGAGCCCTATAAGCTATCGGAAATATTTTCAATTGTACCCGAGTTTGAGGGTGACCAAATCTTTTTGGGAACATTTTTAAACGCGTGCGAACATGCGTACAATATGTCCACAACGGATCAAAAAACTCTATTAGTAATTCACATAAAAAACAAGCTTAGAGGCAGAGCAGCCCAACTTATTAGTTCTAGGAATCCTAATTCCTATTTAGAAATAAAACAATTACTAAATTTACATTTTGGCGACTCTAGAGACCTAACGTCCCTTATACAAGACCTACAAAGACTTAAACAATTATCAAACGAATCACCACTCACATTTTATAACAGATTACAAATTTTAAGTGCCAAAATGCACGCTAGTGTACAAAAATCTAATCTCACCACCGACCAAAAGGTAGCTCAAACTTCCCTTATAGACACGATGACATTAAACACCCTATTAACCGGGTTAGAACCCAGATTAGGCCAACTTATTCGGGCCGGTAATCCTACAACTCTTTTGCAAGCCCAAGCGCGTATCAAAAGAGAGTTACAACTATCGTACTTTGAAAACCAAAGGATGGTTAAGCCTAACCCTCCAAAGCCAATGCCAATTGTTAGGAGACCACCCCCTCAACCCCTAAAATGTTTCAAATGTGGGCTTAACGGTCATATTTCTAGCCAGTGTCGTTCGCAGCAAGAACGCTATAATCCTCCTTCAAACCCTGGCTTCCAAAGACCACCGAATCAAATCCCTGGAACAAACCATTCACAACCTACCAATGGATTTTCTCCAAGTTATTCCAGACCCCCACAATATAATAATTCACCCCAAAATCGTCCTCAAATGCAGAACCGGAATCCTAACTTCCGAGTTAACCCACAAAGAACGCATCATCTAAATACTAATTATGGGTACGAGAATTATCAAGACCCTTACAATTACTATCATTACGATTGTCAGGAATACGAGAACTCCCAAAGCCAACCCTATTATCAATCATACGATGACAATTACAATCAAACTTCACAAGAATACCCAGTCGAACATCTAGATCCGGAAAATTATCAGGATTTTCTGTCACTCCCGATTCCACCAAACCCTCCAGACGAGTCCCATCAGGAAACCGAATTCCTACAGGACATACAAACAAAAATTCGGACGATGAACCTGGACGACATGAACCCCAACCTGAACTTTCCCGAACAGGAATTTCTTTAAAATCTCTCTTAACGGTCAATTCAAAAAACTTGTACTATATAAAGGACGCTTCGCAAAAATTTAAATTACTTATTGACTCCGGTGCAGGAATTTCCATTTTTAAGGAACATACCGCTCAAAATTTCCGCCAAAGATTACCCGAAAATGTTACAATTCAGGGTATTACAGATCAAAAACTTTTTATAAATGAGTCAACTCTTGTTCCCTTCACCGCAGGCAATCCGCACAAGGTCTACATTTACAATCTAGATATTGAATTCGATGGCATTTTAGGTCTAGATTTCTTAGAACATTATGAATGTGTAATCGATCTTAAAAATAAACAATTGGTTACAAATTTTAAAATTCTTCCTTTATACAAAGTAGGAGAAAACGAAAATGAACAAATTAACACTAATATTTCGGACAATCAAAATTTTAACACAATTTCTATAGAAGCTAGGACCGAACGGGTTTTTAAATTAAAATGCGATCTTTCCAATGTAGATGCCGTACTAATAGCACAGGAAAAAGACAAGGTTAGACTTCCTAACGCTTTGGTAAAAATCAATGAACGCGGCGAATTTTTTACGTCAATAATAAATGCCAACGCAATACCAAAAGTCGTCGAATTTTCAAACATAATCCTAGAACCGATAAACGACACTGCTGAACCTTTTTATAACTTTAAAACATACAAGGACCAGAAAGATAATCATTACGATAGGGTTTCTATAATAAAAAATCTTTTACGAACCGGTCATCTAAACGAGGAAGAAAAAGAACTTATAACAAATTTATGTTTAGATTTTACAGACATATTTTATCTTGAAGGCGACAGTTTGACATTTACCAACGAAATAAAACATTCGATTGACACAAACGGCGCTCATCCAGTTTTTACTAAATCATATAGGTACCCCCAAATACACAAGGAAGAGGTGAAAACACAAGTTAACAAAATGTTGACAGAAGGTATTATTCGCCCTTCAATTTCACCCTGGTCATCGCCAGTATGGGTAGTTCCGAAAAAACTGGACGCCTCTGGCAAGCAGAAATGGCGTGTTGTAATCGATTACCGTAAGCTAAACGAGCTTAGTGTAGACGATAAGTATCCCTTACCCAACATCTCTGACCTTCTAGACCAACTAGGCAAGTGTGAATATTTTACGACACTTGATCTTGCCTCTGGTTTTCACCAGATAGAAATCGACCCTAAAGACATCCAAAAAACAGCTTTCACTGTTGAAAACGGCCATTACGAATTCGTTCGAATGCCGTTTGGCCTCAAAAATGCCCCGTCCACATTCCAACGTGTCATGGACAACATCCTTCTTGGCATCCAAAACGAACGTTGTCTAGTCTATATGGATGACATTATAGTTTATTCCCCTACCGTTCACGAACACATATCACGTCTAACAGAAGTCTTTAAACGTCTTCGAAAGGCAAATCTAAAAATCCAGCCAGATAAGTGTGAATTCTTAAGGAAAGAAGTCGCATATCTTGGCCATCTTATCACTTCAGATGGCGTAAAGCCCAATCCATCCAAAGTAGATTGCATAACCAATTTCCCAGAGCCAAAAAAGGCTAAAGACATTCAATCCTTCCTAGGGCTAGCTGGCTATTACCGCCGATTTATCCCAAATTTTGCCAAAATATCGAAACCTTTAACTCGTCTCTTAAAAAAAGACACCCCGTTCCACTTTGACGCCGAATGCAAGATATCTTTTGATGAACTAAGGAAAGCTCTTGTCTCTAATCCAATTCTCATATACCCTAACTTTCAAGAACGTTTTGTGCTAACAACTGACGCAAGTGCATTCGCTATTGGCGCTGTACTTTCCCAAGGCCCAATAGGTAAAGATTTGCCTATTGCTTACGCGTCAAGAACCTTATGTAATGCCGAAACCAGATATTCCACGATAGAACGCGAATTACTCGCCATTGTTTGGGCAGTGAAACACTTTCGACCCTATCTTTATGGCCGAAAATTCACCCTAATTACGGACCATCGTCCACTAACGTGGCTCTTTTCTATCAAAGACCCTGGCAGTAGGTTAGCAAGATGGCGGTTAAAACTGGAAGAGTACGATTATAAAATAGAGTACAAACCGGGAAAAGTAAACAAAAACGCCGACGCGTTATCGCGGATAAAAATAAATCATTTCCAACAATGCGCAGATTTTCAACACAAATATACCATTCACGCAAATAACGAGGATGACGAGAATAATGACGAAACCGAAGACGGAAACGGCGAAGACGAGACCGACCTTCTTGACAAAATGACGACAGATTTCAATACATTCGTTCACCTGTATAAAACTAGATCAATTATTGATTATTCCAAATTTGAAATATCAAATGCCCAACTTTTAGACAAAAATCATAAAAATATCGTTACATTTTTCCACCAAAATAAAATGCAGGATATTCATTTTAAAATTGTCGATGATATCTTTGAAGAATCTCCAAATTTCGAACAAGACAAAATAAATACTTTGTCAAGCAAAACAGTTAAAGAACGAAAATATTTTATAATCCCTTTACGATTTGACCCAGAAAATGTGGTAGCAAATCTATTTTTCATTCTTTTTAAATGTCAAAATGAATTTAACGTCACCGATACCTACTGTATCGAAAATAATTTAGACCTACCAATATTAGAAATCTTCTCCTTTATCTTTGCCGATAAGGAAATAAAATTGAAAATCTGTCAAAACATCGTCAAAACTCCGGACGAAGATCAAATCCCAATTATTCTAGACCAATACCATACGGGAAAAAACAATTTACATCGCGGAATCAATGAAACGATAAAACGGATAAAGGAAAAATATAATTGGCCGGGACTTACTAAAGATGTAGAAAAATACGTAAGCTGCGAAATTTGTCAAAAAGTAAAAATTTGTAGGAAAAATCTTAGTACTCCTTTAGTTATTACCGAAACACCCAAAACTCCTTTCGAGAGAATTAATATCGACATATTTGAATATCCTACACGAAACCACGCACTGACAATTCGGGACGAATTAACGAAATTTACTCAAGCCTACCCACTTGAAAATAAAAAGGCCTCTTCAGTAGTTAATACCTTACTGGTATTTTTCCAACACTACGGTACGCCACTCAGAATTCACTGTGACCACGGTCGTGAATTTGACAACGTCCTAATGAAAGACCTCTGCGAACTATACGACATAAAATTGACATTTTCCAGTGTCCACCATCCGCAGTCGAACGGCTCCTTAGAAAGGTTTCACGCAACCCTCACAGAAATGCTAAGAGCTCATACGGCCGAAAACCCTGACGAACACCCTTTTAATATCCTTCCATACGCAGTTATTTGCTACAACAATACCAAAAACAAAACGCACGGTTTTACACCTTACGAACTAATTTTTGGTCACACGTCGAGTAGACCTCCCGAAACCCTTTACAATCAAAAAGAGTTAATATCAAAATATATTAGGGACCTAAGCAATCGGATGGAATACTATTACAAAGTTGCACGCATCAAAACCGAACGACAAAAGGAAAAGGCAAAAATTCGATTCGATAAGTCAGTTTCCGAAAATATTCCGCAATATAATCCCGGAGATAAGGTGTATGTAAAAGAATCCCAAATTAAGGATAAAGCCCAAAATAAATTTAATGGCCCTTTCGAAATACAAGAAGTATTCGGAACTTCAGCAACCGTACTAAACCCCGAAACAAAACAAACTTCTAAAATTAATTTTGATAGATTAAAGCCCTACTACGAATAGTCTCCTTCTTTTCAGACTCTTCGGGCTACTATCAGCCACTAACTCACAGTTCACCATTACGCCGATCAATAACACCATAGGAATCTTCTTCCACGAAGAAAGCACGATCAAGGTGTCAAACGACAAATGGACACTCCTGGTATACAAAGAACTACAGCCCCTTAAGGAAACCATATCAAACAATGATAGAATCCTATCCCGTCTAGTTGACATGCTCGAGAATCCTGGACCTAAAATGTTAGCCCTCAAGGCGGAAGTTCAAACACACATAAGTCTTCTAAAGCAAATCGCTGACTCAGTAAATCAAAAATACAAAGATATAATGACGGATACTAAACAATATGCCTTTCGATCAAAACGCGGTTTAGTAAATGGAATAGGGACTATCTGGAAATCTATCACGGGTAACTTAGATTCATCAGACGGTGAATATTTTAATGAATGCATAGAAAAGGTCACTCGCGATGAACACCAGATTGAAAATCTACTAAAAAACCAAATTTCTGTCACCACATCTGTAATTAAAAATTTTAATTCCACAATTCAAAAATTACAAATAGACGAGGAAACGTTTAATAATAATATACAGGAAATTCAAAGCGCAATATCAAACATTTCGAACGTTATGATATTTTTCGAAGGTAGAATAAAAATGGTAAATTTATGTGAATCATTAATGGAAAGTTACGTATTTCTTGAAGATTCTCTGAACGACATCCTAAACGCGATAACTTTTGCACGCCTAAAAATATTACATAGTTCAATCATTACCCCAAGAGATCTGGTTACCTCCTTACACGAAATCTCTCGATCTCTCATAAGAAATAATTTACCTTTACCAACGTACTCTACAAATGTCGCACAATATTTAGACATAATAGAGATAGAAGCCTATCAATCGGACGCAAAGATAATTTTTGTCTTAAAAATACCGTTAACTGATCCTGAAATATATACCCTTTACCACCTCTACCCTATCCCAATATTAGATAATCGAACAGGTCTTCACCATATTCTACCAACAACTCAAAAATATATCGCGCGAGACGATGATTCATTGCTCTACTTGTCACTCCGAAACCTGGAAAAATGCAAGCCACTGGGAATCAACACGAAAATTTGCTCCGATGTCCTTCCTTACCCCATCGATACCGATGCCATCTGCGAGGTCCAACTGTTAAAGCCACTAAGAGAGCTACCGAAAACTTGCCAACCTGCACTTTTGCTAGCTAAGGAATACAATGTCCAAGAAATTAGCCAAAACTACTGGTTAATCACGGTCTCCGATCCTCTACCTGTTACAGTCAAATGCGGTAGCAAGGAAATAATTACGAGACTAATAAACACTAACTCTTTACTTCAGTTACAACCCGAATGCAACGCCTTCGTTGGAAGTACCAGAGTACACGCGAAGTATCCTGTGGACAAGTATCAAACCATAACATACA
Source organism: Diaprepes abbreviatus (assembly GCA_034092305.1). NCBI lineage: Eukaryota > Metazoa > Arthropoda > Insecta > Coleoptera > Curculionidae > Diaprepes > Diaprepes abbreviatus. The sequence goes on along the minus strand of JASJET010000204.1, from coordinate 1,555,708 downwards.
CGAGTCATACAGTGGAGATACCTTTCGAATGTTGTGGTCATCTTCCCGAAAAAATTCACATTCCAGACCTCAAGCCGTTGAAGCTAAGTAAGATTGATGTCGAAGATCTGAATATCGCCCAACACAAACTTGGCCAATATTCCGATGATCTGGATAAACTTATTAATGAGCCATTTGTGACCAAACACCTTCATTGGTTCACAATCTTCACCATCACCTTGATTGCTGCCCTACTAGTCATTTATGTCTTCTGCAAGTGTAAACGAAGAAGAAGCCCAAGAATTGGACTGGCAATCACCAATGACGCCGATCCACCACCACCTCCTCCAGTGCCCAAATCCAGGGATACATTCCATCCCGTCCACCAAAGGTTGCGAGACCTATTACCTAAGAGAAGACCTAGCACCCGTTCTACCAGCGATGCTCTTCACGAAGAAGAAGAAATGGAACTTCAGTTCAGCCAGGAACATTAAAAGTTGCTGCGAAGCACCAACTTTTCTTTAAAAAGGGGAGCTGTTATATTGCCGTTCCCACACGTGTCCAAGTTGACCTCAAGAAACATGATGACAGTGCATTTGCACACCATTCCCGAGACGCAAACGTAATCAGTATTTTCATATCGTAAGATTCTCACGGACGGAAATGCTGATTTTGCAGATAAGACTATTATAAATAGGAAAGTGTACTTAGTTTAAGATACCAGTAATATAATTAATTGTAGCACGTTACTATGTCAGTTAAGAATTTGTTTTGTATTTAATTTAAAGTATTGAGAAAAGTTGTAAAGTAAATAAATAAAATTTTTTAAAAAAGTGATTTTTGAATAAAGTGATATAAAATATATATATAGTTATTTATTTATTTTGTATCTTAAAACTTATCAGACTGCCTAATAAATATCACAGGAAAAAATAATCAATATGTGAGGGACTCTTTCACATTTAAACAATTCACTGATACAATACAAATACCAGCAAATTATAAATTAGTTTCACTAGATGTAGTTTCTTTGTATACATATATACCTAATGACATCATTCCCAAAGTTTTAGAAGAAAATGGGACGCTTTAAAACAACACACAACATTGACAGTCAATGAATTTATAGAATCTGTAAAACTTACAATAAACAATAATTATTTCCAGTTCAAAAATAATTTGTTGCTGTACCAACAATTAGACGGTTGTACTATGGATTTACCAATCTCCTCAACAATAGCACAAATAGTTAGGGAATATGTAGAAGAAGAAGTATTGAAAAAATTGGATTTTAATATAATATTTTTTAAACGCTATGTGGATGACTGTTTGGCTGCTGTACCCGAAAACAAAATAGATAGCTTATTACAATATTTTAATAATTTCCACCCAAAACTAAAATTTACATCTGAAATTGAAGGGGAACAGAAAATAATTTTTTTAGACTTAACTATACATAGAAATAAGACAGGTAACAGTCTTCATAAAAAATGGTACACAAAAGATACTTCGTCAGGTCGGGATTTGAATTTTAACTCTCAATATCCAAATAAACAAAAAAATAGTGTCGTAATCGGCTTAGTTGATCGAGCTATAAAATTATCTTCACCCGAATTTCGCCCAGAAGTGCTAAAAGAAGTAGAAAAAATCCTAATAATGAACCATTTTCCCAAGCTCTTTATAAAAAAAAAATAAGCAAAGAACCTTTTTATATTACAACATAAACAAAAAAAAAATTAACAATACTACAACACAAAACACTTTCATTGCATTACCGTATATAAACCACCGATCAGAAAAAATAAAATATATTTTAGGTAAGCATAACATAACGCTATGCCACAAGGCGAACAATTTACTGGGGTCAATTTATACGAAATTAAAAAGCAAAGTTCCCACCAAAAAAAGATCTAACGTAATATATGCAATTCCATGCCTAAACTGTCTTAAGAAATACATTGGCATGAAGACACAATATATTGAAAATAGAATTAATGGACACAAGTATACTAAAAACGCATCGACATCCTTACATAAACATGAGCAAACTAACAAGCATGAATTCGATTTTAAAAACACCCATATTTTAGATACTGACAGAAATTATCACAAACTGGTCATCAAAGAAATGATACATATAAAAAAAAGAAATATACTATAATTTGATATTTTAATATGACATACTTGAAGCGACTCTATAATAAATGTTAGAAGTAATGTAATGATGCTTGGTACGATTTGATATAAACCCATGCATATCAAAGAACATTATTAAAAAAAATAATAATAATCTTTTTTCCTATTTTTTTTTGTTTTTATAAAAAGTAATCTGTTGATATCAATTGCATACCAAGTTGTAATTTTTTTTCCTATTTTTGCTTTTATAAAAACTAATCTATCCATATCAATTGCATACCAAGTTGTAATAATTGAACTTTTTTTTAACATACGCACAAAGCTATTTTCAAGGTATGTACAATTTTATAGTTTTCACTATTTTAACCTGTGTATTGTTTTGAATTTTAAACTCTAAGACTGTTGTAAAATCTGTGTTATTTTTATTAATTTTAATTAAATTAAAAATATAAATGTAATAGATAAGTAAGACAATTACTGTGATACATGTTTTATTATAAAAAAAAATGTTGTAATTTTGTAGATTCAACATAAATACACCATATCTTTGAAGAAGCTTACTATGTTAGAAAGAAACGTCAGAAAAATTGTTGTCTTTTGATTTTCGAATGGAAAAACCTATACCCAAGAAATTATTACGGCAATTAATTAATATTAAGCAGAGTTAACCGTTTCTAACTTACTTACCTTAGTACAGATGCATTATTTAGAGATTCAAGTTCCTTACAGCCGGGTGGTGAATAAACAGCACTAGTTCTCGCGTTATAGACAACACATTCTTGTTCTTCTGAATCCACTGATGGCAAAGTCACTTTGATATGATCTCCAGCCATCACTTTACGGAGGGACTGTTATAGAATCATTCAGACCAGATTCGACCTCTTTCTGGAAAAAATAAAATTAAAACTTACACATTTTTTTCAGCTACTTTGTCAATTCTTTACTGTGCATTTTCGTTTTTCAGAATAAATTTCAGTTAAATTTCACATTGATCAAAAAAAATTTTTTTTTGAGCTTAGACTCCGTTTTATACATATGTTCAATTCATAAGACACAAGTTTTAATGTGATATGTCTACTGAAACATGAATCGCTACCAGGATCCAAGGGGGGCGATTGCCCCCCCCCCCCTAAGAGCTTAGAACTTAGGAAAATACACCCGATTGTGCCTCTTACACTGTTGGTTTCCACCCCTTCGTCGATAACTTGTTTTTTCTTGCCCCTCCCCTCAAAGAGTTTTGAGTTTAGGAAAATAGACCCGCATCTGGCTTTTATACTAGGAATGTGTATGCTGTTGGCTTCCACCCACCTGTCAACAACTTGGTTTTTCTTGCGATCGCCGTCCCAAAGAGCTATGAGTTTAAGAAAATAGATTAGATTGCTCTTGCCTCCCCCCCCCCCTCCCTCCACAACTTATTTTTTATTGTGATCGTTCCCTCAAGACTTTTGAGTTTAGGAAAATAGGCCCGATTCTGGCTCTTATACTAGGAAGGTGTATGCTGCTGACTGTCACTCCCCCGTCGACAACTTGTTTTTTCTTGCGATCGCCCCCCCCCCCCCTATATAGAAGCCAAATATGTTATTATATAAGCGTTTGAAGAAGTGAAAAGACAGTTTTTTTAATTTTAGATGCTTAGGTATTAATTATAGATAAAAAAGTTTAAATAATAACATGTAGGTAGTGAAAACATTTACAATTTGAACTATGGCGCAGATCTTACCGTTCTTGGAAGCACACCAAATAGAAGAAAAGAAGCTACCCACTTTAAAGCCGTGCAACATCCTAAGGTTCCTGAGGGAAATAGGACTGGAGGGACCAGCTCTAGTGGGCAAGGTGTCTCTAACAACTTGGCGGCAGAAGGGGAACGCAATAGATCTATTAGGTCACAGTGCATCAACCCTCATTTCTACATACTTACATATGGCGCGATTGATTTTGTTAATTACTTAATTTAAAAGTGAAAACAAGTTGAAGTCAGGGTCCATTTTTTTATATAAAAATTATTGCAAAAATAATTTTTTCATTGGTTTATTCCTTTAAAAAAAAAACCCTCATGATAACAAAAAATGTGCGTATTTATATAATGATAAAGGTTGTTTTGTTGCTGAGATACGTTACATTGTTTACAGAGAGATTTATTTTTAAATTATTTTAGGAAAACGACGCATTTTTTGACCAAAGTAAGTTTTGCACTTAATACCTTATATTTTCATAGAATATTATTGGTAAGTCGATTTTTTTATAAAAATATGCTATTTTTTAATTGCATTATGCAATATGACTTTCTATGACCTTTAGGAGAAGAGTTATTGATTTTTTGTTTCAATCATTGTGACCTTGTTTATAATAATTAGGAAACTTTTCTGGCGGCATGAAACAGTCAAAAGGTTATATTTTTATTATTCTTGACTTTGTAAAATAATTATTTAAACATAATGAAAACAAACGCGAAAATAGAAAGGCGGCCGCAGCATACTAAAAATTGATTTTAAATGCATTTCAAAATTCAAATAACTTTTAAAACATTTAATTTTAAAATAAATATTTTACAAGTATGGACTGTTAAGGCTTACCCAGGCGCAGATGTCTATTCAGACCATAATCCTCTAATAGCACAAGTGCACATTAAATTAAAACGACTAGTGCACAAAAGAAAAACCAATCAAATAGATGTGAGTCGCCTATGTAACCCAGAAATCAAACGGGAGTTACAAATAAATATTAACAACAATCTAAATATACTGTGCGCAAATGACGAATATCAAAACATAGAGAGCACAGATGACAAATGGCTGGGCTTAAAAACGGCGTTGATGACACCCGCAAGGACTATTCTGACTAAACAAAAATCAAAACAAAAGCAAGAATGGATGACTGATAAGATCCTTCAGCTAATGGATGATCGAAGAACTCTCAAAGGCAAGTGTGAACAAAGCTATAAACAAATACAAAAAGTCATCAAAACTGAAATCAGAATAGCCAAAGAAAATTTCTATAAAAAGAAATGTGAGGAAATAGAGCATCTACAGATGAAACATGACATTTTTAATATACATAAAAAAGTGAAAGAACTTGCGGGCACACAAAAACGCAAACAACCCAACACATTATATAACACAAACGGAACAATAATAACAGAACTGGAAGAAAAATTGGAGGTATGGAAGAACTATGTTAATGAACTTTTTACAGATGAAAGACATGAACCTAATCTAAACAGCATACAAGAGGATGAAGGCCCAGATATAACCAAAGAGGAAGTAATGTATGCACTAAGAAGAATGAGGGATGGAAAGGCTACGGGTCCAGACGAACTACCGATGGAAGTCCTCAAGCTCATAGAGGAAGAGTCGATTTATGCATTGGTGGAGCTTTTTAATCATATCTACAAAACAGGAATAATACCACAGGAATGGCTTTTATCCACATTTGTAACTATTCCAAAAAAGGGAAAGCAAAACAATGCACCGACTATCGCACAATAAGCCTGATGAATCACATACTGAAAACATTTCTAAAAGTTATACACACTAAAATACATAATAAACTGGAAATAGATATTAGCGATACCCAATTTGGATTTCGAAATGGACTCGGAACGAGAGAAGCGTTATTTGCACTGAATGTCATGTCTCAAAGATGCCTTGATATAAATCAGGATGTATATATGTGCTTCATAGACTACAATAAGGCCTTTGACAAAGTGAGACATGATCACCTTATCAGTCTATTGACGGAAAAGAACCTCGATAAAAGAGACATCAGAATTATATCGAATATTTATTACAATCAGAAAGCAGTGGTGCGAGTGGAGCATGAGACGACTGAAGAAGTCGAAATAAAAAGAGGAGTGAGACAAGGGTGTATACTTTCACCGACCTTGTTCAATCTTTACTCTGAGGACATAATGAATAGAGCACTTATTGACCAATTCGTTGGTATTAAAATAAATGGAATTTTAATAAACAACCTCAGATACGCCGATGACACAGTACTTATCGCAGAAACACTCGAGGATCACCAGACCTTAGTCAATAGAGTAGCAACAGTCAGTGAAGAATATGGACTGTCACTAAACATAAGAAAAACAAAATGCATGTTAATATCCAAATCAACCCAAAATGTCCCAAATATACGCATACAGGGTCAAAATATAGAACACGTCAGAAAATACAACTATTTAGGCACCGTCATCAATGAAAACAACGATAGCTCTGAAGAAATCAAAATCCGGATAGAGAAAGCAAGAGCCGTATTCACGAAAATGAAGAGAGTGTTCTGTGGCAGAGACCTGAGTCTTGAATTAAAGGTTCGTCTGGCAAGATGTTACGTACTGTCAGTTTTGTTTTATGGAATGGAGGCATAGACGCTTAAAAAGATCGATATTAACAAGTTGGAAGCCTTTGAATTGTGGATGTACCGCAGAATGTTAAGAATATCATGGATGGAGAAAATCATAAACGCTGAAGTACTGAGGAGAATGAATAAAGAAAAGGAGGTCATACTTACAATTAAAAAACGAAAATTACAATACCTGGGACACGTTACGAGAGGAGAAAGATATCAACTACTGAGAACTATTATGCAGGGAAAAATTATGGGAAAGAGATCTGTAGGAAAAAGACGAAACTCCTGGTTAAAAAATCTAAGAGAATGGTATAATTGCAGCAATAACCAGCTGTTTAGGTCAGCAGTCTCGAAAATACGTATAGCTCTGATGATCGCCAACCTTCGGAACAAAGACGGCACCTAAAGAAGAAGAAGTATGGACAAAAATTCGAAAAACCCACACTTTCTTTTTAATTAGATAGCTGTGAGAGGTCAATATTCAATTTTTTTTTATACCAGACGCTCATTGACACTTCTAAACACGTCATACTTCGAATCATTAAATTTTTATATTATTGTTGACACCTGTGAACACATGACTTGATATGAAAACAATTTATAAATGTTTATAATGAAAGAAAATTTTGTCAATTATTTTATAATCCTTGTCGCATATAAAAATCGCCATGAATGAAAAAAGGTTTAAAAACGAATCTACGTAAAATAACTTTTATAATTTTTATTTGCAAATTCAATGCAAAATTAAAACTTTTTTACATTTTAGGGTGAATCTCATAGACAAATATTGAAAATAAATGAAGTTTTACCGGATAAATTTCGCATTGATCCCTTTTTGTAAATTTTGCTTTTAACCAAATATTCTCGACTTAAGTATTCATGAATCCTCGAATATTTTAAAAGCAAAATTTACAAAAAACAACAATACGAAATTGATCCGGTAATACTCGAAGCTCTAGTAATATAATTATTACTCCAAAATATAACTTAATAAATCCAAAAGAGGAACGCTGTGCAGTAGTAGTAATACAACTATAATGCTGCGTTCTCTACTTTACCAAAGGCTACCGTCTGAAGTTGAATTTGCCGTCTCGGTTCTCTGGTAACTATTCTCTGATAGGATATAGAACGTAACAATTTTTTTAAGTCGGTGACAAATTCCCAGTTTTCGAAATATCGGAACTATAATTAGTCCAAGCCATAGGTAAATATAGTGACGTAAATTCCGAAACGGATGAGATCTACCCAGGGGGGTTGGGGCAATGTAAGACAAACCCTACATAAAATCTACAGGGGGAGGGGTTAAAGTTAGCTAAAATAGGTTTTTTGAATCCACAAGCCAAGGAACACATTTTGGAAAAAAAAGTTTCAAATAAAAGCTGTAGAGATTTTAAAAACCTATAATATTAGCTTTTGAGCGATCATTTTTGTTAATTTCTTATCGCAAAAAGGCCAAAAAACCTTCAAAATCAATCATTTTTTCATATCATTTATTCATTGCAAAATTAACTCTTTTTGCACTTTTTTGCTTTTAAAGGGAAAGCCCTCTTCTTTCCGAACAAAATAATATTTTATAATAGTAAATCAAATAATTTGTTGCTCAGATATTGTTAATTGATTATCTCAAGACGCAAAATGTTGATTGCTATAACTTTTATTTGAGTGAACATTTTGACTCTCACAAAGGTTCAATCTCTTCGTAAAGGCCTAAACTTTCATATTTTGTTAGGGGCAAATGAAAATATTAATTTTCAACCCCTTAAATATCACTTCAAAAAAGGCGCGCGAGAAAACTGAACTCGCAGCTTCAAATCAGCAGCGCTCAGAAAAATTCTCCTTATTTCAGCAACGAATGGACCAATTTCGGTGTTTTTTTTTATCTGGGGTAGCTCAAAAAATTATGAAATTATGAATATAGTACATCCCCTTTTTTAGAGCAATATTTAAGGGGTTGAAAATTAGTTTTTTCATTTACCCCTAATAAGATAGGCCTTCACGAAAAGATTGAGCTGTCGTGCAGGTAAAAGTATTCACCTAAAAAAAAGTTATGGTAATCAACATTTTGCGTCTTGGGATAAACAAATAGAAATATCTCAGCAACAAATTATCCGATCTACTAAAATAAAAAACACCATTTTCTTCAAAATGAAGAGGGCTCCCGTTAAAATCAAAAAAGTACAAAAAAATACTTTTGGAATAAATAACTGATATGCAAAAAATTACCGATTTTAAGAGTTTTTTAGCATTTTTGCAATTAAAAATTGACGAAAATGATCGCACAAAAGCTCGAATTATAGGTTATTAAAATCTCTACAATTTCTGAAACTTTTTTCCAAAACGCCTTTCTTGGCTTGTGGATTCAAAAAATCTGTTTTAGCCAACTTTGATCCCCCCTCTCTTGGCCCCAACCTATTTTTTACTGTTATATTTTATGTAGGGTTTGTTCTTACATTGCGTCCAACACCCCTGGACAGTTCTCATCCATCTTGGAATTTATGTCAAAAACAGCAACATTTTTTACCTATGGCTTGGACTACATACAACACAAGCCATATCAAAAGTAACAAGCAAATTTATTTGTTTATAAGTAAGTGTGACGAAGCTACATTTTCTAGCAAAACGCGTCATTACCTTTGTAAATTATAAGGTTGAAATTATAATAATGTAGAAATTTCGACAAATAAAGTTATTTTTTCTATCATTACTAGTTTGTAATGGATCTCTATGAATAGAAAAAAAATTTCATTTTCGACATTAAGAAACGGTATGTTTAAAAAAAAATAACTCACCAAAATCATTTTTATAAAAAAGTGTGTTACTTTCTCATAATAACTGTATAAACAAATTAACGTATCTTAGCAACAAAATAACTTTTATGACTAAATACTGTTTTTTTTTGTTATAATGAAGGCTTTTTTTTCAAAGAATAAAACTAACGAAGGAGTTAGTGTTGCAATAACTATGCATAAACAAGGAAACGGTAATTATAACCGTTTTTTCCGATTATTTGCAGTAACCAATTAACAAAATGATTCAAGCAGTAACTCAAATTCTTGGTTTTCGAACTACCTACATCTTACTATTTAAATTTTTTGTGCCTGAATCAATACCTGAACTTCTAAAATTGAAAAATCGTCTTTTGCCGTTTTCAAACGCTGGTAATATTACCAACCCGCACCAACTACCCTAATCAGTAATGTACTAACCCCCTTTTACAGCCTCGAATAATTGATTAACTCTTTCTCCGAAATGTATGAAAACTTTTTTTCTGACTGGTGTATTAGGCTATTTGTTTCTGGGAATTTTCAAAAGATAAATTTAAAATTCAGAAACGCATAAATACTTCAAGTCGGCCATATTGTGCTCAGTTTGCGATACTTCTGTTTCGTTGGTATATTTTAGTTCTTTAGTCAAGTTTCTCTAAAGAAAAAATCCGGAATTATTTCGGATAAATAAACAACTTTCTGAGGAAAATGGCGTTAATACACCCAGAGAGACGGGGAGGGGGGATGATTATAGGGTGATTGTATGTATGTGTATGTAAAATGATCGTAATATAACGATTAAAACATTTCAAATGTTGCCAAGAGAAATCAGGCATGCTAATTTAACAAACTAGTTTAATAACATATAAACAAATGGCTCCCTGAAGACAACTCTAACTTGTTTAATTTTACTGAATAATTGCTGTAATGTCAGTATTTCTTATTTTAAGAATCTGTCATATTGTTTGGTGTATTTTATTGGTCTTTTAATTTTTTGTCTAATTAGTCCGTATTATATCCTTGTGAAAAATTTTATTCTTAGTGTAAATTTTAATACCCTTACATTGTAGAGCTATTTGTGGTCAATTTAAACCGCTTCAATTATTGGAGTTAACGATTTTTTTTAATTAGTTTAAATTTAATTTAACATTATTTATAGGATCCTATAAAAATACGAATTTAGATTATTTGGTGAAAAATGAAAGTTTTGTAATTGTTAACATGCTACCAATATAAAATATATTTTTCTCACTTTGCTTGATTCTGTATTTATTATTTATAATAATGATAATAATATAATAATGTGTCGTATTTTGAACATCGTTAAAGTAAAGATACAACCGGGAGTATTTGAGATGCAGAACGATGAAATTATAGCTGCAATGGAAGCAGAACAAACATATAAATACCTAGGTATGAAACAGGCTAAACGAATTGACCATCCCATAAAGGCCAAATTGATAACCGAATTTGCCAGGAAGGTAAGACGGGTGTTACGAGCTAGTCTAAATAGTAGAAATTTGTTTAAAGCGCTCCACACGTACCCATGTTCTACGCTTAGCTACTCCTTTGGAATTGTAAAACGGAGCAGGACGAAAACCTGCAAAGGAAAACAAGAACACTCTTAACAAAAGCACATCAACACCACCCTCGGAGTGCTATTGAACGTACAATGCTTCCAAGACATCAAGGAGGAAGAGGATTGATCGATATTGGTAAGCAGCTCGATAAACAAATAATAAACTTACGTTCTTATTTCCACAGGATAGTGAACTCTTCCACGCTACATCGAGCAGATGATTCAACGCCGCTACAGCTGAGGGAACGGGATATTGCTTCTCACCACCGAACAGACCAAGAGAAGTTACAAGCCTGGCTACAGAAGCCACTTCATGGACGGCATCCAAATGAGGTCAATCAGGACAATGTCGAAAACTCAGCGTCGAACTACTGGTTGATTTCAGGACAGATGTTTCCGGAAACGGAGGACTTAACTATCCAGGACCAGGTTATTCCAACGAAGAACTATCGGAAGTTCGTCATTAGAGATCTCTCAATAGAAAATGACGAATGCAGATATGGCTGCCGAACATCAGAGACAATCCAGCACATAACTGGAGGATGCCAATCGTTTGCCGCAACCGAGTATAAGGAAAGACACGACTCAGCCGCTAAGATACTCCACCAAGAGTGATTGCAGGTAGGAAAAGTGCCTTATTACAAATATAATCCGAAGCCAATTCTTGAGAACAACCAGTTCAAGTTATATTGGGACCGAACGGTTCTGACGGATCAGAGAGTTGCTCATAATAGACCAGACATTAAACTAATAGATAAAATTTCTAGGCGAACTACACTAATCGACATTGCTGTGCCTAACAACAACAACCTAAGGCCAAAATATAACGAGAAGATCGCCAAATATAGAGATCTGGTGGTGCAAATCCGAAGACACTAAGCAATGAACAGCGTCCAAACGACTCCCATAATACTGTCAACAACTGGAGTGATACCAAAGAACTTCCTGCAGAACATCAAGGGACTGGGCCTTAGCGAGCATCTGTATAAACCAATGCAGAAAGCAATTCTCCTTGCAACCGCGCGAACCGTCCAAAAGTACATAGGAAATACAGCCGACCACGCCACCTAGAATCCGATAACATGGAAAGGGTTCCCACAGAGCTTCATACTTCTGGTATCTTTGTGTACCTGGTATAAGTCAATATTCCCTGGAGGGAGTGCGAAGTCGTTTAGCTTGTAAATCATAATAAATAATAATAATATATTTTATTTAAATTGAAAAGTAGTTTTAAAAGTTTGCTTAACATTTTTGAGAGCAAAATGGATAATTAAAAATACTGGGTAAAAGTTTCTTGGATAATTTGCAACATTGCTTGGAAACGGACTGATATACAGCTTTGTACTTATTCTAAAGTTCATGGTCTTTTTTAATATAGACAGCTTTAATGTACTTTAAAAGTAGTGAGATCATTAGAAAACACTTTTTATGAATTATTGATGTATGTTAAATTTTTATACGTAAAACCTTGGACTTTCGTAAGCACATCGTAAAAATTAATTTAAAGTATTTCTATTACATATTTTTTCATAGCGAAGCAGTTTGATTCTATGAAAATTGAGTACTGATACGTAATAGATTAGATATAGGAGTGTCCTGAGGTGATAAGTGGGAGGTGATATATTGTGTTATGCTCATTGGGAAAGAAAAATATTATTTAATTAATTTATATATAATGTAAAAAAATAGTGTAAAACATTTCAGGAAAATATAGATATCATTAAAATGAAAACAAGACTTTACAGTGTGTCTCAAATGAGTAACAGGTTGGAATGTTGCGTTTTTGCTATAACTTTCTTATTTTGGCAAGAAACTAATAATATCTTGCTAACGAAGTATCACAGTTTCTTAAAAAATTAAACTTAAGCCAAAAATATATAAATCTAAAACATTGCACAATAAAACAGTGACACAAAAGAAGAGAAAGAAATGACAAATTTATTAACAAATCATTGAAATATCTTGTATAGCATATTTTAATTAATTACCATCGAAAGCACAGCATTAAATAAAATATTCTCACACATAAAATAATATTTCTCGAAGCCAGGAAAATGAACAATATGATGATGGTTTAATTCTGCAAATTAAAGTCATGACGTCATCAGATGTTCATAGACTTTAAACAGGCTTTCGATAGAGTATGCCGGATGAGACTGTGGACAGCGATGCAAGAACTTGGCTTTCCTAAAAAACTAGTCAACTTGATACGGATGAGTATGGAAGAACTACGATGTAAGGTAAGAGTTGGGCAACAGTACTCGGAGACATTTGAGATTAACAATGGACTGAAGCAGGGAGATGCACTCTCACTACAATTCTTCAACGTAGCTTTAGAACACATAATCAGAAATGCAAGAATTGATACACCGACTTCCATATTCCATCGAGAAGGACCAAACTTACTGCTGGCATTTGCAGACGATGTAGATCTAATAGAAAACACAAGAATAAAAATGAAGGAAACTTTCATCAGGCTCGAGAAGGAAGCAGACAAGATGGGGCTACAAATAAATGAAAACAAAACTAAATATATGTACACGAGCCGCAATATTCGAAACAGAGACAGAATTGGACAGAACATCACCATCGACGACTACAACTTTGAGCGCGTCAGAGAATTTAAGTATCTTGGAACAACAATAACTGAAGATAATAACGGATCACAAGAAATAAACAATAGGATCCAAGCTGGGAACAGATGTAGCTACGCCCTTCGAGACCTGATAAAATCGAAACAACTAACAAGACGAACAAAGATAAATCTATATAAAACAGTTATAAGACCAGTAGTGATGTACGGCAGCGAAACTTGGACAATAACAAAGGCAAACGAAGAGCGACTGCGAGTTTGGGAGAGAAAAATCCTAAGGAAAATCTTTGGCCCATTACTGGATGGGGCAACGGGACAATATAGAATAAGAACAAACAAAGAGTTAGAAGAGTTATACGCAGACGCCAACATAGTAAAAGAAATAAAGTCTAGAAGACTCAAGTGGACGGGCCACCTCATAAGACACTCTAACGAAAGAATAGTGAGACTGGTGTGGGAAGAAACCCCAACTGGAAAAAGACCACTTGGACGACCCCGGCTCTGGTGGCGGGATAATATAGCAGGAGACCTTAAAGCTATGGATGTAGAGAACTGGATGGAGCTAGCAAAGGACAGAAACGAATGGAGGCATATTGTCAAGTCGGCTAAAACCCACACGGGGTTGTAACGCCACGGAGTAAGTAAGTAAGTAAAGGGTTTTCCAATAAGAGGTGTTATTTTGATATTTAAAGAAAAATGCCATTTTTTAAGATAAATGATCGGATATTTATTACATTATAAAGAGGAAGGTATGCCGTTAATGATGGAAAATAACATCAGCCAAATGACCACCACGACCATGCCTACAGGACCATATCCTTTTCATGAAATTTTCCATAACCAAATCGCAAAGTGGCTGCCCTATGTCCTCGATAGCCTCACGAATTCCATCTTTGAGGTCTTGAATCGACGCTGGGCTGTTGGCGTAGACCTTGTCTTTCACGTGGCCCCAAAGGAAGAAATCGCAAGGTGTCACATCACAAGATCTCGGTGGCCAATTGTGATCACCTCTTCGAGAGATAACACGGCCCGGAAACTTTTCCCGTAAAAGATCAATGGTTTCGTTGCTTGTGTGGCACGTAGCGCCGTCTTGTTGAAAGTAAACGTGGTCCAGATAAATACCATCCAATTCCGGCCATAAAAAATCATTAATCATCTCTCGATAGCGCAATCCATTCACCGTAACTGTTGCTCCAGCCTCATTTTCGAAAAAGTAAGGTCCAATGACCCCGCCGGACCATAAACCGCACCAAACAGTCACACGTTCAGGATAGAGAGGCTTTTCAACAATAACTCTTGGGTTTTCCGAGCCCCAGATGCGACAATTTTGTTTGTTGACGAAGCCACCGAGGTGGAAATGGGCCTCATCACTGAAGATGATTTTTCGATGGAATTCCGGATCATTTTCATGCATTTCAAGAACCCAATCAGCAAAGGCACGACGTTGTTGATGATCGGCCGGCTTGAGTTCTTGCGTTAACTGAACTTTATAAGCCTTAAGACCCAAATCTTTATGCAAAATACGGTGTAATGACGTTTGTGGAATCCCTAATTCCAAAGAACGACGAGGAATGGACAAACCTGGGTTTTCTTCAACACTTTCGGCTACAGCAGCAATATTCTCGGCTGTTCTTGAGCGACGTGCACGGGTTTTCTTCTCCACATAACTAACTTGTCCCAACAGCTCGAATTTTTTCACCAATTTCTTTATTGCGCTCCGAAAAGGTGCTTCATGACGACCCAAAAATGTTCGAGTTTTACGAACCGTCTCTGCCAAATTTTCACCATTTTTATAGTGAATTTTAATAATTTCAATGCGTTGTTGAAGCGTGTATCGTTCCATCTTTATTTATGGCGTAGTTTCTACTTGTCAAACGTCAAAAACTTACAGCTTCAAAAGTGACATCTACCGAAATAGCGGGCTTTTCAAAATGACACCTCTTATTGGAAAACCCTTTATTAATTTATCAAAATGGTAAAAACAGATTTTTATAGAGTTTTTTACGTAGAATTCAGTGCCGCTGTCAGTTTTTTTCTAAAAAGTTTTGTTTTTGAGATATTGATTGCGTATAATTTAGGGTGTTTAGTTTATTTTGAAAAACAAGGTTAGAATTCGATATTTTCAACAATTTACTTTATTTGTAACTCTAGGCCATCGCCAATTCATAAGAAACAAAAGGCAGATGTCCAAAACTTCACGGTTTTGTCAGATTGTTATAATTTATGAAATATTTTTGTTACGTAGGTTATTTTATTTTACTTTTTATTTATTTTACATTTACAATGGCTGTTTATGATAATTATAAAAAATATATGTTAGTATGTTTTATACAAAGCAATCAAAGTTCCAAGAAGCTTCTGAATTCTATTACAACAGATAATGTATTTAAAGAGTTATCATTAGGATATAACTTCTTATATCTAGCGATCGTTTTTGTTCATGTTAGGTATCCAGAAAGTAGGCAATTTTTCCGGACATATTCGCTCGTTTAAAAAGAAATCTAGTTGAACACAGATCTTTTATTCAGCCGCGTCCCAAAATATACGTCAAAGAAGACAGGGAGAAAAAAGAAACAAATGTGTTATTTTACGCAGCAGCAACAAATTCATCATCCTGTAGAAAAATAGAGGAAGAAGTTGATGTAGCAAAATCTGACGCTGAAATAATTTTGAAAAAATATAAAAATCATCCATATAAATTTAAAATAGTGCAATATTTACACCCGGAGATGATGAGCGCCGAGTAACTTCTTGTCAATGGTATTTAAAACAAATCTGCACCAACGAATCTTTTGGCAGATTTGTCATCTGGTCTGACGAATGTTATTTTTCAAGTGTAGACATTTTTAATCATCACAACGCGAAACATTGGTCTTCAGAAAATCACTATTTAATTTTCGAAAGGACACAAACAAGGGCGCTTCGGGGTTGGTGTCTCGTGTTTTATTTTCGGTTGATGCATAGCGTACAGGATGTATAAAGGGGGTCTCACAGCACGTAGATACCTAGAAATCCTTGGGAAAATTATTCCAGAATTGCTTGAAAATGTTCCATTGGCCCATTTCATTTTTATTTATCTTCAACAAGACGAAGCAATAACCCTGGGCTGTTGAGGCCATTTCTGGACAATAACTTTCCTCAAGGATGGATAGGTACCAATTGGCCAGTGAGATGGCCCCACGACCTCCCAATCTTTCCGTTTTAGATTTTTTTGTGGGATTTTATGCAAAATCGTGTGTATAAGACACGACATGAATCTATAGCGGAACTTCTTGAGGCAATTGGTTTGGCCTTCCAAACTCTTCATAATAGACCTATGATTCTTTTAAATGCCATTAGAGGAATAACAAATCTATGTCGATATTGCATTCGAGAAAACAACCGTCATTTTGAAAACCATTTTTAAAAAACTCTTGGTTGTTTTTAATTTCAGTCTTTCTTTTTGTTTTGTTACTTTAGTTTTATGAAATAATGTTGTTCTTGTTTCTTTGCAATCAAATTTCAATATTCTGATTTTATAATAACTGTGTTGTTTAAAGTAAAAAATGTAATAATAAAAGTTTTTACAATTGAAAATATAGAAAAACATTAAAATTAACTTTAAAAGTGTCTAATTTTTGGTGTAATTATTATTGTCAAAATTTTTCATTTGTTTCCTATAAATTACAAATAAAGTAAATTATTGAATATATCGAATTATGAACTTGTTTTTCAAAATGAAATAAACACATTATATATTTTTGAAAAGCCTAAATTATACTTAATCAATATCTAAAATAATATACAGGGTGTCCTCTTTGAAAAGTCATAAGTTTGGTTAATATCTCAAAAAATTAACCTTTTAGAAAAATCTGAACTCTACGTAAAAAACTCTATAAAAATCAGTTTTTACCTTTTTGATAAATTAACACATAACGGAAAAATGAGAAGTGCCTAAAAAACGAAGATTTCCAAAATCACTCTAACTTTGATAATAACTCCAATACCCCCTGAAAGTGTCGAAAATGGGACAACCCCAATCCCTAATTTCACACATATACACACACAAAAGAAAGTTTAAGATTCTTAATAGAAAATACGTATTATTAAAAAAATCTAGAATCAAAGTAATAATATTTATTTTCAAAAATTGATGTATTAGCTACTAACAACTTACCTAAAGACATAGTGTTTTGTAAGCAAAATATCACGAAGAGACAAGAGGTTCTTTGGAATACACACTTTTAAATAGACATTAAGACCTTCTTATATATAATAATTAAGTAATATCAACACTTTCAAATTAAAAAAGAAATGAATATAATCGATCATGTAACGTCAGCTTATTAAAAATTTTAACATAAATTTTATTGAGGTGCAGGTGACAACAAACATCATATGAATAATGAACAGTATGAAAAACTAATTCGCCCGCATAAAAAAATGGATGGCATTCATAGAAAGTCTAGGTAAGAACAATTAAAGTTCATAATAAAATTTTACGATATCAAGTTATAAATATAAAAATACCGATAATGAGGCGTTTTCTTTCTACAAATGATATTCCCGATTTATATATTACTACCAGTGTAAATGCGGCATGGAATTTAAAAGTTAAAACTAGTACAAAACAGTAATTAAGTTCTAGTGAAACCCTTAGAAATAGCCAAAACTTTTGATAAATATTTTTCTTCTACACTAAACCTAAAACTTAATACTCGTTTTAATATATAAAATGTGTCACTAGCACTCACTGAAAATATATAATTTATATAAATGTCGCATATAACTTTAAAATATATGTTTATAATGACTTTACAACAATAAAAAAAAATGTAAAAATGACGACTTGTTTTTGTTTTCAATATTTACAGGATTGTCTAAAATACTCATTTTAATATTTATTTAACTTATTTATAGGAAAAGATACTTTTCTTAATAAGTTGAAATGTGGTGACACCACATCATTCTATAAAGGGGAGATTTGAAGCTGATTGACGACCACCGACCACTGATTGATTTAATGTCCTCTTCTAAACTATGTTGAAGAAATCCTCACACAGTTATTTAAGATTATTAAGGAAAATGTTAATCTGTATGGTTCTTGTATTATCAAGTGGACCATCGAGATGTCGCCTTTGTCGTCTTATTTGCCGTATTTTGATTATAAGTATGGCTTATACGATGCAAAGGCGAGATGATGGTTTGTACCGACTGCGGTGGCCTGACGAGTCCCATATTAGGACGAAACAGCGCTGTCGCTATCTGTCGGACCCGGAGTTATTCCATACTTTGGAGTGCTCCGCACTTTTTAATACGAGAATCATGTAGATTGACAAATTTTCACGTCCGCTTCGCCAAATATTTTATTCTATTTTATTTTAAATTACACGGACAAAAACTTATCTACATATTTATTTACTTGTTTGGCTTTGAAACACGCTAAACGATGCTCTCATGATGGGATCGTTTGGTGCGGCACGTGGGTTTGGCTGCTTAAATAGCGGTATGCTTGCTTGCCAGTACCGAAAAATGCGACCCCTATCTTTTGGGCAGCGCGTTTCGTGTACTCGATTTTACATATTTCTGTTTTAATTCACCGTCGCGCCACCATATGACGGTTCTCTTACAAACTTTGTTAATCTGTATGGTTCTTGTATTATCAAGTGGACCATCGAGATGTCGCCTTTGTCGTCTTATTTGCCGTATTTTGATTATAAGTATGGCTTATACGATGCAAAGGCGAGATGATGGTTTGTACCGACTGCGGTGGCCTGACGAGTCCCATATTAGGACGAAACAGCGCTGTCGCCATCTGTCGGACCCGGAGTTATTCCATACTTTGGAGTGCTCCGCACTTTTTAATACGAGAATCATGTAGATTGACAAATTTTCACGTCCGCTTCGCCAAATATTTTATTCTATTTTATTTTAAATTACACGGACAAAAACTTATCTACATATTTATATATATATATATATATATATATATATATATATATATATACATATATATATATATATATATATATATATATATATATATATATATATATATATATATATATATATACCTTATAACTTAATAGTCAGCATAGCTTTTCAAACTCTGAAGATGGCGGCAGTGTGCACCTCTTATTTCATTTATTTATAAATATACTGATCAAAATCATTACTATATTGACGTACTTTTTGACTTAACGCGGGCGTTTTGATTGTGTATAAATATTAACTGTGATTAATCTTAATAAATAATATTTGTCATTAAGTATATTTCACTAAAAAAGTGTGTTATCATAAAGGAAAAATAAATCAATTATCACACCAGCAAATTTTATTACTTTTGGGTCGTTTATTTGCTTTTCTGGAACCATAAACTTAAAACATTTTATGAGGGTTCATAGGCCGTGTAGCTCATATAAATATTTAAAAATATGTCGAGGAAATACCTGGTTAAATATGAAAACTGTTTAAAGATTAAATCAAAGATGGATGTAGCACCATATGGCCTTATCACCTTAACTTAAACAATTGTCCCATTATAAGAAGAAAATATTAAAATAAAATCGCTATAATGCAATATATTCGTTTGATTACATGTAAAAAAAATTCTTATAATGAATGTTTATGAATGTTTTTTCCTATTCACAAGGAAGAACGAGGTAGATACGTACAAATAACTAGAAAAGGGAAATGGAAATTGCCGCGGGGGTCCAGGGAAGAAAGTTCGAGGGTGCTTTTGAAATATGTTAGAGAAAATTACGCGACGCGTATATCCGAGGTGTTTAATTTTTCGCTTAACTTCGGAAAAGTTAAGGGAAATGTTTTATTAAACAATATAAATAGCTGTTTTTCACGCATTTATTCTTTTGTTAACTAATTTTTTTTTCAAATCTATTTAAACGCTTTTTTTTGAAAGTTGGATTTATTACACGGGTATTAAAATAACGACCTACAAGAGCATTTATTTTAGTTTCTTAGAAATTGTTTTACTAAATCAATTTTAAGTTTATCGTTGTAACTAATTTTTCTTAAATAAACTTATGTATTTTAAGAAACTAATAAAAATCTTAACGCGTCCCAATGATGTAACAGCTCAATTACAAAAGGGCCTAGTTGACTAGCTAGACAGTAGCTTTTTCAGAATCTTGGGATTGTAAGTGTAGTATAGGTAAACTCTAATAAACTGTAGTTGTTTAGCACTAAAACTGCAAGAGCCAAGAAGACGACCCGACTAGCAGAGTGCCATTGTCACAGTGGGATTAATTTATGGGATTTAATTTATGGGATTATAGAATAGCTAGTGATTAATACGAAACAGTAGTAAATCGTGAGCCAATCGGCCATAAGCTACCAAAATAATCCGTTTGCAGTAGTCCACGATCAAATATTGTTATAATTATATTGATAGCAAAGTACTAATAAAAAGCTATTGCCTTAGGCTTTAGAAGTGATGTCAATGAACTCATAGAATCCTTTTTACAAAACAGGGAAATTCGAATAAACATTGATACGGCTTTATCAATTTAAACAAAAAAATATGGAGCTCAACAAGGAGTTTCCTTTCCCCATTCCTTTTCTTACCATTTATAAAGTAACCCTGTAACTAATATTTTTTAGACGACAAAATGATAATTAGGCATTAAGCAGATAACGTAGTTTTGTCTGAACCATAAGTTGATACACAGGGTATATATTTCATATAAAAGTTGTAGAATATTAATATTTCTATAATATAAAGTTATTTTAGATTATACAAAGTAATATAAAAAAGTGGAAGAGCAAAAAAATATATTTTTTTAAAATGAGACACATTCTATATATTTTTACATATTTGGGTTCCCCACAAAATTCCCTATACAATTTTAAAATTGGTTTTATATTTTTTGCGACGTTGTCAAATTAATGGGAAAAATCTATAAATTTTGAAAAAAAAAAATTTCCAACTAACATCAATGAGTACAAAAACACCTCTAACTCTGACAGATAAAAGTTAGAGAAATTATCTAAACCCAGAAAATGCAAACTTAACTTATTTATCATGTTTTTTTCAAATGAAACACCCCGTATTTATCTATCTTTATATCAAGATATTTCAATAACCATTTTTTTTAGTTAAGGCACCTGTAGGTATATTTTGACCAGAGTAAGCATATTTTGAATTTTATTAAAAGTTTTGCAAAGACCCTTAATGTTTTCAGTTTTCCTAGTTAGCCATAACAAAGAAATTAAAAAGATATCGGATCTATAAGATTAATACAATGGTATGTAATTGTGAATGTATCTTATCGATATGCGATTGAAGTATTCAGTGAAAAGTACCCAAGTATTTACGTAACTCGAAAAGCAATGTGTAAATTTATTCAACAAATTTGAACCTATTGGGGATGCGAAGAATATCCAAAAAAGCTATAATGTGATAACGCTGCCACCTTGGTCGTTCTTGATTCAGTAGAACAAAATCCTAAATCATACTCGAAGAAAAGAGCAGATACCTTAGGTACAGTTAGCAAGACTCTTATTTATAATATTTTAGTAAGCAATTAATTTTGGGTATTCAAACTAAAATTTACTGATGTTGCTCGCCATTTGGAGTTTTTCTCTGATACTGGGTGAAAAAATTTTAGTTAATAGATTCTGTTATAGGAATATTTTAGTTTCCAACGAGGTAATTTTTATGACCAATGGAGTGTCGCTTCACAAAATTGTAAGTACTGGGCACAGGAAAATCCGTTTTTAGAATTGCCACTCATGGTCAAAAATTTTAAAACGTTAATGTTTGATGAGGCATAATGAATTATAAAATATTTTGACTCTAATTTTTTAGTAGGCAATTTAAATTAAAATTCGTATATGCAGATTTTAATCAATTTTGTTATGACGGAATTGGGGGATGGGCATTTAAAGTTTAGAAGAAACCTTATTTTTTCAAGAAGATAGATGCCCTGCTGTTCACTTTATATTAAGAGACATAAACTGGTTTCATTCCAGGATAAGTGGATTGGCTTTTGGACCAATGGCATAGCCTGCTCGGTCGCCTGATCCACCTTATTAGAGAATTTTTTATGGGGTTACTTAAAACAACAAAGATTTTAATGACAATATAAACTTACTAAAAGAAAAACCTGTGAAAGCTGTTGCAACTATAAATGCAGATATGCACATGTGGAATATTTTTCTTTTTATTTTAAACTTATAATTAAGGTTTCTAAATGTTGCTTAAAAAACAAATTAAGGTGAAAACTAATTTTTGTATATTTTTTAATACACTCTGTTTCTATTTCGGAACAACCTGTGTAAATAAAATTTGTAAAAATATAGAAATAACACTATTTTATTTAACATTAATTCTACGTTTTTGAATATTTTAAACACCTTATACACATTATCATGACTGTAATCACTGTTTTTGAAATCCGAAGGCAAGCTAAATTCTTTCCCAAAAATGACTTTACCTTGAAAAATCAAAAATATTGATCCGTGAATACACTCTATGTGTGCATTTTGCCTAGAAATATAGTAATATTAAGTATCTAACTAATGTTTAGGTAATAAAAGAGAATATTTTTTTCATTTATGTTGTTTTTATATTAGATAGTAGTGATGAAACAACTGTTAGAATTATTAATTACTAGAAGACAAAAAATTTTTAAATAGTATGCAATCTGGTTTTCGGGGTAAGCATAGCTGTAAAACTGCAGTGCAGTAGGTTCTTAATGACTGGAAATATAGTTTCCATCAAAATTTTATTACGGGTCCTGTATTCCTGGATTTCAGGAGGGCCTTTGAGACTTTGGATAGAGAAAGACTACTTCAAAAATTGGAAAGTATCGGTATAAGAGGTGAAGTGTTGCAATTTATGAATAATTATTTAATTAATAGAAGACAAAGATTGAAGTTGAATGATGCGGTATCTGAAGAGATTGAAAACAGCATGGGCGTTCCACAGGGTAGTGTGCTGGGTCCATTATTATTTCTTTTATATATCGACGATATACTGAATACAGCTGGTGATTTTTGTATACATCTTTTTGCAGATGATGTTCTTTTATATTTTGCATGTTCTGATGGTATCCAATTGGTTGAAACACTTTATTCTACATTATAAAAATTTATATTGGTGGTGTTCTTGTAACCAATTAAAAATAAATGTGAAAAAAAACAAATTCATGATGGTCAGTAATGAGAATGATTACATAATTTTTTCTCGTCCTATTATTAAAGTAGGTAATGAAACAGTTGAAATGGTGGAAAAGTTTAAATATTTAGGAGTAATCATAGATAGAAAACTTAAATTTCAAAAAAAAACATGCAACCATGAGAGTTATACTATCAGGTACAAAAAGGACATCAATTAACTACATGTTGAGGGAAATGCAATGGTTATCAGTGGAGAACTTTTATATTAAAAAGAAAAACTCAAACCTCTGTACTTTTTAAAGGTTTAAACAGTTTTAATCAATTACCCACAAATATTAAATCTTTAAAATCTCTAAATAAATTTAAACAGTGTCTGAAGTGGTATTTTTTAATATGGTCGGATTTTCTTTGTTTGTTTTTTTTTTATTTGTATTAGTTTAGTTTGGTATGTCATTGTTCTGAAAAACTTGACGACGTTTGATTGTTGTTTGTAATTTTAAAATATGACTTTAGTTGTTAAGACTTGTGTGTAATTATATTAGTCGATGACTAAATAAAGAACATATATATATATATATATATATATATATATATATATATATATATATATATATATATATATATATATATATCGTTTGAGGTCGAAATCCAGCTGTCTCTCCATCTTTTGGGGGGCCGTCCAGGCGGCCGTTTGGTGTTTGGTTTCTCTCTCATCACGGTTTTTGCGAGCCTGTCCTCGTCCATTCGTTCCACGTGATCTCTCCACTGCCTACGACGGTTTCGAACCCACTTCACAATATCCCCCACTCCGCTGTCCTCGCGTATTTTTGCGTTTCTTATTCTATCTCTTAAACTTGTTCCCGTGATTATTCTCAGCGTTTTCATTTCTGTGGTTCTCATAATTTGTTTTGTCTTTGTTGTTTTATTTCTTGTTTCTGAGCCGTAGGTCAGTATCGGTCTTACACAGACCTTGTAAATTCTTGCTTTGCTCTCAACCGTCATATGTTTATTGTTCCAGATTATGTCTCTTAGTTGGCCTGATATCATGGCCGCTTTGTTGGCTCGTGTGCGTATTTCTTCCGTTACTGCCCTGTTACTTGTTATATGTGCTCCCAGGTATTTAAACTTCCCAACCTGATCGATATGTTTGTCATCAACCATTAGTTTGCATCTTACCGGTTCTTTTGCTGTTACCATTCCTTTGGTTTTTTCCACAGATACCTTCATATTATACTGTTTGGCTGTTCGATTGAGATGGAAAAGCATTCTTTGTAAGTTGTGCTCGATATCTGCTATCAAGGCAACATCGTCTGCAAAGCATATAATATGAACGGTGTTGTGTCCCATTAGGTACCCAATATTTGTGCTTTTTACCTCATCAATGATTTCGTCCATGATTACATTGAAAAGTGTTGGACTTAGGCTATCACCCTGTCTTATTCCCATGGATAGTGGGATTTCCTCTGTTAGAGTGTTATTTGTTTTAACTACCATGGTGTTTTTGGAATTCAGTTCGTATATTGTGCGTATGATTGCTTCGTCTACTTGTTTTCTTCGCAGTAGTTCTGTTATGTGTTCCAGTTTGACTCGGTCAAACGCTTGTGTAAAGTCCACAAAACAAATGAACAGTGGTTTATCGCATTCGATAGCTTTTTAAACCAGCTGTCTGATAATAAATATACCGTCGATAGTAGAGCGGTTATTCCGGAAGCCCTGCTGTTCTTCGCACGCCCCTAACTGTTCTACGATCCATTGTGACAGTATTTTGGTTAACAATTTGGCTGAACTGTCAGTTGATTCCCCTGTAGTTTTCGGGTTGTTTCTTTGATCCTCTTTTGTGGATCGGAATTGTGATGCTTTTCCGCCATTCGTTGGGTACTGATGTTGTGCGGAGTATTTTTTGAAATAGAACAGTGAGCTCCTTGGCACGGCTGGGGCCTATATATATATATATATATATATATATATATATATATATATATATATATATATATATATATATATATATATATATATATAATTTTATAGTTTTTTTTAAGTTAATGAAAACAATAACATACTCTGCGGTCCAAAAAAAATACACAAATTATGTTTAAAATCCTACACATTAACAGAAAAAGTTAAACGACAATTCAAAGAAATATCGAAATAGAAATAACAAGCTCAAGGTGTGTACCTACATATTTTTGTAAAAATTTGAAAATTTGAAAGTTTTTAATTGAAAATAAGTTTTTAAAAAAATTTCTTTGAATTGCCTTTTAACTTTTTCTGTTAATATGTAGGATTTTAAACATAATTTGTGTATTTTAAATTTTAGGTTGTTTGACCAAAGAAAATGTTATGGTTTTTATTGAATTAAAAAAAAAATAATACGAAAAAAAACTTTTGGACAAGCCAGAAATATATTCAATAAGATGAGAAAGGTATTTTGTGGTAAAGACATTAGCCTACATGTCAAAATCAGAATGTTAAGGTGTTATGTATTTTCGGTATTGCTTTACGGGGTGGAAGCTTGGACGCTAAAACAGAGATGATACGATGGATAGACAAAATATCAAACATAGCGGTACTTGAAAGAATTGGGAAAGGGAAAGAAATATTAAACATAATAAAAATAAGAAAGTTACAATACCTAGGTCATGTTATGAGATTAAAAAAATTCAGGGTAAGTTTCGTGGAAAAAGGAACATGTTATCTCTAATAAAATAAGATCTAATTGAACCAGGATTTTATAATATTGATAAGAATAATTTTTATTCATAACTTTGTCTCGGAAAAGAGAATGCTCAATTTTTTGCCCGAAATTTAAACTTTTTTATTTTTGATGTAACAATAAGAGGAACTAATCAGAAAAGTGATACTAATAATAGGCAAGTTCATAGTACAATTTCAGAAGCGTTAAAAAGATAAGCAGAAAAATGCAGTAACACATTTTGAAAAACAATTTATAACTAATCACTTTTTAAAAGTAAAAATCAAAAAAAAAACAGGATTCGTTAAAAATAGAACATAATTTAACACAACTTTTTTTTATTTTATTCAAAATACTCTCCTTGAGACTCTCTACAGCGATTTTCATGGTCAAGAAGAATGTCAAACGAGTTCTTTAGGTCGTCTGTAGAGATGAGGCGAGTTATTTTATTCCATTAGTGATTTTGCGCACTAACCTAAAATCCACCCAACCGTTCTGAAAATAAAATGACAAAAATGTAATTAATCATTAAACTGTTCTTTTTTTTTATCGATGAACGCATCAACAACCCATCGAATCAATCGGCTTCAGACCCTGATGAATGCGATGAATAGGTAGTGAGGGAAAAATACGTGTTAATTGTGGAGGTTATGTTTATTATTTGTCACTTGGAAAAAAAAGATTTGTCACTATTTTTGATAAGTTATTATATAGAAAAGATCTTTTTTGTAAAAATGACGGATTTCTTCCATTAAATCTCACCTACAACGACCATACATTTCAGATTATAGTGTATATAGACACTTACCATGAGGTTACCAAAGCTAAGTATTGATATGCTTAATTCTTTAGCCCATATTTTATAATATAAATATGCTGAAGAACAAATTTCCAAATAAAATATTTAAAAAATATTTGTTTATGGATTTTTAAGGTTAGGTTTTCAGAAAAATGTCATATGTTAGTTAGGAATGAGCTTTCTTAAATTCAACAAAATTGCATTGAAAATCCATTTATGACATCTCAAGAACCCGTCAGCTTAATTCAACGCTTTTTCATCGATGGAATAAAAGAACTCGCCTATATTCTTGAGAATGCCTTAAACAAAAGGCGAAACGTCAAAATACGTTGTTTTTTTAACATCCACGTATGAACCTAATCCCAAGAATACAAAAAAAACATTTTATTATATATATATATATATATATATATATATATATATATATATATATATATATATATACTACGAAAAGAAATTTAGTTTCCACCAACATAGTTCAAACTAAGTAACCCGATCAAGTAATAATAATTTTGCTGGCAATTACGCACCATTCGCCATCTCGGATCGCACTGTGAGTAACAAATCACTATTAAAAATCACTATCGCGGTCTTATCGCCCAACTCTAGTTCAATTTAATAAATCTACTCCATCCGAGTCCGAAGATGCGTAAAGAAATTGGGTTTTAGCATGAGCACCTTTTTGTCTTTGTCTCATCTGATTAATCCGTAGAGAGAGAAAAAAAAATTGAAGATAAGTAAAATAATCAAGAAGAATAAAGCATGTACACTTAATATTCTAGTATTCTATAAATAGTTGTACAAAATATTTCTTTTAGCTCAGTACTTACTTATGATTATAAGGAATTTAAAAATATTAATTAAATTTAACTACACTGATTTTTACTGCTGTTACTTAAATAAGTAATTAGAGACTAAATTTAAACCCTATTTAGATATCATTAAGATAAAGGCACTTATAGTTTACAATTTGCCTTATATTTGTTATCAATTAAGATAATAAAAATTATTTAACACAGATTTAAATTGTTTCGGGCGGCCTCAGACTTTCTTGTGTCTAGCTTACGGTCTAGATATGATACTAACATGGTCCTGTCTAATTTACTTTTTTCCTGCAACGATTAAATGCTGAAGATAATAAGATTTTAAGTGGCTTGTTTTTCAAATAAATTGATGTTTATTTATAAAAAATGGTATTTTAATAAAGACAAGTGTTTTTTCAAATTTAGTATTATCATCTGAACCAACTACTACCTGCCCTGGGAGTGGTTATAGAATCAAAATTTAGAGGCGAATGACAAATTCTTTTTTTTAAATCTAATTACTATCAAATATCTGAATAATGAAAATATGACAATTTAATTTCTTCAAGTGATTAAAACACCTGTGTCAATAAAACGGTTACATATTTCAACGTCAATATGGGAAAAAAATAATTAGGTTTTGTTTATTACATTTTCTGCTTTCACCGATAAATATTTAATTTTCTTGAAATATTATTTTCTTAGCCTAAACGTAAAGCATTTTCGTATTTTCACACGTTGATGTTATGATATTTTGTATAATTAGAAGTTTTATTTTCCTTTTGTAAGTTGTCATTTTATATTACGAAGTAAACGTAGGTAATACTACTAATTGGTCGTCTTTCCATGATTTGTTCCGAGCAAAAGCAGGAGCACTATTTTATTTCGGACGTATCCTTTGAATGGTTGGTCATTTGGGCCATCGCGTGCAGGGTCCCAATCCTCGAAAGTGTGATGTGAAAGGTGATGTGAACGGCGATGGGAATGGCGATGTGAACTTTTTGACAGTAAAAGCCGTATTCTTGAAAATGCAATGTTGCCAGATATGAACGTGCTAAAACCCGAGAATTTCAAAAAATAAAATGGATGACAGATTGAATTGAGCTGTCAGACCGAAAATGTCCGTAGTATGTTTGGTGGCCATTTTAGGCAAAAAGTAGTTTTGGTACGTTAATTTAATCGTCAAAAGTATTTGTATTTTGCCTGGATTAAATTTATTTTAAATTGACTCTCTAGAACTGTTAAACAAAAATGCATACAAAGAGCCAAGTACTTTAAAATTGTAATATATAAAGAAAAAGGGATATCAAGAAAAACAGCAATCATATATACAAAGTAATATACTGACAGTAATTGCAGAAAACCAGCACTGATAAACCTTGAAACGGTGGAGATTACAACTCTACGTAGTATGAGCCATCATCCCAATCCACTACGGGAACTATCCAATCAGTTATTTATTGTACGAATTCACAAAATATCCAGCCTCTTACTGCAAGATGTTCTGTTCTGACAACTAAATTTGAAAGAAAACCTGAAACTTGAACAATGATAGAGAAACTGTTTATGACCAGGAACCAAACCAAAAGCCAGACAGAAGACGTCCATTAAAGATACTGGCGGATCTCACATTCAACTTTTAATATATATATATATATATATATATATATATATATATATATATATATATTATTTTATAAAGATTTGTAGAGGCTTGAAGATCAAATGTACCATAAATAAGATTTTTATGCTGAAGGACCTCAATCGTTGGTCTGTAGGGTTCATATTTATATGTCCCGATAAGTTATAATCATAATATTTATTTAATTGTAGTATCGTATAGTGTTTAATACAGTCTAATTAAGAAGTGCTGTAGTTAACACAATTTAAATATAAAATTTGTTACTTATTTAAATAAAAGTTTCAGATAGCTTACAAATTGTGATTTCTCAAATTTATTATAAGTTGTGTCGTGAAAAGAATTGTGTTAGATTTAACTGTGTATCTCGGCTGTTATGGACACAAGTATTTATGTTAAATCCATAAGCAGAACTGGCCCTAGAAAAACATTTTTAAATAGCACGCTCATACAATTGAGTTATGAACAGAATCTCCTGTAATAATTTTATGTTTGTAATCTCAAATTTATTTAATATTTGCGAGACATATTCAACTTTCTAACGATATTTTATTAAAAAATTTGAAAAAATTAAAAATATCGGGGTACCACCTAATTAACGTTTCAACTATTTATTCAAAAAATAAAGCGTCTTAAAGAAACGGTTTATCAACATTTTATTTTTTTTTAATGGCGAGATATTTTGAAGAATCAAAAATAAAATAAAAATATTTAATATTTTATTTTTTGAAATCCGTGCGTTAAATATGTCATTTAGTGGCTGACATTTCATTTGCGCATGTTTCACCGTTCGCTTGCCTTCCTCCGGGCGAACGAGGATATGAGTGATGAACATTTCAAGAATACGCGTTCGCCACCTTTTCACCGTTCATTTTACGTTCCCCAGTTCGAGGATAGGGCCCCAGATATTGGGGGGAGAAAAATGATACTTCCGGGATTCATGACATTAGGCTGTTGCATTTGTTCGTTAGCCGCTCGCTATTGCTTAGTGCTGTTTCTAGTTCTCCTTTTGGAGGCCAAGGCCCTTTTAAAGACAAGTTTTTTGTAAGAAAACATATATTTACGTCGCGTTTTTATTTATTTTAGGGTTCTTGTTTCTGAGTTCTCTCTACAATCATTTGTTCTTTTTTTGTGTCAAGAACGATAGTAGGAAACACATGTCTAATACGGCATTTTATTGATATTTTTGCTTGCTCTCTTGTCTTTTTGGAAGAACACATTTAGCCCTGGTTAGGGTGAGTCCACTTTTTCAGGATTTACAGCCACCTGAGCCATTCTATCAACACCGAAGGAACCAGGGATAACCCATAGACAAAACATCTATAATACAGCATTTATTTTATTTAAGTTCTTTCACATATAAATATTTTTATTAGTTATAAATTTACAGTATGGGGGCTAAAAACACATTTTATTAGTTAACATATCTCCTCAGATCTTAAATCTTCTTAGTCAGAGAAGCTGATTTGATCAAAATTTACTACCGTATCAAGAATATTTACCTTTTTATGTTGCTTTATTGCTTTATTAAAGTTTCCAACCTAGGATTATAAAGTTGGATTTTCTCTGTTTTAACCTTAAAAAACGGGGTGGCGCTTTATTAGAATGAAAAGAGTTTATACACGTAAGACTAGATTCCATGACTCTCTCGCCACCGTGGACATGAACTGCCGTACGTAGTGTGCGCTTTAGGCTGTATTCTTTTGAGTAAATAATCACTGATCAAAGTGAACAAAGTGAAACTGATAACTTCATGTTCTTTTGAATATGCATTTACTTGTCATTGAGTCGAAGTGATCATGATTACTTCAAGTGATAGAAGTGAAACTGATAATGACTCAAAAGAATAGCCTTTTAATGTCCACCTAAAGGTGAGTCCAGACGACAAGAAAAATCTGAGCGTAAGCGTATACGTACTTTTAAGTTAAAAATAATTCGTTCACACGAGCTATTTTGTTCCATAGTCGTGAGGTGTGTTTCCTTGTTCTAACCTAACATTTATCGGAATTTTTGGTAATATTTCATTTATCCAAAAATTAAAATGACGCAAAATAAAAAAATTAATTGCAGCAGTGTTATCTAGAAAAAGAAAACTAACGGAAAAATTGCAAAATGTAAGGAGATTATTGATATATTCTTTATTAAAAAAAAGTACAAGATATCTAAAAGATTCTAAGTTGGGATGTCAATTATCTCAGTTATTATAATTTATTATAAAGTTTTTTCTTTTAACATTCCAGATAAAATATAATTTTTAAAGTATATTTTAAATAGTTTAGCTTAGTCATTTTAATGATATACCTTTCTCTAAAGTTTTAATATAGAATGTCAATGTAACAGCGTAATCATTTTAATCATTATAAGTGGCTGTATGCTGAAAAGCAAGAGGCCATAGGAAACCTTTCGAACAGAACAGAAATCATTACAATTGTTTGTAGTTTTAAAAAATATGTTAAATATGATACTAACTGGATTTCTCTTTCAATGATAATTGATATTTTTTTGTGGTTTACAATAGGTACTGTTGTGAATACACGCTTATTTTGCGACAAAATATTAAATTTCAGATTTAATATTGCTCCAAAACTCCCTGAAATAAAATAATCAAAATAATACGGCTAAAACTACAATTTTTCGATTGCGGGGAAACCCAGACATTAAACGGCGCAGTGGCAGCACTTTGACTTGGTGCTTCCCCGATTTCAGAGTGCGACGTCACCACTGCTAGAAAAGCGGAAAGGCAGCGGCGTAATTAAGGACTTGCTCTTGGAACAAGTTGCTCTTTTGGAGTCAACTTGTTCCTTTTCCGATCGAGCTTAGCTCTCCAGGGCCACGTTGACTGTCCTATTTTTTAGGCAGCTCGTGGTTCCTAAAGTAGGTTGTCTTTGACAACATAATATTCTACAGAAAATAAAGATTGTGCACGTATCTTAATTACTGAAATTGACACCGTCGATAATAGAGCTATTCTTTTGAGTCATTATCACTTTCACTTCTATCACTTGAAGTAATCATGATCACTTCAGCCCAATGACAAGTAAATGCATATTCAAAAGAACATGAAGTTATCAGTTTCACTTTGTCCACTTTGATCAATTGATAATTACTCAAAAGAATATAGCCAATATGACGAGGTCAGCGGCACGTACGAGTTACTGAACTGACGCGTCTTGACTTAAACATAATTATCAGAAGTGACCAATTGGAGAAAACCTGATATTGACATTGCGACTAATAGTCAACTTCGTGTTGACTATAAAGTTATGAAAATCCCGATTTGACAAATAAATCCTGAACGTGACAGTAGAGAGTAAAGTAATCCCAAACTTGCGGAAAACAGCTCTGAATTTAAAAAAAAAGTGAATATAAAGTTAAATAATAGTCTAGGCAGGGGCGGATCCAGCCTCTCTCTTTGGGGGGGGGGGGGCGGTGATACAGTATGGCAAGCGAAGGCAAGTTGCCGACGAGGGGGGGGGGGAGACACCAGCAACATTCGCATTTCTAATGTAAAAGGCAGGGTCGGGTCTATTTTTCTGAATTTGAAACTCTTGGACAGGGGGGGGGCGATCACAAGAAAAAATAAGTTGTTGACAGGGGGGGAGGATGCGAGCAGCATACACATTCCTAGTATAAGTGGCCGAACGAATCTATTTTCGTGAACTCAAAGCTCTTAGGAAGAGGAGAGACGATCGCAAGCATACACATTTCTATACCCTATTAAAGAACTAGAGAGAGTAATGAAACTGTTACCGAAATCTCCAACGTACCTGCTCCAGTGCCGCAGGTAACTGAGGACTGCCATAAATCTAATTACATTTAATTATATTTAGATATTATAAGCTTTTATGAATTGACTGCAACAATAAAATTTCTGATAGTTCAAAATAATTTCTGTCAATGAGCAAAGTACACCTAATAGTGTATCCTTAATGTTTTAAATTGTTTGTGCTTGTTTTCGTATATTATTTGAGATTAGTAGAATACCCAAAAGATATGGCTTCCACATCTATATTTATTCCAAAATCGTTAAACCAGGGCATTTTTTCTCAACGAAAAACTTACGATAAATGTTTATGATGCCTTAAGATATCAATATCTAGATAATAATATTAAAAGTTTTGTTGAGATGTGTTCCAGCATGACAAAAGTTTAAAAATCTACTATGTACCGAATACTGAAGGAGAAAAAAACGACTGGAACTGTTAGTACTCCCAAGCCACATTCGATCACAGGCAGACGAAAAACCTCGTTGGAAGAAGAGATGTAAACTGTAATAAAAGGAGTTGTACATAGATTTTATTATGAGAAGCAGATCCCAGCCGTCGACAAAATTCTAACTAAAATCAATGAAGATCGGGATTTACCTCAAATTAAAAGAACTGAGCTCTGGAAATTGCTGAGAGAACTTAATTTTTGCTGGGAAAACCCAGATAGGAAATCTGTTCTTATAGATCGCCCGGAAAATGTTCGTTGGAGAAGGAAATATCTCTCTCAAATAAAAGATAGAGTTGCTAGAAATAACACAACTTACAAAATTAGTAATTTAGCTGACCTTCTGAAAGTTTTTTTTGAATAAAGTTACTGCAGAAAATTAGGAAAAATCCATATAATAAAAGAATAAAATAGAATGTGGAAGCTCTACCTCATGATCGGTGAGATAAAGGAATCAATTATAATTAATTTGAGCGAAGATAGCTTCACTGACTTTGATTACGAATTAGATACGTAATGTTTACCAGCGTAAAGATAATTTATTATTTAAATTTTCTGTAATATATAAAAATTATTTACATTTGAATCCCTGAAACTGTAATTCTGCAGATGGTTTAAAAAATAAATAAATGGAAACGTCAAATGCCCTAAAAATGTTTTTAATTAATAATAAAATTACCGATTGCCCCAAAAATTTTTTAATATTATTTGGACGAATTTATTTGTTTATATATCATTAACTTCTTGTATTTTTCACAATAGGTATTTTGTAAGTATCTAAATTATAACTTAGAATTTTTTGAGAAAAAAAAGGCTTCATTTTAGTCTGAATGTGCCTAAAACGGTTTCTATGCCAAAATTAAAAATAATAAAAATACAGTTGTAATTTGTATTAAATATGTCAAAATTGTCTATATTTTCTAATGTATGTGAATTATTAAGAAATCATAAGAAATAAAATAATATTATAAAAACTTTTTATTTTAAGTTTATTACCGAAATAATATTCTATGCCATAAATACTTAGTGATAAAATAAACCTCCTTCCGACGCCTATGACAAGGATTAAAATCCTTTTTAACACTTCACACTTCCAAATAGCTATTGTTGTCCAACCCAAATAGTCCATTATTATAGACCGGTATTTTTGATTATAAAATTTCTATTCCATTCCTATTAAAAATATATGTGTAACAGATTTTGCCAAAGACACCGGACTAAAAAACAGGTAGCTTGCAAAGAAGAAAAAGGGTCAAAAACGATTTATTACTCTCTCTAGTTCTTGAATTAACTATAGTATAAGAGGCAAAATCGGATCTATTTTCCTGAACTCAAGGCTCTTGGGGGGGGGGGGGGGCGAACGCCCCCCACCGCCCCCGCCCCCCCCTTGGATCCGCGCCTGAGTCTAGGACGAGTGTTACTTGATAACCTCTTCCTAATTGGCTCATTCCTTAGAAGTGTTCCCATGATAAAATAAAATTTAATTAATTTTCGTTAACTCTTGAGCTTCACTCATTCCCATTCTATGCCGGTGAGCGAGACGAAAGGTGAGGCGGCTAGAGTTTTTTCTAGTCGGGAGGTTTGGCGGGATTTCACCAACAACCCCTGATTTGTGTTAGAACTTAGGTTTTACACAAATAATTGATAATGTGAAAATTCTTACAATAAATTAATCCCGACGGAAACGAACTTCCACGTTTCTTGAAGGATAAAAATAATCCAATAAACCCGGTAAATGTGTAAATAGGTCCATATTCTCGGAGATGAGTACCAAAATGCCGAAATTGAAAAAAAAAACACTCTTCATCCGTTAATACGACATTATATATAGGATTTGCTAAAGACATGTCTGTGGATTAGCATCCCGATATCAGAGAATGTCGCCGAATAGAAATTTTATTATATAACGGTCTTTATCTGAAAAGAAGCTGTTAATGATTTTCTGCCTAAAATTATCATTTTTACCATCAACCGCTCGCCCCATTCGCCTGATCTAGGGCAGTGTGATTTCTACCTATTTGGAAAATTGACCTTGCCGATGAAAGGAATGCATGGTGCCCACGTGGAAGCCATCCAAAAAGCTTGCATCGAAATTCTCAAAAACATCTCTACAGACGACCTAAAGAACTCGTTCGACATTCTTCTTGACCTTGAAAATCGCTGTAGAGAGTCTCAAGGAGAGTATTTTGAATAAAATAAAAAAGTTGTGTTAAATTATGTCCTATTTTTAATGAATCCTTTTTTTATTTTTACTTTTATAAAGTAAAGTAATTAGTTATACTTTTTTTTTAAATATGTGTTACTGCATTTTTTTGCTTATCTTTTTAATGTTTCTGAAATTGTACCATGAACTTGCCTATTATTAGTGTCACTTTTCTGATCAATTCCTTTTATTCTTACATCAAAAATAAAAAAGTTTAAATTTCGGGCAAAAAATTAAGCATTCTCTTTTGTAAGACAAAAGTTATGAATAAAAATTATCCTTACTAATATTATAAAATTTTGCTTTAATTAGATCTTATTTTATTAGGGATTATATTATTGTCGAACTATGAAAAAGAAATTGGTTATTGCGTCGGCATTAAATTACTTGTAACAAAAACTATAAAGAAATTTTTAAACATCCTATAGGCTATATTACACACGGAAACCATTGGTAAGTATGTGTGGAAAATGTATGCAATAATTTTTGTCGTCTTCTTCTTCAAGTACCATCTCCTTTGAGAAGGTTGGCTATCATCACAGCTATTCTTATATTTGATATTGCAGCTCTAAACAATTCAATGGAACTACAGTTGTACTACCATCTCAAGTTGTTCAACCCTGAATGATCAATTGTAAAAGAGTGTATTTTTCTCCTCTCATAACATGACCTACGTATTGTAACTTTCTGATTTTTTTATGTTTAATATTTCTTTCCCTTTCCCAATTCTTCCAAGTACCGTCATGTTTGATATTTTATCTATCCATCGTATCATATCTGTTTTAGCGTCCAAGTTTCCATTAGTTTCATTAACATCTGTTCCCAAATACTTATATTCTTTATCTTTTCTACTGGTTGTTCTTTGATCCATAGACTCTCTTGGTGTTGGTGTGATTTTGTAATGGTCAATAATTTTTTTTTCAGTTAAACTGAGGCCACTGCTTAGCACTACCTCATCTATTAATTTCTGTATGTCTCCTAATGACTTTGCAATGAGAATGACGTCATCTGCGTATGTGATGTTATTAATAACTCTTCCGTGTACTTTTATTCCATTTGTTATTTCTGCTAGTGCTTTTGAATAATGTCCTCATAGTACAAGTTAAATAGTAACGGTGAGAGCACGCACCCTTGTCTTATACCACGTTTATGTCTATTTCTTTTGAAAGTTCATCGCCTAGTTTAACACCAGCCATTTGATTAAATTACAAATGAGCTATTATCCGTATATCCCTGCTGTCTATATCCTTATTTTTGAGTAGCCGCAGTAGGTTGTTAAATCAGACTTTATTAAAAGCTTTATTAGAGTCCAGAAAACAGACATATACAGAATGACAGACATCCATAAATCTCTAAACTAACACGTTGAACCCAAATAGGGCTTCTCTTGTCTCCATTGCCCTCCTGAATCCAAACTGGGAGTCACTAAGGTATCGTTCTATTTTTCTAAAGATTCTTTGATGTATGATTTTCAGAAATATTTTTAGAGTGTGAGCCATTAGGTTGATTGTCCGATGGTCATGGCACTCTTTCGAGAATAAGAATGTTGATTTAAACCATTCTGTAGGTAATACTAATATATCGATTTGTTCTTCCGTAATTAACTTGATTAATTCAGCTGGAACTTCGTCAGGACCTGGGCTTTATTGCTCTTTGAATTTTTGATAGCATGTTTTACTTCTTCCCTTGTTATATTTAAACCTGTCTGACTATCACTTCCATCTGCCTCCAATTCCTCTTGCTGGTCCTCAAAAAGATCTTGTATGTATTCTTTCCACCTTTCTAGTTTCCCTTTTGTGTCAAGTATTATGAGACCCTCTCTGTCTAAAAGGATATTGCACCTTTGTGTATTTTTTAAACCAGCTAAATCTTTAATCTTTTTGTGTAGGTTGAGGTCTTCATGTTTTCTTGTAATTCTTCTATTTCAATATATTTATTTTCCTTGCGTTCTCTTATTTTCTTTCTTATTTCTTGATCTATGTTGTTATATTCCTTAACGTCTTTATTTTTAAATAATCGCCTCCTTACCACTAGTTGCAGGATTTCATCGGTCATCCAAGATTTCTTTTCCCGAATTGTTTTCCTTTCCAATAGTTCGCTACTCGGTGACATTATTGCTGCTTTAAATGATTCCCATTTACTGTTCGGGTCTTCATTGCTATGTAACTGTATCTTAGTTCTTGTCAATCTTTTTAGCTAACTGACATTTTATCGAGGATTCATTTCACCGCGAGAATTGGAGTTGTTTACGAGCTTGTTGGGGAATGTGTTTTTTCGGTCGACCTTCAAATTTAACTATTGCAGGGTTGTGGTCCATCTTTGCGCCAGCACCAGGATATTTTTTGGCTTACTTGATGGCGTTCCGATATCGCTTATTTATTGAAACAAAATTTGGTTTCTAGTAATGTTATTAGATCTATCTGCTGATCATTTCCATGTATAAAGTTTTCTCTCATGTAGTTTAAAATATGTGTTCGTGATTATTATATTCTGTTCTTGATAAAGCTGTACCAATCTATCTCGTCTCTCGTTCCTTGCTCCCCAATCTAAACTCGCCCACAATATCTTCCGTTTTCTCTTTATCTATTTTCGCGTTGAAATCCCCTATGACGATTGTGATGTCTCTACATTTTGTGATATCCAGAGCCTGTTGTATGTCATCATATAAACTATCTATTTATTCCTCGCTTTTATCAACCGTAGGGGCATATACTTGAATTATATTTAAAATACCCTGGGCCACTTGCACACTCACCATAACTACCCTCTCTGATATGGGTATGAAATTCGTTACGTGTTGAGAAAGGTTCTTTTCAATTATTATTGCTACTCCATTCCAATGTTGTGGGAAGTCATTTCCCGAGTAGTATATCTTTGCTTGATTAATTTGATTAATTTGCATCTCTCCTATCTTATTTCACACCAATAACACAACTGCAACTCTTTGTTTCTGTTTATTTCATATCTTAACTATATAGTAAATTACTCCAGAAATGACGTAATACAATAAAGAATATATTATCAAGTAATAGTATAATGTTCAATAAACATGCACCTCGGTTATTATCATTTTATCTGTTTTAGAAGTCAAGGTCAGGTTTAGTAAAATCTTATTTATTACTGTAGTATTGAACATTGACACTTAGTGTGCTTTTCCTTGTTTATAATTTGGAATTTAAATAACATTTCTGTAAAATGTACGTACGTATGTTAAACGTATTTGTAATTCTACTATAAATAAAGATAGGTTCGGAGATCTGTTTATCCAATTTATTCCTAAACTCTAATGCCCAGACTGAAAAATCAAGTCTTTATTCTTTTACAACTTTCAAAATATTTTTTAAACCTTGACAATCTAATTTTTTTAGCGTTCTCCATAGTTTTTTGATTGTTTCATCAAAAAACAATCTTTTGTTAACAGACTTCTCAAAGAAGGAGGTTTTCAATTCGACTGCTGTGTATTTTTTCTCTCTTATGTTCAAGGTGGATCGTTTTCGATGTTTTATGGGCTGGGAAACTGAAAAAGATTTTAAAAATCTGATAAAGTAGTCCCGAGCTCTTTTTTTGAGAAATTTATATTGACGAAAACAAATTACGACTATCGCGATCGGAAGACTAAAAATGTTATATTATTCGATTTTGTTCAAAATTGGTACTTAATCGTTTTTGAGGGTGTAAATAGCGAATTAAAAATTATTTTAAGATAATTTAATATGTCACATGCAATTGACATTTCCGAATTTTGTCCACAATTTGTACTAGGGGGTTTGTGATGGTGTAGATTTAGAACATTAAGAAATAAAAATTATTTTTTTGAAATCCAATATGAGGAGTTGAAAATTTTACGTTAATCACATTTTTTCAAATTTAGTATTAGGGGGGTTTCCTGGTCGCAAATTACGAGTCTGGAGTTAATTTATTACAACTTAATATGGCAGACAAAATTTGAGACTAAAAAAATTACATTTCTCCGATTTTGTCCAAAATTGATATTGGGGTGTTCTTGGGGAGTACACAAATTCAATTTGCAGGATAAAATATGTCGGACCAAAAATATTACATTCAAAGTTTTTTAAATATCAGTATTGGGAGGCTAGTTAATTTACAATTCAAGACAGCGGACTTACTATAGCAAACTAAATATTTGTTTGATACAATTTTATTCAAAACGTATCTGGAGAATTCTCCGAATCGAAGAATTTTTAGTTGTTCATTTTAGTGTGGTTTAGAACTTTTGATAAAATGGGCAATTTTTTGCGATCTTAAAATCATTGCGAGATACACTAATCTCGCTTAGTACTGAGTTCAAATAATCTATAGATATTATAATGAATTCAAAACCAAAAATCGAAAAATAAATTTTTTATAAAAATATTGACTCTACTTTTAAAAATACACTAAAAAGTGAAAAATAACAATATAAATTTTTACATTTAATTAAAATGTTTGATGTTGGCGCCAATTATTTCTAAATGAAACAAATAACTACGAACACGTGATATATACAAACTGCGGTAAAAAAGCAACTACAGATAAAGTATTTTTTAATATTTTTATGAGAATCACATTTTTTCAGGTATTAGTTTGGCGCCGACTTTAAAAATTTCAATTTCATATAAAAATTTATATGGTATTTTTCATTTATTTTAGGTTAAATTTTTTTAAAATTTTATTTGACCTTCGCCATTTTGGCCTGAATTAAAATTTGAAAAATCAAACGACATGTATATCCTAAAGAAATTTTCTTCAATTTTTAATTTTAAATGACCTTTTACCGTAATCGTGATTATTGTAAAGTACAGTTGAAAAAATGTGTTGTGGAGGAACGTTTGTTAAATCAACACAACTGGATATTTATTAAGAAAATAGTTTTAGTGCATTGTTGTATGTGCTAGAAAATAAAATAACAGATTTAAAAAATTATTCAGTGTTTACTAAAATTCCCTAAATGATAATTGTTTTTAATTATAACTAGCAATCAGATTTTATTGACTGATTTTAGTTTTCCCTTGTCAATATGTTGAGATGTACGTGAGAAAAAAAAAGGATGGAAGACAGGAAACAGTTGCTGACAATTAATTTACACTCTCAATATAGTGTTTTTATCAAAAAGAAATGTTTTTTACAGTTTAGTAGTGTGTTTCTGTCATTCTTGTTTCTCTGTAAAATATCATTTAATAGTCATTTATCAAAGAACAATAAAAACAGTGAACACGCAAGAAAGAACCGCTGAAGAAGACAAACACTTCCCGTCTACAGAAAGTCATTGCCACTTACATTTTCTTCTACTTCAATAGTTGTACTCAGCGCATGTATTCGTATCATACTCCCGAATCTGCTCCTCTGATTTGTATCATCTGTTATTGAAATACGATTTCTAATTATAACTAGACATGGCCGCTTAATTAAGTACGAAATGTATATTTGGTATTTTTCACTTGGATAATGCCAATTTTTTTTTTAAATAAATTATTTTGTTTAGTTTTTTTGAAATTATAAACCGAAAATATCTTAAAACAAACATTCCCAGAAAGTATCCGAGGTAAAAATTTAATAACGAAATATTAAGTAGAGCTTTTGAACTTTAAGAGGCTTAAAAATATGCTACATAACACTACACCGCAACATCGTGGCTTTTCAAGTTTAAACGTCACTTCGCAACACTAGAACAGTAACACCACATCTCATCCCTTGTCAATCTTTGATCGTGGTATCAACGAAATGTTAACGGCTGGCTACTACGACGCGCCACATATAAAATTGCCTATAAATATGGCAAGATAATTAAAGCGTCATCATATTTCTATTGTTCACGAGCCACGCGAACGAGGCTCGCAGTGAACCATTTTCTGTCGGTTTTTGGTGCGAATTTATATAAGTTTTTATACTTCCCGTATATTAGTAACTACCCTAAAAATTAAATCTACGGAAAAATGGAAAGCTGATCTAAAATAATCCTACCAATTTGATATTAAGCTCTTCGTTTACTAAAAAATAAGCGATCTAAGTAGATCATCATTAATCATAATTTCTATGATTCATTTTATTTGTAAAAGGAAAAGACCAAAACCTATAATAAATATTGTAGAGGATTTGTAAATCCCACGCGCGTTTTGGGTAAAATTAGTCTTGTTTAAAGCTCAAGATTGTTACAAACGACTCGGAAAAACCTATTTTGATACGCCCTCGTATATAAATATTCCGATGCGATGAGTCATCTTTATTATAATAGGCAGAAAAAGAATATTATATCGATGATTCATATTTCTAGGTAGATCTCAACTTTTATGTTCTAGATATTTAGAGGAAATTCTATAGGTATATAAATAGGTTTAGGATAAGAACGTTAGTTGGTTAAGTGACTTGTGTAATGGTATTTGAATAGTGAAGATATTAAGAAGTAGTAATAAGGGAGTTGTGTTTTAGCTGTGTTAAGAAATAGTAAATATAAGTAATTGACAAAATCGTAACAATATTTTCAAAAACTAATAATTGTTATTCTTAGAAGCGGTCCAGGGAGAATTATCTTCAAGGCTATTTAGTAAGCAAACTAGCTGTATAAAATCTAAGACAGGCCGTTGGAGGATGTTAAAAAATGGTACTCTCCTCTGAAAAAAAGCCAACCAATAACATGTGTGTAATGTTAAACAAAATCAGCGACTCGGTAAGCTTTTAACTTGATAAATGATTTTTGAATTAGCGAAGTATTGTACATGTTAAACCCAGATTCTACAGAGGGTTTTTAAATGCTATTGTTAAGAGAAATATGCTACAATTCAGAGTTCTTTACTCGTGTATTACCCTTTTCGAAAATGATAAGTTGGGTATCGTCGTTCATATCTTGTGTAAACCCTCTATATACAGGCATATAATGGCTATATTCCTTTGAGTAATTATCAATTGATCAAAGTGAACAAAGTGAAACTGATAACTTCGTGTTCTTTTGAATATGCATTTACTTGTCATTGGGCTGAAGTGATCATGATTACTTCAAATGATAGAAGTGAAAGTGATAATGACTCAAAAGAATAGCCCTAATGAGATAAATTGCATTTCAAATATACCATCCATTATTATCCCCTTACACCGAAATACTGAATTTTATAAAAAGAAAATTGTAGCCTAGAATGTCGAAAGTTTTACTATAATGCAGAAGAATTAGAAAACTGTGAAAAAATACTGCCATTTTTACATGTGTATATTTTACTCATTTTGTAAGCTTTTATAAGATTCATAAGAAGTTAAAAATTCAGTTTCAACTTACTAGTCTTCAAGAAACATCGATGGGAGCTCACAAAATTAAGGTTTATACCGACTACTGCAATTTACTTATATTTATTTATGTACTCGAATTACTTCAAAACGGGTCCACCGATTTGGGTGTAACTTGTTGCGTTATGTTCAAAAAGCTGCGGTGGTCCCATATCATAGCTGAAATAGATTCGGTAAAACCCCAAATCGCGCTTATAATATGGCGGAGAAAAACATATATTACCTGATTTACTCCAAAATTTTTATGAAGGAATTTTCAAGGTCGAAATAAGAAAGACCCAATATGGAAAGCAAAAAATTTTACATTTTCCAAACTTGCTACTATGATGTATGTATGTTTTGAATATTGTAGGGATAGTATGGTTTTGTAAATTTTTTTTTGTATGACTTAAACTGGCATTAAAAATTCATAATTTATGCCCGGAATATTCATAAAACTAATTTTAAAAAA
This sequence comes from Diaprepes abbreviatus, assembly GCA_034092305.1. NCBI lineage: Eukaryota > Metazoa > Arthropoda > Insecta > Coleoptera > Curculionidae > Diaprepes > Diaprepes abbreviatus. Next base: position 1,512,119 of record JASJET010000204.1, on the reverse strand, counting down.
TTAATATTAGATAAATAATCTGCGACTCCGATTTTTTTATCTGTTATTCAAATCAATGAAGATGTTCCATGTAAATAAACTTGGGGATGTCTCCAAAAACCGCGTAGTCTTGGTAATATTTGTTACGGGTATATACGGAAATGAAAAAGCAGATCATTCAGCCATAATTACATCTGTTCCAATTAAACGTAAGACTGTGGCCTAAAAGCAATTTTATTGAATACTAGAAGGAAGCCGATGGAATAAGATATGTCAAGAGATATATAATTGGGGCTAATGCACCCTAGGGAGCTTCTATAATTATAGGTAAGGCAACTATGAACAGTAGTAGGACTACTGCTAGGATGTTGTTACTTGCGAGGCCTTTATAAGATTGGATGCAAATGGTTATGGCTATGAATAGCCATCGGCTACGCATGACTTACGAAGCTTAAGCATGGAATATTAAACTCTTCTTCATTTATGCGTTAGAGTTCGTTGTTGATGCGACATTTATCGAGGCTGAACAGTATTCCTATAAACCCGGAGAAGTCCACAACTTTGACTATTTGTTCCAGTTGATTTCTGGTAGCAGCCATCAATTTAAGATCATTTAGTCTTACCATCTTCACGATTGTTCTTAATACTAAAGACGAATCTGATGGAAATTGAAGGGCGTGATAGTAGGAGAAATAATACGGCAGAATCATAATGGGCTCAATGAATCTTCCTGAAATATTGTTTTTTGTATTGGGCCTATGTATGTCTCGATGTTGTCGCTGAAAGGTATTTGCATTTGGATCCTAGTTCTCCAGCTTATCATGAGGTGGTATTATTGTTCTATGATTTCAAGCCAAGCAGCTTCGCACTCCCTCCAGGGAATACTGATTGATACCAGGTATACAAAGATACCAAAAGTATGAAGCTCTGTGGGGATACTTTCCATGTAGTTGGGTCCTAGGTGACGTGGTCTGCTGTATTTCTCACAAACTTTAGGACGGTCCGCGCGATTGCAAGACTGCTTTCTGAATGGGTTTATACAGATGTTTATTAAGGCCCAGTCCCTTGATGTTCTGCAGGAGGTTTTTTAGTATCAGTCCTGTTGTTGATAAAATTATGGGAATCGTTCGGATGTTGTTCACTGCCCATTGTTTTCGAATTTCCACCTCCAAACCTCTGTATTTGACGATCTCATTGTATTTTGGCCTTACGTTGTTAACTGTTTGATATGTTAGAACTGTTCGATCCCAATATAGGTTGAACTCGTTGTTCTCAAGAATAGGCTCCGGGTTATTGTTATTATTATTACTATCTTAAATCTAGCATCATCTTGCTATTTGTATAAAGAAATATTTTTAGCCATGTACCGGTTTTATATACATAATTATGTTAATTTGCTGCTATTATGACTTTGATTGATACAGTTATTTGTAACACAAATTATTTTTAAGATAGTCCTTCCATTTTTAAGTTCATCGTAATAAGCTCCTTAACAAACCACTTAGTTAGTTAGCAAAATAAAAAAACAAATGCTATTTTCTAATATGAAATAACTTTAAGGTCCAATTTTTGTATTGTAAGATATTAAATATGCTTATTAGTATTCGAGTCTTAGGTGTTACATTAAGGAAATGAATTATACGTGTATGTTGTACAAACTTAGACTTATTTTAATTTTAATTAAATTTCGTAATAAATATTTTTAAATTTAGATCGTAGGACAAATAACAGGGAATACTATTCAGAAACCTACCCTATTAGTCTCGATTACTTACAGTATTTAAACGAAACCAAAAAGCTTTTTCACTCCGTTGTATAACCCATTAAATAGGAAATCTGTAAACCGGAAATCAATATCTTTTTTCAATCAGAATTTATCGCAAAATTAGTAGGGTATTTTCAGAGAGTCTGTCTTTAGAATTGATGTAAATAACTTTAAAAATCTGAAAAAAACAGTACAATTAAAAAAAAAAGAAAAGCTGACTGTATACAAGTCGAAAAGGGATATCCTATTCCGGTTAATCATATCAAAACTGTATCTTTAAAGAAAGATTTTAATTCAAGAAAGTAATTCTTAATACTTAAAGTTATTTAATTCATGCGTATTTTGTGCATTATATGATATTCTAATTAGTATTACTTAGTTTATAAATATTTAATGACGAACGTTTAATATATAAAATTGATCCACTGAGATAATATACATCCATCATCGAGCTACAAACATACCAAAGACAGTTTTAAAACATGTTGAAGATTGGCTAAAATGTGGTTTTCGGACTTGCATTGTCTTTATTTTTATTTAATTTTACGACTATCCTTTACCGATGGTTCCAAATGGAATCAAGGTGAAGACTCAGCTGCCGTAACCAGTTTTTCATGCAACAAAACAAGGTTAAATCCCCTTTCATCCATTTTTTCAGCTGAGTTGTTTGCCATCAAACAATGCATCAGAGAAATAATTAAACACTCCTCCACCCCCAAACATCTAATCATTTCGGATTCCCTCAGCTGCCTCAGATCGATCCAAGCCATCAACACATCCCACCCCCTCATGAATAAAATTCTCGACCTTCTTAAAATGGGATCCCAGCGTAATCTATACACATAGCCTTTATGTGGGCCCCGAGCCACATCGGCATGAATTGGCCGACACTCAAGCTAAGACTGCAATCCTTGAAGGCACCCCTTTCCTCCCTTTACTTAACCCTAAAGAATTCAATAGGCACATCGATAACATCATTCGTAACATTGTGCAGATTCGCTGGCAATCCCTTGAAAACTCAAATAAACTCTCTTATATTAAAAGAAACTTCTCAGAGACCTACCACTTTCCCCACTGTTCAGAAAAGAAAATGTTGTATGGAAGAGAATTGTTATTGGACACTGCAGAATGACTCATTCCTTTCTTCTAAAAAACGAGGATCCCCCTCAATGTATATCCTGTCATTCCCCCCTAACTATAAAACACATAATATCTGACTGTCCCGCATACAGAAATGCTAGAGAGAGGTACTTCACCTCTATCAATTTTGCGACAGTTATGTTTTTTGAACTGAATAAGGCCAAACGCATACTGTATTTCTTGAGGCACATTGGTCTCTATAATAAAATTTAATACAATCAATAACAATACAGAAGGCGCTAAATGGTCTGAGATACCGAGGCGCCTTTAATTATTAAATTAACTAACTAACTAACTATTTTTATGACGTTTCCATTAGATTGTATCTCTAATCGTTATCAAGTATAAACTGAATTCATTTTATTCATTCAGTTTATACTTGATAACGATTAGAGACACAACCTAATCGAAACGTCGTAAAAATAAATAAAAATAAAGACAATGCAAGTCCGAAAACCACATTTTAGTCAGTTTTAAAACATGTTCCTCTTAATTTATCTCTTAAAAAAAGATGGAAAATAAAACGTAACTTTTTTAATCTAATGCATACGTTGCAAAACATCTGACATTATGGATAAAACAAGATAAATAGAGACCACCAAGACTCTTTAATCATAACATTATTTATGATAGTTATCCTTCAAGTTTTATTTATATTGTATTTGAGAAATTTTAGGCATATAATTGAATTTAAATCACACAAGGTTATTTCATATAAAAGCTATGAATTATTGTTTTATAATGTATTACTGGTAAGTACGTATAGTTTTTATTGAAAACCTAGATCTAAACACATAAAAATTTCTAACCTTCAAATCTATCATCGGTGTCTAAATGTTCGATGCACGTACATAATTTTGAAAACGGTTTTCGCATTATTTTAACCAATTGTAATAAACAGGCATTAAAAATTAGAATAAAATTATGATATTCGATTTGTCCTTTTAGCTAATGCGTGGTAAAACTCTTAAGAGGGTAAGCACAAACGGCTTGTGAATAATTTGTGCAAGTATTTCGAACTGGAGAAGAGAAACGGTGGCCCTGTGGAATCTGCTTCATCTGTCCAACAACTAGAAAATATAATTTCATTTTTGTAAATAAATATTTTCATTTAGGTATCATTATTTCTAAAGAGCACACACTGGTCTTAAAATTTCAAGGGAATCCCTATATGCTATTAGAAAAAAAAAGTAAACAATCGAATTATTTCCTCTCCTTAGACCTTGTCGAAAAGAAAAGACTACAGACCTTACGAAAGTCCGAAATATACTTTCCAATATGTACCAAGAAAGTAAGAGTATCATATCTGTTATAATATTATATTATTTATATATATATATATATATATATATATATATATATATATATATATATATATATATATATCTTCTTTTAGGGTCTAAAATTAGATTGTGACGAACCGATCGCTTCGACACGGGGGCGGTCTCGTTTACAACATGGCAACCGTGACAGGACCTAAGGCAGCAAGGGTTGCCTGGATTGCTGGGTTATAGCAATGGGCCTGAAAGACCCTAAAAGTGTCCGCAGCTGCAGTTTCATCAGGAAACACTTTCTATACATGCGGAATCTAACGATCTCGTCTGCATACAAAGTATTTGCCTTGGCGGGGTGATGTCGCAGATGGCGGCACACTCAGAATCTAGTTTATAGGTTCCGACGCAGAAAGGTTTAAATATGAGTATGCAGATGTAGAAAGTGTATCAAAGGTGTCTGGGGAAAGCTCCGACGGACCCACTGATGAGTCCACCGTCGGTAGCTAGAACGAAACACCTCTTTTAGGGTCTAAAATTAGATTGTGACGAACCGATCGCTTCGACACGGATGCGGTCTCGTTTATAACAATATATATATATATATATATATATATATATATATATATATATATATATATATATATATATATATAAATGGTATGGTTATTCCGTTCGTTCAAAAAATCGTTTTCACGACGTTTCGCCAAAATCTCATTTAGCATTTTCAAGTGCGGTTCGTCTCGTTACTCGCTGAGAACTGATGGTGGCCTCTGATGAATTTCGAGTTTTGTTTAGCTGGCTCGCTTCCTGATTGGATGAGCGGCTTCGCAGGCTCCTCCCCTCTGCCGAGTGCGGTGTATTTTGTTCCTGTATGCTGGTCTCTCGTGTACTAGTTGATTTTTGTTTCTTTTTTGATTTTTTATTAATATTTCCATATAGTTGCAAAATTTATAGCATTGTCTCGTTTATTTAGCTGTCCCGTTTTTTCGATTTCTATGGCCTCTCTTATGACGCGTACCTTGTAGTTCTGTACTGGTGCTATTTCTTTTGCATTTTCGAAATCGATGGTATGTCCGGTTGTTTGGTGATGTTGAAATAGGGCTGAGGTTGTCTGTTTGTTTTTGAGGCTATTTTTATGTTCTTGGATTCTTGCTGATATGCGCCTGTTTGTTTGTCCTATATAAATTTGATGGGAATCTGCACATGAAATGCTGTAAAGGGCATGATTTTCAAGGTTAGTCTTATCTTTGGGATTCTTCAAGTCGTCAGCGTAGAAGAGAAATTGACAGTTTTCAAATAAACTGCCAAGATTATTTATAAAGATGAGAAAGAAAATAGGTCCCAGGTGCGATCCTTGAGGTACACCGGATGTTACATTTATCAGTTTAGATAAAGTATTGTTGAATTTAACTAATTGTGTTCGATTGGTGAAATAAGTAGAAATCCACGACAGTGGAGGTCTAGAACACCGAATGAGTATAATTTGTTGAGCAATATAGAGTGATCTACTCTGTCGAATGCTTTTTTAAAATCAAAGTAAACTGAATCGACCTGAACACCCGAGTCCACAGCTGTAGTTAGATAATAAATATGCTATTGGGTAGGTATAAAAAGAATTCTTTGATTTTTTAAAACCCCTTAAGAAAGCTCAATTATTAATTTTGACAGCACGAATTGTGTTATGGTTTTCTAGTCGAAGGTACCATCTTTTACTTTTTTTGTATGTAATAGTTTTTAACATTTATTGCTAATAAATTCTTTATTGTTCTTTCTAACTCTACTTTTCCTAAATTTAGATTGGAACTCCCCTGAACTTTACTATTAATATTTTGTGAGGGAGGCAAATTTAAAAATAATGTCCTCCACGCGATTCTAGACTCTATTGTGTAGGAAGAAAGTATAAAGTTGAAATTAATAACCACAAGTTCGTTACTAAAATAATAGACTATAAAGTAAATGTAACACGGCTTCAATTTTTTTTCGTTTAGAAATTTTTTTTTATCAAACTGTTCAGATTAATACTGCTATGTCGAATTTCAAAAATCACTGAACTTTTTCATTTGAAACTCGAAAAACATGGGTTTCGTTACGGCTTCATAATCGTTTTAATTTTGCAGTAACGGAAAACGCTAAAGCGATTTTTCTTATATCATTGGTCTCGTTAGGGAATGGCGAATAAGATGGTTTTCAGAAAATCATGATTAAGCTGAAATCGACCAAGTTATCGCGAGTTGAACATACAAAATGCATTGATTTTCATTGAATCGAAAAAGTAATTTTTTACCGACTTCTAAAAGAAGGAGGTTCTCAATTCGTCGCGTATGTATGTTTTTTATATTTATGTACACCGATTACTCCGAAACGGCGGCACCAACTTGAATGAATTTTTTTACGTTACGTTCAGGAAGTTGCTGCGGTGGTCCCATATTTTTTTGGACGAAATTGGTGCAGTGAAATCCAAGATGACGCTGACAATATTGCGGCCAAAAAAAATAATTTTGTCGGATTTTCTCCAAAATTGGTATGGAGAAATTTTTGGGGTTGTACCCAACGAATCTAAAATTATTTAAAAAAAAATCAATATGGCGAATCCAATATGGGGGACAAGAAAATTAAATTTTATCCCGATTTTGTCCAAAATTGGTGTGGGGGAGTTTTCAAGATCGCACATAACGAATCCAAAATATTTTTAAAAAATTCAATATGGAGGACAAAAAAATCAATTTTGGCCGATTTTTTCCAAAATTGGTACGGGGGAGTTTTCGGGGTCGCACATGACGAATCTAAAATTATTTTTAAAAAATTCATATGGCGGACGAAAACATCAATTTTGTTCGATTTTCTCCAAAATTGGAAGAGGAGAGTTTTCGGGTTAGCACATGACGAATCTAAAATCATTTTAAAAAAATTCAATATGGCGGATCCAATATGGCGGACGAAAACATCAATTTTGTTCGATTTTCTCCAAAATTGGTATGGAGGAGTTTTCGGGTTCGCACATGACGAATCTAAAATCATTTTAAAAAAATTCCATATGGCGAATCCAATATGGCGGACGAAAACATCAATTTTGTTCGATTTTCTCCAAAGTTGGTATGGGGGAGTTTTCAGGGTCGCACATAACGAATCTGAAATTATTTTTAAAAAATTCAATATGGCGTATCCAATATGGGAGATAAAAAATAATTTTGGTCCGATTTCTTTCAAAATTGATATGGGGGAGTTTTTGAGATCGCACATTACGAATCTGACATTACTAATAAATATTGCAGATCCAAGATGGCGGATTAAAGCTTCTTCATCTCTCTATTTTGTCTAAAATCAGTATTGGTGGATTTTTGTTAGTGTTAATTGCGAAATTAAAATAGTTTTTGAAGAACACAATCTGGCAGATTCAACATGGCATCCTAAAAATTTACATTTTTCGATTTTCTCCAAAACGGATATAGGGGATTCTTGAGGGTGTAAGTAACGAATTTAATAGTATTTTTTTAAGGATTCAATATGGCGGATTAAAAATTTTACATTTTTCGATTTTGTTCAAATGTGGAACTAATACACTAATCTCGATTAGTACTTAGTTCAAATAATTTATGAATATCATAATAAACTCAAAACTAAAAATCGAAAAATAAAATTTTTATAAAAAAAAAATGAACCGACTTCTAAAAGTGCGCTAAAAAGTGAAAAATAACTAGAAATTTCTAAATGAAATTGAAGTTTTTGAAGTCGGCGCAAAATTATTTCTAAATGAAACAAATAACTACTAATATATACGAATTATGGTAAGAAAGCAATTACAACTAAAGTATTGTTAATCTGTTTATGCGAATCCCATTTTGTCAGGTATTAGTTTGGCACCGACTTCAAAAATTTCAATTTCATATAGAAATTTATAGTTATTTTTCACTTTTTAGCGCACTTTTAGAAGTCGGTTCAATTTTTTTTATAAAAATGTTATTGATTGTTACAGACAAGTTTCCGGGGCCAAAGTTGTGTGAAATAAACTATTTTATAAAGAACTGTTTTCCAAATATTTTTTTTCTCGCTAATGAATCAGCGGATGCATATTCCTTCTTTGCCTTACTAGGCTTAGTTTGGCGGAGCAGTTGGTCGGTTCCGCTTTTCGGACTCTTAATCGATTAAGGTCCGTTTGGTTCGAACTCTTACTTTTTTTTTTTATGAGTATGAAATTAATAAAATCTGAAAGCACGATTATCTTGAAGACTAAAAAACTCTAAATCAAAATAATTATATATATTTCCACGAACTAACTCTGGTATGCAACTAAAAAAAAATATTTTTAACTTGCTTTATCTTGAACATTATTCGCGATGTAAAAACACGGTCATTTTAATCAATGCTGCGATAAAAGGAAATTTTTAAAGCACTATCAAGTCATTGCATTTTTTCTGCTGATGTCAGTGTTATTGCGAATTACGATAGAATAATATATCTAGCTTGGAACATAATTTCTTGGTTACGAAACAATTATTTGCCATCACACTGAAAACAATAAAGTAAATACAATGAGGTACGATTTTTCAAGGTCAGTTAACTGTTTGACTTTCCTATTTGCACTCACTTTCCAGGAATAGAAATATATTTATTGTTGGCACAAATTGTAATCGCCATTTTTACTGTGCTAATCAAAAAACGCATAAAATGCATTTTTATAGTTCAGAGAAAATAGCAATTTGTTATTTTCGTGTCCTATTATATTCAATGTTTTCTCTACTGTTAAGATTTTTAATGCAAACTTTTCTTTTTATGATTCTTAATGGTGGAAGCTACAGCTTTAAGGTCTTAGAACCAAAACGAATTAAATTTTAGCGGTTATTGTGTTCTTTTAGTAGGAATGAAAGTGCTCGAAAATTAACCTATAAATTGCAAGCTTCCTGAATGCGATTTTATTGTAGTAGCAAGCATGACTAAAATTGCAACTAAGCTACAATTAATGGATTTCAAAGAGATTTACTGTTATGCGATAGGCATGAAGAATTGATGGAAATGCAGAGGAAGCACGCCGGCTTCATATGGCAACATTCTAAGCGACATATTTCACATGATTGAACTTCTGCAAATGTCGATAGAACACTTGGCGAACAAAGCTCTTTTAAGAAATGTAAATATGATACAAGAAGACCTACATTTATGTGAGCAGTTCATGCACAACAAAGAATTTTACACAATTTAGAATAAAATCTAGGTACCAGTATCAGACATATTGCGAACAAAGATCTTTTAGGAAGCGTAGAAGACCTAGATATGTGCGAACAGTTCATGCACGACAAAGAATTTTACACAATTTAGAATAAAATCCAGGTACCAGTACCAGACATATTGCAGTTACAGAAGGAATAAGGAAATTTACTGCATCGAAAATTATTCATCAAAACAGTTTTAACCATTTAATGTCTAGAAGATTCAAACTTTCTACGATGAAGATGAGGTATTGCACCTATATGTGTAATATCAGTATTTGATGTAAATTTGAAACTGATAATAAATTCATTACCGTTGTGTTAATAATCAACCAAGTTGGTTTTACAAGAGCTGGAATTATAAATTTGCATAATACACATAATTACGCTGTTGCAAACTGATATGCTTACATAGAAAGAGGTCATTAACGTTAAATGTTAATGTCGTGATTGTGCGTGATTGATTTGTAGGACTAAACTTTTTTGGTGAAGTGATATAAGTTGTGACTGTAATTTTTTTTCCAGGTCTATTACAAGATATTCCCCTTTAACCAAGAATAAGATTCACGCAAGATAGTGCACTGCGCCGCATTTTAGTATTCAAGTACGTGCATATCTAAATAATATATTTTCCATATGGTGGATTGGTAGAGGCTGGTCACTTCCTTGGCCACCCCGATCTCCTGATCTTAGTCCGCTGGATTTTTCTGAAAACTTTTAACATAGCTAGTGTATAGAACTGCAGTCTGGCATGCTGGCATTTCATGCGAAAACCTTAGAATTAAGTGAGAAGAGATTCAATAATTAGTTAATAGAAATTAAAGCAAAATCACCAGAGTTCAGTTGAATGCTAGTAGCTGCGCCAGCGAGCAAAAATGTCAAAGTACCCCTATACCGGAGAGCAGGGTGGGTTATTCAGGGCGTCACTGCATCAATAGCTAGGTTGAATGCAGAAACTTTCCGCGATGTCGTTAGGAACTCGCTTTCAACTTTACTCCTATAGATAAGCAAGTACACAAAAAAAGATAAACATACGCAAGTAAGCTCGTGGGTCAAATAAAAGTAGCAATAAAATTTTTTAACTGAATGATAATGCGTAAGCTAGATATATAATAATAAAATTCCAGTTCACATAAATACACAAAAATAAAAAATAAAATTTAATATATAACACTCTAGTACCTACTGGAGCTAAAACATAACGCAAACCTTGTATAAACCATGATCATGGAATGCCGGAAAATTGCGTAACGCCTTACAAAGAAAAGAAATGAAATATCATTAATAGGTTATCATTATCACATAAAAAAGATAATAATAAAAGTTTGCCTGATAGATGGTGAGACTGCCAGCTGTGTGATCTTTCTTCTTAACTGCGTAGGTACTATCAAAAAGGTTAACGAAAAAGATAACCCAAAAACATAAACTGTTGGAAAGATTCCAGTAGAAAAAAAAATCGTTGGTAGGATATTAGTAATAAAATGACCAGTAGGAAAACCCCCAAGTTGTTATTGGGGTTTAATAGAATTCCTTTTCTGACAAGTGCAAAACTGCTAAAATTTATGTCTCTAAGTTTATCCAGGTAAAAATAACTGAAGATCGCCAAACAGGCAAAAGATATAAAATAACTAATCAGCTAAACTCAATTACCGGGATAATAAATGACTTTCCGGCCCAAAATCCCAAACGATAGCCAATATAAATGAGATGAAAAAGTCTACAGTTTTCTTCAGCCGAATCAAACAGAAAAAATGAAAGTCAATGCAAAAATAGCTTCGATTTATATACAGGATCCATACTTGCGCACCATGCTACTTCTTTCAAATGTCAAAAAAAAATCGCACATGACGAATCTAAAATTATTTTTAAAAAATTCATATGGCGGACGAAAACACCAATTTTGTTCGATTTTCTCCAAAATTGGAAGAGGAGAGTTTTCGGGGTCGCACATGACGAATCTAAAATCATTTTTAAAAAATTCAAAATGGCGGATCCAATATGGCGGACGAAAACATCAATTTTGTTCGATTTTCTCCAAAATTGGTATGGGGGAGTTTTCGGGGTCGCACATAACGAATCTGAAATTATTTTTAAAAAATTCAATATGGGGGATAAAAAATAATTTTGGTCAGATTTGATTCAAAATTGATATGGGGGAGTTTTTGAGATCGCACATTACGAATCTGACATTACTAATAAATATTGCAGATCCAAGATGGCGGATTAAAGATTCTTCATCTCTCTGTTTTGTCTAAAATCAGTATTGGTGGATTTTTGTTAGTGTTAATTGCGAATTTAAAATATTTTTTGAAGAACTCAATCTGGCATCCTAAAAATTTACATTTTTCGATTTTCTCCAAAACTGATATAGAGGATTTTTGAGGGTGTAAGTTACGAATTTAATAGTATTTTTTTCAGGATTCAATATGGCGGACTAAAAATTTTACATTTTTATATTTTGTTCAAATGTGGGACTAATACACTAATCTCGATTAGTACTTAGTTCAAATAATTTATGAATATCATAATAACTCAAAACTAAAAATCGAAAAATAAAATTTTTATAAAAAAAATTGAACCGACTTCTAAAAGTGCACTAAAAAGTGAAAAATAACTATAAATTTCTATATGAAATTGAAGTTTTTGAAGTCGGCGCAAAATTATTTCTAAATGAAACAAATAACTACTAATATATACGAATTATGGTAAGAACTGTTTTCCAAATATTTTTTTTCTCGCTAATGAATCAGCGGATGCATATTTATGTCTCTAAGTTTATCCAGGTAAAAATAACTGAAGAATGCCAAATAGGCAAAAGATATAAAATAACTAATCAGCTAAACTCAATTATCGGGATAATAAATGACTTTCCAGCCTAAAATCCCAAACGATAGCCAATATAAATGAGATTAAAAAAAAGTCTACAGTTTTTTTCACCCGAATCAAACAGGAAAAGTGAAAGTTAATGCAAAAATAGCTTCGATTTTTATACACGATCCATACTTGCGCACCATGCTACTTCTTTCAAACGTCAAAAAAAAAATGTTAAGAGGTGACACAATTGACATTGAAATGACAGCTCAAAGACGACCCTGAGCAACAACAGTCGGCTGAAATAAATTTTCTAAATAAAACAATCCATTAATCATTATATTTTAGGCTCAAAATTAAATAAGTAACCCATCAATTATTTTTTTCTTTGTGAGTGAATATTCACTTGAAAATGCCTAGAGATAACTACTATCCGAAACGTCGTGATATTCAACAACAAAATTAAAACAACGGAATTCCAACAGATATCTACTACTTCGCAAATGGCATACAGTCTCAGAATTTAATATAAAAAATATAAATATGTATGTTACCTTAATAATTTTCTAAAAAATAATTTTTGGAATATGTCTTTTTTACATAATATATTGTATTGTCGATTTGTGGCCTAATGGTAACATTTATCGATATGAAATAAGAGTACAAGATCTCCAATTTTCGACACTTTTGCAGAGTATCTCTATTATTATTATTATTAAAGATAGACTTGCCATTTCCGTGAACCTATGCTACTTTTTTTGTCAAACGAAAAATTCAACAAAGAAAATTTTCCTAACTCTCTCTGTTTTTAAGATACAGTATAAAATTAAAAATTTTCCATTTTCAACTCCCCCTCGTATCTTAGTTAATATGCAAGTTAAAGAAAAGCAAAAACCGACTATCGTAAAGTTTTTTACTTAAAATCCGCTGGCGACTTAGTTTTTTTTTCTAAAGGTATCAGATTAAAAAAAAATTAAGCAGAATATCCTGTATGTATAATAGTTGATATTTGATTTCACTAATAAAACTGAAAGTGTGATTTTTTGAAAAATTCGCAGGTAGGCTATGAATATTGTGTACACATTTTATTAATAATATCTTTGGTACAACGCACTAACGAGCATTTGGCCTCAAAAACCGGACAAAATTAATAACGTCGTTGTTTTTGACTCTAGACGTGTCAAAATTAGTATCCTGGGATTTTTGGGGGCGCTAAGTTGATTTCTGGCATTATTTTACTAATAGGGTGAAGGGGGGCTGACTTAGGGTGGGGAGGGGGAAGGGAGTAATATTAAAAAAACGTAATGGTTATCGTTTTATATGTTTTTAGGTGCTTCAATTTCATTTCTGGCATTAGTTTACCAATTGGGTGAAGGGGCGCTGACTTAGGGTGGAGAGGGGGAGGGGAGCAATATTAAAAAAACGTAATGGGTATCGTTTTATATGCTGACTTGTACGATTTTCCATAAAAAAATCTATCTCAAGATAAAAACAAAGTCTCTTTACTGTGTGATCAAGTAGGTCCTGAAGCACAACTTCAACACTCGTCTCCGTAACTCGGATTGACTCTGGTTTTGGATAGCAAAGTTTCTTTGCTTCTCTAATTAGAGTATAACAAGGAAATATACCCTTATTGGAATCGTGTAACAACTCCCACTGCCTCCTTGTAAAGTCACCTTCAACAAAGATTTGCAAAGCTTGTTCAGGTGTGTAATTTTTTACTTTCGGTTTCTGAGCATTATTTATTACCTTCCTGTAAAGTTTGGCTCTTGTTGGTGTTGAAGTTGCATCTATTATAAGTTAAGAGGCTGCGGCATTTCCAGACATTCGTTGACGTACGATGGCTGCATAGGTAAGCTCCTCAACCTGTTCGCGGAGTTCTTTAGTATTTTGTCGTTTACTACGATCATGTAATTCTTGGAAATGCTTCCTTGGGCGTCCCGTAGAATTCGTGGCCCAGTTATGTACTGATATTGATGTATTAAGCCATTTCTCATTTTTTTCCAAAAATCTTTCTTCAATATAGTTAGATGATATCCATCTTTTCTTCAAATCGCTATTAAAATGTTTTAAATCGTGACTTAAGGTATGGTACTCGTTTCGGAAACATTTCATCATTTCGCAAAGCTTATGTTCCATAAATGATACCTTATCTTCAAGTGTGTTGGATGTGCTTTGTTTAAAAAACATGTATATCGTTTTACGATATACCTCAATAACATTTGATGTAATATTTGTACCTATAGGAAAAAAATATGTATGTAAGTAAAAAATAACCAAAATTATTGCAAAAAAACCCGCGGAACTCAAAGCGGTTTTTGAAGAGGTGGAAACATGTGGAAAATGTTTTGACTGTTATGATATGGCTAATGTCTATAGTTTATTATAAAAAAAAGAATTATAGCCCGACCTAGCTCGGAACAGTTTCAAAAACACTAATTAGTTAAAAAGAAAAACAAAAAAATTGAAAATTTTGTTGCATATTGTTTTAGGTCCATAAGAATACTAAACAGTCATTATATTTTTAAATAATATATATTAAAATTAAATACATATCTTGTTCTTCAGATTCCATCACAAAAATTTTTTTTTAATATTCACTTTACAAAATACCAAACACCAAACACAAGTCTAAAAAAAAATCTATCAAGAACGAATGCGTGCGTATTGAACGAAGCTTAGATTGCAGTTAACTGTGCGGAACGTAGCTGCGTGGAGGGGCGACTTTATCATATTTTTATGATAGTACGGTTACTCAAGTATACAAAAAAAAATAATTTCGATGATTACTTGTATAGTTTGCATTTTTCCTTTTTGTCCGGTTTTTGAGGCCAAATGCTGGTTAGTGCAACGTCTTAAATAAAATTTAGAATAAGTCTTCAAGGTTTTTGTAATATCACATAGTTTAAGAGTTGAAGGCAATTTTTATTCTATACTAGACTTCATACATGCCCAAAATACAATGTCCAACATTATTATGTAAAAAAATACCTAAATTTATCAAACGGAATACTAGATCAAACATTTTATTTTAAATACAGTTGAAAATGGTTGCCATTTTCGCTGATAAAGAGTTGGCATATTACTGCAATTTTTCTTAAAGTTTCTAAAATAATAACAGTTTTGTTTTACAAAACTGAAGAGCCAAATTTGTTGCATGTTTTGTAAAAAGCCCCATAAGTCCAGAACAGATAGATCAGACGAACTGAGGCCAACTAACAGGCCCGTTAGTATCAGTACAACTTTGAGAAAAATTAAATTCCAAAAAGGGTCTCACTATCTGAGAGTTGTGAGTCGATGCACCGTCTTGCTCGAAATATATATCATTATACTTCGCCAAAAGAACATTTTCTAGCAATATAGGTATTGCATCTTCTAAAATTACTAGATAACGGTTTGTTGTGGGAATCCTGTCATACATTCGGTACTTAATCCGTGTTTCTAACATAATAGGCGTTGTTATTGCTCTTTTGTAGCAGTAAATACGCATTATATGCACCTGTCAAAATTTAGTTCAGAAGCCTCATGAGAAATTTCATTCCATTGGATAAAACACAGTAGGATGTCATATTTTTCATAATGTTCATAATTTTAGACAGCCATCGATTATCAAAACTTTAAAAAATACTCAGTGTAATAAAAATCTCTTTACCATACTATTTCAAACCTAACTAAATTTCCACTTGTCAAATTGTGATGGAAATTTATAAAGTATTTGTTTTCGGCAGCAGGCGCAGCCTACTTGCATTTTTTGCATTGTTTTTTCTTTACATTCAGTAATCGAGATTTACAGCAGTAGAGGATCTCAGAAACTTTGAAACTGACGATCTAAATCATATTCAAGACGATGTACCTAAGTTATTATTGATAAGATATGATAAGGGGTATGTCAGTGTTCGAAAATTCGATTTCGAGTCGAGTTCGAGTCGAATATTCGATTTTTCGAGAAAATTCGAATTTCAAACAAACTCGAATATTAAAAAAAACTCGGAAATTGAAAAAAAAACTTCATCGAATAAGAGATTCATATGATTCAATTAAATAGTAAGAGTGCATACTGAAGTGTGTGGTAATGGACAACTGGATTCATCAACATTCATATGAAAAAAGTTGTAGATAGACTAATTAAATGATTTTCGTCGATTATTATAAGCTAACTATATTTTTATCTTTGCCTGAACATTTCAACCCTAGGTTAATGGTTCTTTTCAGAAGACTAAAAACAAAATACTGATATGGAAGTTTGTTTGAATATTCCATTTTGAAAATTCGAATTTGTTCGAAAACTCGAAGTTATGAGTTTTCATTCGATCCGACTCGAATTCGACGAGTGGATTTATTTTTCAAACTCGAATTTCACAGGCCTACAAAATTTGACTGATTTTTTTATAATAGATACTCTAGTATACTTTTCTGAAGGATTTTGGTGCGCTAAATCCGATTCTTCAGATTTGTTCAATCATGTCAGATTTTTGAGACATCTTAACCTAAAAGAGCAAAAAAACTCTCTTCTTCGACATATTTGAGGTTATGTAATATCACAAGGAATTTTTTTTTTCACAAAATTAGTAAAAACCCCTGATAGTTTTTCTTTCAAATTAATTTTGAAATGTCCAAATATCTTCTTTTTTTTTCACCGAGATATGCCAAGTTGAATTTTGTGTCTCACCAATCTACTCGAATGCAAGCCAAAAAGATATTAAAAACTACCTCTTTAAGTGTACTTTTATTATTTCTGTTATTTTGATGAAAATAACTGTATAAACATTCTAGGGGTTACTGATTACAAATCCACTATCGAATTTTAAAAATTCCAAATGGCATAAATTTTCTATAAAGTTTTAAAATTTTTGAAAATTTGTCAGCCATATTGGATCCGTCATTTTGAATTTTCAAAATCTGACAGTGGATTTGTAATCAACGACCTCTAAAATATTTATATTTTCATTAAAATAAGATAATTTTGAAAAGTACACTCAAACAGGTAGTTTGTACTCTATTTTTGGCTGGCATTCGAGTAGATCGGTGAGATGCAAACTACTTCAAATTAGCATATCTCGGTAAAAAAAGATATCTAGATATTTCAGAATTCATTGTAAAGAGAAAGGATCATAATTTCAGATTCTTCTACTAATTTTGTGAAAAAAAATCACCTTGTGATTTTACATTACCTCAAATATGGCGAAAAACAGTGTTTTTTACACTATTAGGTTAGAATATCTCACCAACCTGACGTGATAGAGTAATTCTGAAGCCATTCACATACTGGATTCAGACTCAAAATCTGATACCTTTAGAAAAAAATTAAGTACGCCAGTGAATTTTATATAAAAAACTTTACAATAAGCGATTTTTAATTTTTCACTAACTTACTTGTTAACTAAGATACGAGTGAAAATTGTGAAAGAAAAATTTTTTCCTTATATCTTAAACAAAAACAGTTAAGAAAATTTTATTTGTCGTCTCTAGTTTTAATATTAATAGATAAAACCAAGCCTTAGACTTTCTTTGAACGAAATATAAGATTTTCTTTCACAAGTCGATGATTTCTGCAGGTAAAGAGGTGTTAGAAAATGTGACTTTTTTTCCTGGAACATCGATATCCCAAGAACTACGAAGTTTAGGTTAATCAAATGTGAAACATAAAAGTGTCATAATTACATGTAATCCCAAAAATTTGATTTACACACGGCATTCTTTTGTATATTGTATTCGCAAATATTTTTAAAAAGTGCACATTTAACACCTATATGTTGTAATGAATATAGTTTAACGATAAATTTTACCTATAATTCGTAAACTTACTTTATACCGTCGTCAATTCACTTGGTAAAGAAGTAGATAATTAAGGCCTAACTTGACAATATCTGAATATCAAAATATAATATAAAAATTACTTATTATTTAAACAAAGTATTTCCAATATTCTTAATTTGTCTTTTAACGAAATGTAACGCTAGGTGAAAAAATAAAACTTGAAATACAAAACTTACATAAAAGTGCAAGTAACTTAACTACTGAAGGCTATTGCCGACTGTGAAATTCTTTAAGTAGAAGTAATTAAAGTGGTAGTTAATTACTTTAAATGGAAATGTGTATTTTATTTCAGTAATTATGATTCTTAGCAAAATGGTGATTATGTGCGTCTTGTTACATCAGCACTGGTATAATACGAGGCATACTAGAAAAAATATCTACCTGGCCATGACCGAAACAATTGATTGTATGCTGTTCAACAGTGAAAACATTTTCAACTTGTGTATAAAATTTATTTTCAAGTTGAGTTTTATGAAGTGTTTTTACAACTTGCTCAATTACATATATTATCTTTGTTTTCCGTAATGTTTTCGTTTCTTTGGATGCAGATCCTGCGTAATAATAGGCGATAAGAATTAGGTACATCATGGGGATCTAGAAACAAAATTATAGTCCATGCAATGAGTCTTTTATAAAGGTAATGTTCATCTAGAAAATTCCCTCACACAATCTTCAGCTGGAAAACTAATAACCACTATCTTTTGGAACCCAGGAGTTATTCTTATTAAATACATATTGAAGGTCATCATGAAAACAATAGTTACCTATTGTAATACATCAACAGGATTAAGTACGGGTAATTGATCCAAAACTTTCTAGTTTGTACTTTTTCAAGATAATACGCGAGTTCACAAAACAATGTAACTTCTTTTAGCTAAGCCATCCATTGTATGGTCCAGATTTGGCTCCATCTGGCTAAAGAAGATTGATGCCTTAGTTGAAGACAAACAAAGTTAATTTTTTTCTCATTGAATAAGTATGTTGAAGGTGAGAGAAACTAAGTTCTACTTTTTCATTTGGGTAGAATTATATCTGTTTTGGTACAATGCTATATATACCTCTCTCTCAACGAATATCCAGCATTTTCTTCAGCGCCTCGGTGGTCGTCGTTAAGTTTTTTCCGAGCGGTTTATTTTCTTTAGCTTTTTTGCCAGTCTGTTATCGTCCATTCATACTATGTGCTGACTCCAAATTTTTTTTCTTACATATGAGGACATATTTTGAATGTTACATTGCTGGCTACACACTTTTATTTTTTATCCTGTCTGTTCTTATAATTTTCATATTCGATGTTCTCATCTTTTTGCATTAAAGTAATTAAAGGTACTTATTCTAAAGTAGTGTTCTTTATTTCCAGTTAACATCATAGCAGCTCTTTGAATATTACCATTAACTTTGTTTTGATGGTTATGTTCAGTTTATCTATTTTCTGATTGAAGTGATGTATAACTCAGATTATTCTCCGAGTTTATGATCAGTACGGCGTCATCAGCGAAACCTATGATGTTAAATAATGTATTTCCCATTCTCTGTGATCCTTTAGGTAATTCCTTTATTATGGTCTCTATAATCAAGTTGAATATTTAATGAATCGCCTTGCTTAGTGCCAGTGTGTACTGGCTTCGTTGTTGATTTTGTGTCTTGCATTGAACATTCACATTTTCTATATTGTTTATCAATACCTTTTTATTCTAGTATTTTCACCATATCTACTACTTTTATCAGGTCAAATGCTTTAGTCAGGTCAACAAATTAGAAGTATGTTAATCTGTTCTGAATCTGGATCTGAAAGGAAGGAGGGTAGCCTAAGCTCCATAGTACTTAAAACTCATTGGATCTGTTGTGAATCCCCTTTTCGAGGTCTGCCTGGCTCAGCCCGTCGACCAGCCTACAGAATTAAAGTAAGAGACTATTGCAGTTTTATTACGAACAATCACCAGATATCATGGTTTGTTCTCATCTCCAGCTAGTTTAAAAACAGCCTGAAGAGTTTACAATTTATGATTTCATCCCATTGTTAATTTAGTCAGAGCTGTTAGTAGGTTTGGATCAAGCATTTTTATCTCAGCTGTCAGTTTGGCTAGTGACTAAGCAATGTGGTTTTCATCGGAAGAACCTTGTCCTTTTATTCAGCTCTCAGTAACATTGTCAGCCGCAGCCAAGGCAAAGGCATCATGGCATTCCAGCAATATACTATAGGAAATGTGTCGCCTGTTTAGGGTTGGTAGAAACTGTCTGCTGTCTATATATTTTTACCTTCTTTCTAGCAATATTTCTATTAGTAATTTTGTTTACTGCTGTGGTCATGCCAGCAAGCACTATTTGAGTTACATTGGCAGATTTACTCATTCCTCAGGTAATATTCATGAGAGCAGATTTAGAATAAATTCCACATCCTGTTCCCTCCTTTTTTATTCATCTGTGTAGATATTAATTTCATCCGCCATATCTGTGTTTGGGAGTTGTATATTGTAGGGTTTGTTGAGGACAAATATTGTCAAAATAGAGTCTGTCTTTATCTGGAGAAGTAGAATCATATCCAGCATTTCTCTCCACAGCGACATTGTATCGTACCAGCTCTTACATTTTGTTCAATTTCTATAATGCGATCGCGCATCAAAGACTTTTTGGCAAAAACAGAACAGTTTATTACGCGATTTCAAGTGGATGTAGCTGTCGGGGATCGATCTAATTGGATCCGAATGCCATGTTAGAAACAAGGTCTATATTATATTTTATCTGAATGCATCTAGAATCACTTAAAGATAGGTAACGTGGATACCCAGTATCAGAGAATGACTGAGATAATCAACACTATATAAGGTGATTTAAGACAACAGGGAGTCAGAATTGTCGCATCAAAGTGAATTTTCTTTTAAATGTAGATAGTCTAATTTTTCATCGATCCCTCTGTTGCAATTGATGATTTTTTTTAGAAATGAGAAAAAATATTCTTTACAAAAAAGTTATGTAAATTAACACATTTTTTTTCATCACTGAAAGTGTAACAAAGATAAACTATTACGCTTATCGAAACGTCGTCTAGAAAAAACAAACCGAAATCGTTTTTAGTCAATCGTCAGCGTAGGGGTTATTATTATACACACTAATAAAAAAATTCTTTTATATAAAAACAACATGTTCTCGCTTAAAAAATAAGATAAAACAATGTCGCTTTAGCTATTGCATTCTCACAATAATTGTTTTTAGGTCACGACCTTTATATTTGTTCTCAGCTAGCAATAATTAATCATAATCGGACGATATAAAAATTTTCCTTCTAGGAATTTTCCAGGGAAATATTAACGATTCTTGTAAGTGTGCAACGGTAAAAATCTTTCAATGGGTTATAAAAGTGCCTTTAATTAAAATATACAAGTTGTCCCAGAAATAAAAATTGTCGGGTAATATGTTTTTTCTTTAATAATGAAATAAAACTATTGAATTCTACTTAAAATTCTTGATAAAATTTATACAAAACATTGATCCCCTAATTCACTAATATGATCTAACTTTAAAACTGGTTTAAATTGACAATACCAAAAATAAGTCAAGCAAGTTCTGGAAATTCAAAAATATAAAAATTTAAAAAATAATATTTTTTTTAACTACCAAACCGGCTAAAAGGAATTATTTTATTTGATATTAGTAAACTATTCCTTTTACTAATATCAAGTCCTTAGCTCTATGTTTTCTGATCATTAATTTTCATATATCAAGGTTTGTGTATTGACATATATATTACAAATTTTTAACCATAATAATCAACATATTGTTCAAATTAGAAGGTTAAGTTCAGATTTAAACGTTTATATGTATATATTCATTTATTTTAGATATATTGTTAAGTAATATTAAGTTATACCACTTTACTAGTGAGTCACAGCTTTTATTAAACTGGATATTGATTTTTTAGGTTAAAGCAAAAAATTTAAACTTTGAGGTCGGCGCCAAATTAATACCAGACAAAATGTGATTCGCATAAAAAGACTGAAGTTATTTGTTTTATTTTATGGCGTCGACTTCAAAAATTTCATTTTGACATAAAAATGTATTAAGTTAGTTTTTGCTTTTTGGTTTGTTTTTTTTTAAATCCCTTCAATCTTTCTTTTTAATTTTATTTTTGAATTGAGGTGAGTTTTTAAAGTCGCAAAAAATTACCAATTTTATCCAAAGTTGTAGAATAAAATTCTTTGATTCTAAGAATTCCATAAATACTAGTTTTAAATGAAATTGTACCAAACAAATATTTAGTCTGCTATTGAATCGGCAAAATTGAATTTTAAGCAATTAATTGTAACCAAGGCCCTCAAATCAATATCAATCTGGACAAAATCGGAAAAATGTAAAATTTATTGTAAAAAATTAGCTTTTTTTGAAATTTTGAAAAAAATGTGAATAACGTAAAATTTTCATCAGGCTGATAGGATGGAAAGACTTAGGGTTAGTGTAGTTCGTTCTTTCTACCTTCGAAATAAAGACTACTTTTGTCTTCCTGCACCCCAAGGTCATGCACCCCAAGATCGGGCACGAGCGTCGAGCGGAATAATTTTACCAGATGACTGGTTATAAAATATGAACTGGAGTAAAAAATCTGACCAATACGAGAGCCAACCTCCCGAAAGTTCTAAGACTGGCCTGTGCGTCTATAACTGGACCAGTGAAAATCTGTCCAGCGACAGCCTTGGAAGTAATCCTAAATCTTACACTTCTACATATATTTGTGGAGAGCGAAGTTCGCTCGTAGACGCCATACAGTGAGCTTTGAAAATGGTGAATGACATTTCACCGAAACGTCAGCTGTCTTACAGTCCTAGAGGGACGCAGCACATACACGAGATGCCCGAAAACCTTCGATTACACATCACACCCGTGAGAATATCCGACATAACATAACATATATATATATATATATATATATATATATATATATATATATATATATATATATATATATATATAAATAGTTTGGTTATTCCGGGTTTCAATCCGTTTATTTAAAAAATCGTTTTCACGACGTTTCGCCAAAATCTCATTTGGCATTTTCAAGTGCGGTTCGTCTCGTTACTCGCTGAGAAGTGATGGTGGCCTCTGATGAATTTCGAGTTTTGTTTAGCTGGCTCGCTTTCTGATTGGATGAGCGGCTTCGCAGGTTCCTCCCCTCTGCCGAGAGCAATATAGTTTGTTCTTGTATGCTGGTCTCTCGTGTACGATTTTTTGAACGAATGGATTGAAACCCGGAATAACCAAACTATTCATTCTACCATCCATGAAAACCTACGATAGAACATATATATATATATATATATATATATATATATATATATATATATATATATATATATATATAGCTCCAAAACAACGAAGGGAACTAGAATAGAAGTGTATGAACCCAAAAAATTGGGATGTCACCACGCATTTTCCAGGTGAAAATACATGCCATCAGGAAATGCATTCAATTCTGCAAAGAGCAAAACTATCGCGGACAGTTGATTATTATCATATCGGATAGTCAAACAGTCATCAGTGAGCTGAGTTCTCATGTAATCAGCTACAAGATGAATTGGGAATATCTAGAAGAACTAAAAGAATTAGATAGGTACCTGTGGGTACCGGGGCACACCAGGATAGAGGGAAATGAAATAGTAAATAAGCTCGCGAGAAAAGGGGCTGAGACACCATTTTTGGGGCCTGAACCTTTCTGTGGAATTAGTAACAGTGTGGTACTGGAAGAACTGAAAAGAGAGGAGGGAATTACGACTAGCAGAGATTCCAGAAATGCATAAGCCTAAGCAAAAACCAACTTAGAATTCTGACAGAAATCCTGACGGGGCAATGCCACCTGAAGGAGGAATACCTCAAGAATTAGATTGGCAGAAAAAGATGAGCGCAGATTCTGCGAAGAAGACAACAAAACCTCTATTCACATTCTTTTAGAGTGCACCACTTTAGAAAACCTTACAATGTGGTTCTTGGGAATGCAACAAATAGAAGAAGAAGAATTACCCACTTTAAAACCGACCAGCATTTTAAGGTTCCTAAGGAAAATAGGACTGGGGGACCTGCTCTAGTCGGCAAGGTATCCCAACGATTTAACAGCAGAAGGACAACACAATGGATATATTGGATCGCAATGTCCTGACCCCCAATTCCACACACATATTAATATCAGAGGAATTTTGTAGTAAGGCTATAAATATGCCATTTTCACTAGCTGACTTGAAGGGAGCTGAGGGAAAGGTTTCTATCGACCATTATAGCATGATATTTCCGAAAGAAAAGCCAACTTATCTGTAGAATAATCGTAAAAATTGGTTGAATTTATGCCACACAGACTAAGGGACTTGTTTTTGTATCAGTGCACGAGTTTCGTTTGAATGTTGAAAACATAATTTTCTGGGTCATTATTATGTTCATTTTCAATTTTCAGACCATTAGATTTAATTATCCAAGAGTTAATATTTCAATTTTTTTAGTATTGTATTTTTTAATTAAAAACTAAAATATGAATTGATAAAAGTATAAGTTTAATTTTCACTAACTGTGTATAAATAGAACTTTTATGCCATTAAAGTGATAAATAGTTTCAAGTACAGATCATAAATATTATTTAAATTCATTTTCTATGTAGTTCGTAATTGTTTACTTGTGTTTGAAAGAATCATCATGAAATTATTATGCACTAAATTTTGCTTTTTACGATACTCATCTACATTATTTATTTCGTTTAAAGCGCTTATCGTAATACAAAGGAAATATAAATCTATACTTTTATTTAGGTTATTACGTAAATAGACGTTATAATAAATTATACTTGGCATAAGTCCTGCATTTTTCTTCAAATTATTTAAATAATATAAAATCGACCGAAAATCATTATAGTATCGGTTCCTATGGGCTTTCGTGGCTGATTGGAGTCCACGGAATAGGACTTTTACTATCAAAAGAATGAAGTGACAGTTCATATCGCCATTCACATCACTTTTCACATCACGCTTTCGAGGATACGGACCCAGATTACTTGTTGGATGGATTTACGTCTACCCCAAGAAAGTCAGAGGGGATATGAAAAGCTACAAAAATTATCCATGCAGTAAATAAATGTCATAAATTGACATCAAGTGGCTACGTAGAGTAAGCGCAGAAAGAAATTTCATAGTAAATTTGTTGTAAGAGGTTGGCAATATAAGAACCAGAAAACCAGAGCAAGATTTGAGAAAGTGGCGATCGGCATCCCGGCGTATTCTTTGTGCTTAATGTGGTCGTTTGTCATCATCCTCACCGTTTAAAATTCTCTTCACATTAGTTAAATTTCAGAATTTATATTTGTATATGTTATCAAGACATTTGTGCAGAGTTTTTATTTATAACAATACATTAATGTATGGTATTGTTTTGTACATCCCATTAATCCATTATTTTCGGTAAATACATTTTTTATATTTTGGCAATTATTTACATTATGGTAAATCTAAGAAAATGACGTTTTTTGAAAAAAAAATCGATACTTGCCCCTATTTCGAGGTCGTATAACACGATTTTGACTTTAATCTTTCACTATTTTTCCTCAGTTTTCCGAAACACCCAAAGAACCCCAAGCGTCACTTCACCAAGCACTTTTAATTCTTACATATTTATTTTCAATGGTATCAGTTAAAATATCATGTATATAATATATTTCAATTATTTTGGCACAAATTTTAGTCAATAAAATTAGAAAAACCTGTATTTTGAACGAAAAACCAAAAATACGTTCTAGAAAGGCCGTCAACCATCAGACTCGCGAAAACGACTAATATTCGTTTGACACGTTGCCAGATATAAAATACTTCCGTGGTATAAACTACAAAATTTGTCCATCTCAGGCAACAACACAGTTTAATTTTTGTAATGTTTTATACAGTCTCAGGGAAAAATTAATCTAAACCACCCAAAATTTTTGTTTAGTTCAGTTTAAGCCTAATTTTGGTTAATTTGTAAAACTGAAACTAATCTGAACTAACCTAAATTGACCTAGACTTTCGTAATATAAACTATAAAATTTATCCATTAAAGTTAACAACATAGTTTAATTTTTGTAATGTTTAAAAAGGGATAAAATTAGTCTTAACCACCCAAAATTTTTGGTCAGTTTTGGTTAGTTCATGTTTAGCTAAGTTTTGGTTAGTTCAATAAACTAAAACTTACCTAAACTAACCTAGGTTTATTAGTTAAAAATACTATTGTCCAGCAGAGACCACATAAAAGCGGGACAATCTGTAAAAGAAAATAATATATGTGAATTTCACAGAAATCGTATTCGTAATCTGGCAACAGCGCTAATTTTTCGGGTTTTAGGAATGAGTCACAGCACATTTAATGTCAAAAGCCATTTTGTTGATATTTGTTTTGATTTCTTTTTTGATAATTTTCTAGATTTTTTCGATAAAAATATGCAAACTTATGAATTTTATGAATTTTTATATAATACAGAGGCTTCTATCACTGTCTAATTTGTGGTTGTAACAAAATTTTAACGATTTAGTACAAAAAATTTAACCTAAAGTGAAAAATGTTTTTTACTCTTTTTCGCAAAACTCAGGAAAAATTATTAAAAACGGCGGTCAGAATCGTTTCCTACGACCTTAAAATATGGGAAAGTACTGAAATTTGTTCAAAAAAACGCCTTTTTCGTAGATTTCCCATAATGCAAATTTTTATCCAGAGAATTATGTTTAAATCTATTTTATGTCAGTATTTATTTTATGAATCATTTAATAATGACCTCTAAATTGTAATTTTTTCAATATAATAACGTAATAAAAGGTTGCTCAAGTCCAGTCCTGACCTACTGCGCAAGTATAGTATAGCCGCTTTAAGTGGAATACAGCTTTACGTGCCCGATCGAATGTATTTTAAGGTATTCTCTTTCCTTTTACCCTCTCCAACTTCCTTGGTCTATCCTAGTATCTTATGATCATAAGCAGAGTAATAAGTTTTTGTCCTATTAGCTGAACCATAGTATATAGTTTACTCCATAATTAAAAGACAAACATCACTGATCAGAAACTAATATCACGGGGAAATCAGACTATCAAAACTTGTTTAGGTAAATATCTTCTAACTATGGAAATTCAAATTTTTAATTAGGAGGGAAGATAAAAGGGTAGGATAAGGATAAAACGTATTATGAGTTCGTGAAATTAAATTGTCAATATTTTCGAAACAGTTGAATTTATCCATAGTATATGCTATACAGAAAATATTCTAAATTTGTTAGAAATTTAAAGTAACCGATACTATACAGGATGTTCCATTTAAAAAAATTACACGTGATATCGTCATCACTGGTATATAGAATGCACAAACAAATAGAAGAATTGCAGTTCTAAAAACCCAGACACGCTATCACTTCCCGTTCACACTTTATTAAGACGTTTCGGAATATTTACCCAATCATTTATACCGATGTCTGATACACAAGAATCTTCCTCGAGAAACGGGCTAACCAATGGTAAAAATCGGATCAAAATTCAAGTAGATCTAGAGATTAGCCTAGATTTACTGACCATTGCGATCAGTAAACTTTCTTTTATACTATCAAGTGATGCAGGAATTCTTATAATATGCCCCTACCTCTAATAAAATATTTTAAAGCGATTTAACTGGTGGCAATTTCGGAAGCACACTTTTTCTAGCTACAAGTTTTGTTTTGATTATTACATCATATATTCATTTGTTTCAAGATTTTTTTTGGTTATACAAAAATGGAAGAAAAAGTGCATATCAGTTACCAATTGGATATATAAGAGATTCTACAGTTTTTAATAAGTAAAAAATAATTAGTACAAGTATGTTAACCAAATACGCCCACACCATCAGTAGGCGTTGTTCCTACGTAAGACAAGTTACTCCATGGAAATTAGATCAAAAAAAGAACTGTTTTGTTAACAAAAATGTAATATTGGTTTTTTTGCCGGAATGTATCCATTTCGGCATCCTATAAAACATATCTCGATGGTAACTCTGAAAGACCTGTGCAAAATAATGGCGGACCAAAAATGATCACGTTTTTTGAGTTTATCTCGAAAAGTAAAAGCTGTATCGAAAAATGTTTCAAACAAACTTGTAGAGAATTTAGTTATAGATGGCGCCACTAGTTACCGAGATATATTTTTTTTCGACAAAATTTACGGTTTTTGTTTTTTTTTTAAAGACGTTTACTAACAAATTACCGATTTAAAATTTAACATAAATATAGGCATTATCATTCTAAAAAAGTATATCAAACCCGGAATCTATGAGTTTTTTTATTTTCTGAAAAATTCGATGTCAAAGTTGAAAATTCAACCTCGATTTTCCGCTTTTCTAATTAAGATACAATGCTCAATTTTAATGGAAATTGTTTGTATTGTTTTATATTTTGAAGATCTATTAAGATTTTTTTTTCGATCGTGGGCCGAGAAATTTTACTAAAACCAATTTTTGCACCAAAAAAATTGCAATAACTTTTCACCGAATAGTGATAAAATTCTTTTAATGCATACATTGGATTTAGATGTACCATTTCCGATTAAAAAAAAAAATTTTGGATGAAAAAATAATGGCGTGGCAAATGACTATTAGGGCTCAAATTTGCAGAAGATGCTTTTTAATACTTGTACTTTATCTGTGAATTTTTTGGATCCAAGAAATACATTCCCATACGATCTGTGAACCTTCGAAAATTGGGCCAAATCTAATCGAAAATAGCTGCTGCAGGACGCTGTCGGCGGGTTGCCATACGCATTATTCATTGGTGTTCAAGGAAACTTATGCATCACAAGTAATATTTATAATATTGATGTTGTTTTATTAATTTATTAGTCATATTAATTATTAATTTGTTTATTAACAAAATTTTTACAAAAAATTGTAGAGAAAATTATACAAATATTCAATTATATATTATATATTCTATCGTTTTTTTCCTCCGATGATGACAATTCAGAGGAAATTAATAATACGTGTGAGAATGATTTTGACTATGAAACTGTTAATAATGATGAGAATGATATGTACAATGAAATTGAGATTAATGATGAAAATGGTATGTGCGATGTGAGAGTAATAATTGTGATTATGAAATGGACGCCGATTGCATAGAAGTAATAGAAAAAAAAAGAAAGATGAATGTATAATTAATATATTGTATTTTTATGTTTTTCGCACGTAATTTTAATGTATTATTAAATATTTATATGATGTATTATATATTATTATTATATTTTTATATGATTTGCTTATAGAAATTTTCGTAAAAATTTTGTTAATAAACTATTAGGTAATAATATTATAACGGAAAAAACAGTATAATATATAATTGAATATTTGTTTGATTTCCTCTATAATTTTTTGTAAAAATTTTGTTAATACACTGTTAGATAATAATAATAATATAAAGGAAAAAACAGTAGAATATGTAATATATAATTGAATATTTGTATGATTTTCTATATAATTTTTTGTAAAAATTTTGTTAATAAACAAATTACTAATTAATATGACTAAACAAATTGTTACTATCATATAAATTAACAAAACAACATCAAAATTATAAATATTACTTGTGATACATAAGTTTCCTTGAAGCGCAAATGAATAATGCGCCTGAATTATGGCAACCCGCCGACAGCGGCCTGCAGCAGCTACTTTCAATTAGATTACGCCCAATTTTCGAACATTCACAGATCGTATGGAAGTGTATTTCTTGGATCCAAAAAATTCACAGGTAAAGTACAAGTATTAAAAAGCATCTTCTGCAAATTTGAACCCTTAATATTCATTTGCCATGCCATTATGAATTTTTGAAAAAAAAAAAAAACGTTTTTGTCGTATAAAATTAAATATTTTTTTTTGAGATCGAAAATGATACATCTAAATCCAATGTATGCATTAAAAAAATTTTATCCCCATTCGGTAAAAAGTTATCGCAATTTTTTTGGTGCAAAAATTGGTTTTTGTGAAATTTCTCGGCCCACGATTGAAAACAATTTTTTTTTTAATAGAAATTCAAAATATAAAACAATACAAACAATTTCCATTCAAATTGAGTATTGTATCTTAATTAGGAAAGCGGAAAACTGAGGTTGAAGTTTCAACTTTGACATCGAATTTCTCGGGAAATAAAAAACTTACAGATTCCGGGTTTGACTTACTTATTTAGAATGATAATACCTATATTTATGTTAAATTTTAAATCGGTAATTTGTTAAAAAAGGTCTTATTTTCTTTTTTAAACAAAAACCGCAAATTTTGTCGAAAAAAAATATATCTCGATAACTAGTGGCGCCACTTATAACTCATGTTATATGAATCGATAGGTTTTCTAAATCTCTACAACTTCTGTTTGAAACATTTTTCGATACAACTTTTACTTTTCGAGATAAATTCAAAAAACCGAAAATCGTGACCATTTTTGGTCCGCCATTTTTTTTTGCACAGGTCTTTCAGAGTTATCATCGAGATATGTTTTATAGGATGCCAAAAAGAATACATAACAGCAAAAAAAACCAATGTTACATTTTTGTTATTCACGAAAGTCTATTTTCCAGGGAGTAAGTGTGATTGTCAAGCTTGTATAAAATAAATCAAATCAAATAAAACACCACGTTAATGCTATGTTACATGTAGCCTTAATTTTAAATAATTTTTTTCCAATTTCGATAAAAATTGAGCAGTGAAGTGCAATGAAAATGATGGTACTTCTGCTTAATATATCAAGAAAGCAAACTGAATTTTAATAAAACTATTGTCCCAAGAACCATTCTTAAACGCCTTTGTTACGAAATTATCACTCGGTATACAATTAAAAAAAAATTATAAAATTAATTTTAATAATTATATATTATAGATAACTTGCTCCAAATGTACCCTAACCTAACCTTATTTTATTATCTATTTTATAATGGAAAATTTTCGTAACTGCAATTACTAATCTTCAAACCTGACAAAAATTTAGTCGCGAATTTATTGGCTATTGTTTATTAATAACAATAACTGCCTATTTATTGTTTGCTTTCTGATAACAGTAAGGTATTAACAATAAAAAAAATTGTATTACCTTTGATGCACGTTCTCACAAGGTTCATAAAACAAATGCAAACACTGATATTCTAGCACATGCTTTATAAAGGCAGACAGACATAAACAGAAAACAAGTGACTAACCAATAAAGTTAGTGAATGACACTAATTGTATATTAAATTTTATTGCCGTCGATAAATCAAATTAAAATATTTTATTATTTCCCACGTATATTTATCTCCTCATTATTATCCCCTCCATTTTTTAATTTTGAACCTTACCGATTATACAGTGGTGCGAAAAAACTTCTTATCACTTTTTTCTAATTAAGTTCCAATACAAGTAGAAAAAATCATATAATGCATCAGCATATATGTTGATTTATGAAAATATTCATGTTTATATCACAACGTCTGTCTGTCGATTTATAAGTGGAGAACTTCTGGACAGATTTAATCGCACTTTTTACCAATGATTGATATGTCTCTCGCAAAAAATTTTGGGTGAATGGGTGCCAAGCAACCATAGATAGCGTCAAGTTTAAAAAGTACCAAGACATAAAATAGATTTCTTAGAGATTTCAAAAAATGTTTTAAAAATAATTTCTAAAAAGAAATATAGAGTAAGGGATGGTATAAAAGGGAACGTCCCCTCCATTTATTAAAAGCTTTACCTGAAAATATTTTACGGTGTTTACCACTTAATTCATCCATTTTAAAACTGATCCAAGTCAATTTTATAAAATCAACAAATATAAAAATTTTGTTAAGTTTCGGGAGACAACTTACCAAGCCACGGATTTCTGAAAATAAAATGGATGACGGTAATGGAGCTGTCAAACGAAAAATGTCCGAAGTATGCTCTGCGCCATTTTGGGTAAAGTGACGTTTTGGCACGTCAAAAGTCAAAAAATAGTGTAATTGTTGTTATTATTTTGAAGTAATCTTTGTTTTTCCCTGGATTAAATTTATTGTATATAACTTATCAACCAAGTAATATGCACCAAGCCATCAGCCAAATATTTAAGTGTAAATATAGACCACAAAATTATCTTAAATTGGCACTTTGGAACTGTTAAACATACAAAGGGCCAAATACCTTAGGAGTCTAATATACAAAGAAAAAGGCATATCAAGAAAAACAACTCATATACACAAAGCAATAAACTGACTTTAATAGGAATACATACCCCCTACATACAGTAATTGCACTCATAAAACTTGAAACGGTAGAAACCACTGCTCTATGTAGTATGACTAAAAATCCATCGTCCTAGCTATCCAACAATCAATTATTGTATAAATTCACTAAACATCCAGCCGATTATTGCAAGACTTCCTGTCCTGACAACTAAGTTTGAAAGAAAACCTGAAACTTGACGGCTGATAGAGGAACTGTGTACGACCAGGGGCCGGAACCATAGACCAGCCAGATGACCTCCATTAATGATACTATTCAACCTTTAATATACTTGTTTTATTATTTTGTGAAGATTTGTAGGGGCTTGAAGACCAAACGTACTATAAATAAGCTTTTTATTCTGAAGGACCTCGTTTGTTGGCCTGTAGGGTTCAAATTTATATGTCTTAATAAATTATAATCATAATATTAATTTAATTGTAGCGTAGTATAGTGTTTAACACAGCGTAAGGAAGTAAAATGTTGCATTTAATATTATTTGAATATAAAATTTAATGTTACTTATTTAAATAAAAGTTTTAAATATCTTACAAATTGTTATTTCTCAAATTGTGTTGATGAAAACAATTGTTACACTTGACTGTTTCAAAGTAAGATACTCGACTGTTATGGATCTATGGACACAAGTGTTTATGTTAAATCCATAATTCGAACTAGGCGTAAGAAAACAATTTTTAAACAGCACGCTCATACTATTGAGATATGAACAGAATTTAGTGTAATAATTTTGTATGTGAATAATCTTAAATTTACTTGAAAATTGCGAGACATTCATCTTTCTAAGGATATTTTAATTAGAAAATACTGAAAATAACGGAGTATCACCTAATTAACATTTCAACTGTTTTTTCAAAAAATAAAACGTTTTGAATAAACGGTTCGTCAACATATTACTTTTATAATGAGTAGTTATTTTTAGCAACCAAAAATATAATAAAAATTTTTAACCTATTTTTACGACGGACCAATAGTATGGCAGACATCCACACAGAACAATCAATTGACACGGATTGGATAAGGTTATAACGTAATACTGTAATTTTATCTCTTTCTAGCATTCGTTTCGTTCAACTACTTATGTCGATGAAATTTCGGAAAGGTATGCAAATTGCTTCAAATCTTGTCAGTGGAAGGTAAACGATTATGTTTAGTCGTTATAATTTTTCAGTAGCGACAGCGTATTCACTGTTGTTATAACTTCACTTTACCGAAAATGGCGCATAGCCTGGTCCGGACATTTTCTTTTTATTTGACGATCAGTCCAGTTACTTTAATATGTGCGTGTACCAAGTCCAGTATTTTATCTTCAGGTTTTTACTGTTAATTTTTCTATTTATATAGTTTATTTGTTGGCATACATCGGTTGAAAACAAACACCTGTTTGGGAATCTGGCTGTTAAAATTCATAAACATCTTGACATCACAAGACCAGATAACCAATGGTGCAAATTAATATTGAAAAATTGTTTTTATTTTATTTTAATAATTAAGAAAACTATGAGGAATTAGGATAATATTTTTTAACCGAGTTCTAAAAATGAGAGCTTCTCAATTTGACAGCTATGTTTTTTTATGTATGTACGTCGATTACTTCGGAATGGTGATTCTTATTAGAATTCTATTTTTTGCGTTATGTTCAGGAAGTTGCTGCGGTGATCCCATATCATTTTCGCAGAAATTGGTGTGTGGAATAGGAAGCAAATGAAGTGCTATTTCAGGGATCAAATTAAGAAGTGGATGGGATCTGTTTTAAGTGTTAAGGGGGCTTAAATAAAGATCCCCCAGCATGTTTGCAACTCGAAATTCATTAAGATTTCAAAGCTACGAGGGTCCAAATTGACCAAACAACAGTTTTTTTTTAATTCTGGAAACAAAGAATTACATTTTAGAGAAAACTACTTCTGAATAAAATTATAGAGAATTTAATAAGCAACAATTTGAGCTTTTGTGCGCTCATTTTCGTTAAAAGCCAAAAGACTGTTCAAAATGATAGTTTTTTAAAAATTAATTATTTATCGTAATAATAACTTTTTACACTGTTTTGTCACTTTAAAAGGAAGCTTTTTCAATAACAAATCGAACGAATTTTGTATAAGTTAATTGGTCAATTTTTTACTGAGATATTTAACTTGTTTATCCCAAGACGCTAAATTTTTATTGCCATAACTTTCTTGTTTATCAACTTTTCGAGTCAGTCAAAAGTGAATTCTTTTAAAAAAGAGCGACACTTTCAATTTGTAATAAAAATTAATGAAAAAATTAATTATTATAATTAACTTTTTTAATAAAAATTCGCAGCCAGTTTGTTAACAATTAATATATATATATATATATATATATATATATATATATATATATATATATATATATATATATATATATATATATATATATATATATATATAGTATCTTTTGTTTTAAATCTTCGTGTACGAGCGAGGCAGTAGTTTTAATTGTTTATAAAAAAGTACCCTTTTCTATGCGATAAATAAGGGGTTAATAATTAATTTTTTCATTAATTTTCATTCCAAATTGAAAGTATAACGCTTCCTTAAGGGAATTCACTTTTGATTGAGTCGAAAATGTATGGCAGTACAGATTTAGGTTCTTGGCTTAAACAAATTAACATAGCTCAGTAACAAATCGACCGATTGACGTATACAAAAACTTGTTCGAATTGTTATTGAAAAAACTTCCTTTCAAGCTGACAAAAAATACAAAAAATTAATAATAAAATGATTCATTTTTAAAAAAACTGCCATTTTGGATGGTTTTTTGGCCTTTTTGTAATAACTAATTAACAGAAATGATTACATTAAAGGTCAAACTATAGGTCTTTAAATTCTCTACAACTTTTACTCAGAACTTTTTTCTCCAAAATGTATACCTTGGCTTTCAGAATAAAGAAACTGTATTTTGGCCAATTTGGACCTTCGTAGCTCCAAATCCCGAGTGGCAAACATACTGGGGATCTCTATTTACCCCCCCCCCTACCTAAAACGTAAAGCAGGTCCCATCCACTTCCTAATTTTATTCCTAAAATAGCATTGCATTTGCACCCTTTCTTGGGATATCAGTAAAATCCACAATATGGCGGACGAAAAACCCGAGAAAAAATTTTATCAGGTTTTCTCCAAAATTGGTGTGGGGGAGTTTTCTAGATCGCACATAACGAATCTAAAATTACTTTAAAAAAATCAGTATAGCAAGTTAAAAATTTTACATGTCTCGATTTTGTCCAAAATTGGTAATGAGGGTTTTTGTCCAAAATTGTCCAAAATTGGTAATGAGGGTTTTTGGGATGTAAATTACGAAATTAAAAATTATTATTGAAAAATTCAATATGGCGGATCCAATATGGGGTTCTAAAAATTTCACATCTTTCGATTTTGTCCAAAATTGGTATAAGAGAGTGTAAATTACGTACTTAGTGCAAATAATTGATGGATACCACAACGAGTTCAAAACTAAAAATCGAAAAATACAATTCTTATAAAAAATTGAACCTACTTATAAAAATATACTTAAAAGCAAAAAATAACAGTATAAATTTTTATATGAAATTGAAATTTGTGAAATCGGTGCCAAATTCATATATACAATTTATGTTGTTATTTTTCGCTTTTCAATGCATTTTTAGAAGTATTTTGATTTTTTTTTTCAAAATGTTACATTCTTCTGTATTGCCGGTTACCTATTCTGACATCACAACTAAAAGGTTATTTTATATTGATAAAAAAATATATATTAAGGCTTGTACAGAATGTCCATTCTTTTATAACAATTTTTATTTTTACATTTATAATTCGGGCCAATTTTATAAACATTTTTGGTATATTTGAAGTATTACTGGTCAAAATTGAACTATCTTCAGTTTTAGTACAAAATTTACCATTTTTACTTTATTAAGTTTTTAAAATAAAAAAATCGAATACTAAGCGCTTTTAGGAATTTATGAACATACATATAATTTTAGTTATTTCCCAAAATTGACGTCTAATGAACAAATAAGTGGAAAAAGATCTACTAGATTAATTTATATAGTTTTTATTATTTTCAAACCCACAAAATTAAAAGTGACCAAAACTGCAAATATAATTTAAACTAATATC
Organism: Diaprepes abbreviatus; assembly: GCA_034092305.1. Classification (NCBI taxonomy): domain Eukaryota; kingdom Metazoa; phylum Arthropoda; class Insecta; order Coleoptera; family Curculionidae; genus Diaprepes; species Diaprepes abbreviatus. The sequence goes on along the minus strand of JASJET010000204.1, from coordinate 1,475,773 downwards.
TCAAAGCAGAATTATATTGAAGCTAAAAGAAAATATTATTTCACTTTTTTGCTGAACATACAAATTTTCAACTTTTTCTCACATATTCCTTAGTATCTGCATTAGATTCAAACCACTTAAACACGCGTAGATAACTAAAAAAAATACAATTATCATGGATTGAATTGAAAAACATTATTAGGCTGAGAATTTTATCTGCCATGGTAACAAAGTGCATTCATACTTAAGCAAACTTTTATCTAAGTTCAAAAGCACTTGCCAAAAACTATTTAATTTTTTCGCCATCAACTAATTTTCTAAATAAAAACAGTAGGAAGATTATTAAGGAAAAGGCCGTATATATTATATTTGTCTGCATTAGCAAATATACCATTTAATTAAATCCATAGTTTGGCTACACTTCCATAGATTGCTTTCTGGAGTCTTTAATATGACCTTGATAGCTATGTTGCAGTAAAATTACATAACCTATAGTCAGATTAGTAACAGTAGAAGTTTTTGGTGACCTTGGAACGGTGTCATCCAAATTGTCTTCTGAAAACAGTTTAGTTCTTTTTATAGGGATAATACTGTGATTTTTGTTCAGAAATTAGAGAGCAATTAGGCATACATTTTGCAAATCCTTGAAAATTTGTTTAATAATATTTTACATGAATATGCAATAACTGCACCACACCATTCCTTCAGAATAAACCTTATTTGGTGCCTATATTGTAAAAATTGCCTAGAAATTTCGCGACACGACAACGTTCAGTTTTAGCGGTATTTATTATTAAAATGTGCTCTGTTAAAAATAACCTTAAATTTAAAGTACATTCATTATTTCAATTTAATGATTTTGTATCTTAAATCGTGAATAAGTTACATGTACTTTGAAATTAAAGCTTTATACATTAAATTTAATTAAATGTTACCTTACATTTCAATAAAGTAACTGAAAACATTCTAAATTTAATGTATAATTATATTAGATTTAATGTAAAAATTATTAAATTGGAATTTGCTTCCAGTACATTACCTTAAAATTAACGTGAAGTTTTTTACAATGTACCTGGCGTATTTCACAATGTTTTAGTTCCTATTATTTCTCTTCTTTTCTGTTATGAATACATATTTTTTGCTAGAAAATAAAAATCACGCGATTATTGTTTTTAAGTGTGGGACAACAAGTTCAAAATGTTAAATAACGGCCATCGCGCAAAACCATTGTTTTTTTTTTGTTTTTTTCATGACTAGCGTCATAATGTAAATTTAATTTCAATTGTTTTGAATGTCATCTCCAATGGAAATAATTCAATTCGAATTTAAATAAAATGGCGCTAGAAACAGTTCTGTCAACAAAAAGCCATAGCATAATATGAAAAAATATACTACACAAAATGAATTAAGACCACTTTAAAAAAAAACAAGCACAGAATAACCATGACGATAATTTGATTTTAAAATAAACAATGTGATTCTTAATCTTATAAAATACTAAGTAAGTAAAAATAATTGTATACTAATGCCGTTTTAATTTCAAAAAATATTCATTTCATTTCTTTTAGCCTAGTTCTCATCCTTCCAAAACTGGATATAGGCCTCCCCTATTTGTTTCCAAATCTCTCTATTCTGGGCTCGTCTTTGCCACATCAAGCCGGCATGTCTGACTATGTCATCCTTCCATCTCATTTGTGGCCTGCCTCTGGATCTTTTCCCTTCATATGGGCGCCATTTTCCAATTTCTGAATTCCAACGGTTGTCTTTTATTCGTTCGTTATGGCCTGCCCATTTCCATTTTAGTGATGCTGCTCTTTTTATAGCGTCAAATGCGTTGTTTTTTCTTCTTATCCACTCATTTCGTTTTTTATCTCTGAGTGATATTCCTAACATGTGTCGTTCCATAGCCCTTTGAGTTTTGCGGATTCTGTCCAAATTTGCAGCTCTTCCCAGTCGGATGCGATCAAGAGTACATCAAAAAATATACTTAAACGAAATTCTACAATACATTTTTTTTTCAGAACATTAAACCACGTTATAGTAATGAACATGCTATATAAGTGACTTCTGAGTAATGGACATTCGAGGAATAAGTATACATATGTACTATAAATTAAGTGACTATGTATAAGAGCGTAATAAATACCTTTAGGTCAGTGTAAAATAGATAGTACTGTTTTAACATTATTCGTTTACTCGATGCCATTTAAGGTTGCAATCATTTATGATTCTCAAATAATTGACAAAGCTTATTGAAATTTCAGTATTGTTATTACATATAATATTAGGGTATTTAAAATTGGGAGACACCTAGATTAGGAAGTGAAAGATATGAAATGTGTTCTGTCGAAGTTTACTGTAAGTAACTGACCATTAAACCAACTGTTTTTTAAACTCATTTTCAATTTATTTTTTTATTGAATATCAAGTCCTGTCACTAAACAATGTTGCAACGTCATAAACAAAATTAACAATGTCACCCGAAACCTCCAATAAAAATAAATCTGATTGAAAAGAACCGGACACAAGACGGTACCTTCCGACACTTCATATTTTGCAGTTTGCAAGTTACCAAAACTGTTATCAATTTTCACACACTGTCGTCTATTACTTAAATAACTTTACATAAGCACATACGAGGTATCCGTAAAGCCGACTCTTCCCAATGTAAATAGTAAAAGTTTCTGATCGACGGTATTAAAGGCCTTAGCAAGGTCAACACAGAAGCAACATGCCGGTAGTTTTGCAACCATAAATTTATTAACTTTAGTTGGCGATTAAGTTATTGTGTCTTGTGTAGATTGACCCTCCTAAAAACCAATCTGCTTATCACATAATATATTAAATTTTTTAAGCTCATCAGAATTTCGAGTTAGGGTTTTTTCAAAAATTTTTGCACAAGTTGGGATTTAAAACATTAACATCACACTTTTAAAAAGTGTTAAAAAATTTACTAAGTAACAGAGTAAATTTTAATAATTCACCTTAAATTACACTGAACAACCGCGAAAATGTATCTAAAATAAAATCGACTAAATGTTACCATTTTTGGTGTGCTAAAACCAAAACTAAACTTATCTTTAAAGTTTTAGCGATATGTGATGTAACTAAGTAATCACAAAAATGTACGTGGTATATTTATATTGTTATCAAAAAACTTGTTCTTGAACACAGTAACTAAGTTTTTAATTTAATTGTCGTTTTTGTGTTCAGCGCCCTCAAATTGCAGTTTTTAAAAGACACAACAAATAAACTAAAATTTGTTACGTAGTGTTATCTGTCCTGGCGTTATAGGCCGGTGGAGTTAGCATCAAAATGAGGTAATTTTGAAATTTAGTGTTAATAGAGTTCTGCCTATGTAGAAATCTTCAGAATGATAATAGTAATGATGTAATCTCTTATGCCTCATTTTCTTTTTTGGGGAAAATTTTTTATTTAACAATTAAGATATGAAAAAACAGTTTTTTCGAGATCTCGGAAAAGCTTTTAAGTAAAAAAGTTTCAAACAAAAGTTGTGCGCATTAAAAATACCTACAAAATGATCTAAGGCCTATCCAAATCAGATAATTTGTTCGTTAGTAATTGCAAAAAAACATGCTAAAATGGCCGTTTTTCAATTGTTATTAAACAATAGAAAAATATATTGCATTAACTTTATACTGCATCGAAAAGGGCCTCTTGTTGCATACAACAAGTGTGCAAAATTTCAAGTAAAAATATTCAATATTCTTTGCACCTAGAATTTGTTTATAACTTTTTATGTTTTTTGATTGTTTATTCTCAGCGATCTAGAGGTCGTACAGCGGTCTGCGGGTACGCAAATGAAATTTCGAGACTTACACTAACAATAACAAAAAAGAACCAATTGATTTTAAATTGTTGGAACAGATAAAGAAAGTTGGGGTTCTTTTTTCCATTATAAACAATTAGAATAACTCTTCGACAATTGTTAACATCGAAATTCCGATAAGTAAACGTGATAGCTAAGATTTTGGCGCAAATTGTGAAAAAAAATTCTGTGTCTCACTAGAAACTGAGATAGAGTTTTTTTCAAAAGATTGCTGCAGCATTGTTTATTTCAAAATTGTTGATGTTGTTTCTAGAGTCAGAAAATGAGCAGAGGAGGAGGGGGGCGTTCTTTCTATCTGCGGCGCGCGAAAGAAAACCTGACTCGAACTCTTCAAATTCGTTTCACCAGAAAAATTTGGACTACCTCAGCGAATATTGGTCGTAGAACCGTCATTTTTTTTTTTTTAATTCTTGGTTTCTCGACGAGATATGAACAATGAATGATATGTTTTGTAATCAAATTATTGTTAAACGTAGCAATAAACAAATTGTTGCATACATTTTATGTATAATTATAATTTTGTCGTATTTAAGTGCTTTTCAAAATGCGAAAAAATTGTTACAGTGGTCAACAGTATACTATTAATTAGGAATATTAAAAATCAGATTGATTTTTAACGAACCATTAATATTTATATAGCATTTTGTAGGTATTTTTAATGCGCACAACTTTATTTGAAACTTTTTTACTGAAAAACAATAGTTTTTTCAACAAAAGTGCTTTTTAACAACATAATTGTTCAAAAAAAAATTCTCCTCAAAAAAAATGTGACAAATTATTTGTAAATGAAATAAATAACCACTAATTATAGAAATTATGGTAAGAAAGCAATTATAAATAAAGTATTTTTAATCTGTTTATGTAAATTACATTTTGTCAGGTATTAGTTTGGCGCCGACTTCAAAAAGTTCAATTTCATATAAAAATGTATAGTTATTTTTCACCTTTTAGCGCACTTTTAGAAGTCGGTTCAATTTTTTTATAAAAATTTTTAAAGTGAGGAATAAATTCATACCAAAGAAACCAGTCTCCTTGTGAGAGGAAGGTCTTTTTCCATTTACGGCTATAAAAAATAGACGAAGAAAAACTGATAGACACGCGACGACCAAACGATTCGTGGTTTAAAAACTGCTGCTTGTTCTATTATTCCATGTATAATTGAACTTCCAAGCCACATACTAGGCCACATTCTAAATTCCATTGGTGTTTTTTTTTATTTACATTTTCTTTAAGTAAAAAAATTCCCTTATAAGTTATAAAACGGGAAGATGAAATAAAGCAAAATAATATAATGCTTTGAAAATATTTTACGAAAAAAAAAAAATAAAGCATTTTTAGTTATACTCGGTATAGTCTATGGTTTATTTGTAGGGTCTGGCCTGGGAAAAAAATCATAAAGGCCATCAGGTACTTGATCTTTGTGTCACACGATATAAAATTGATAGGTGTGAATCTAAATTAATGTAACAACAGTGTTGTCAATTGTAATCAGTTGATGGGAAAGAAAGAATTTGTAACATATTACCTGCTCAAACTGTCTTCAATACTTTGTAGTTTTCCAACTCTCAGAAATAGAACGAACGTAAGCTTGATATATAATTTTAGAACGCTTTGGTGTATAATATACTGACTTAAGGATACCTCAAACCAACGGGATATATAGGAATTCACCGCGAAATATTATTTTTTAAAAAGAAAATTATGCAAAATTTATAAATATTCGGAGATTTTGTCCATAGATGCTATTAACTTTCGTACGTAGAGAGAAAGACAAAGAGAAAAAGAGTCGGGGGGAGAGAGGGAGAGATAGCAATACCAATAATATTGGAATATCTATTAAATCGCCATTTCAGTTATACGTTTTTTCCTTAAATGAGAAAATGTAAGCAAAGAGGGAATTAATAATAATGCAATAATTAAAATTAAATCCAGTTTACGTCTTCTGATAAAATAAACTACATATATAATACGCCCAATAAATCTATCAATAACACGTGTTGTTTGATTGCATAGAAATTTTCAGGAATGCAAATTAAAATGTTAAAAATATATCTTTATGTACGCATGCAAAAATACAGTGGGTTTTAGCAGCCGATGAAGAGACATGGCTCCGCCATATGTAGTTTAACCCCCTGATCACAAATATCGGTGGGTTCCCAAAAAATGGTCAGGTAATTTGTGATGATGATGTAATGATTGTGATGTAATGAACAAAAAAATTGCTAATAAATAAGAATATTGTTTTTTGTAAAATAAAAAATATTTTCGTATTCCTGTGATTTTTCCGTCCAACTCGTTGAAAAGTGGCATTTTTTGCATTTTTAAACATTAATTGCTTTTGAATAAATAAATATTTTCAAGTCCTGCGCAGCAATGGATAGTGTATATATATATATATATATATATATATATATATATATATATATATATATATATATATATATATATATAGGATTATTCACCTTATACGGCACGAAATATTGCGGCCAAAATATATGACTTTCAAAAAGTTTTAATTCTAGGGTATATGGGATCTATTATGGTTACTTTTTAAAATTATTTTCATATTATACAGGATGTCGCAAAAGCTCTAAAAGTATCAAAGTTGTATTTTTTTAAATGGAACCCTCTGTACATTATTGCATTTTTGGATTCTCCATTCCAAATAAGTGCCTATTTTAATAATGTTTATAGTACCTAAACCTTACGGGTTTTTAAATAATTTTAATTTTGACAAAATCTAACCTCATTTTCGTTCCAAATACTTAAGAAGTATTTCAATTATGTACTCGAAATTTACAGTGAAGTGTAACAATAAATCATACTATATATCCCAATTATAACAAACTTGTTATATTATACAGGGTGTACAAAAATTAAAACTAATCAAACAAGAACTTTAAGTGGCTATAACTTGATTAATTTAGATAGAACGCTATACTTTTTACCTTATCAGAAAATGTACCTTTTAAATACCTCTCGAATGGTTAAGAGTGTTCTATAGCTAAGTCTTCGCGTTTTCACAGAATACGTCAAATAATCGTTTTCTGCACCATTTTGTGTTTTTTGAATACATATTTTAATATATCTAGTTGCCTATGCCATTTAGAAACGTCAGATAATTTATTCAATCTGTCAGTTGCTATAAAAGCGGTATTATTTTTTGTAACTGTGAAAACTCATTTATTGAATTGAATTATTTGAATATTGTTGTGTTATTGCTTTGTCAAAATGAAGATTTATCCAAAGGAAGAGCGTATTCATATGATTTTTATCCTTGGAGAATGTCACCAAAATTGTTTGTTGGCTTTTCGAGTCGATACTCAAAGGTTTTCTGAACGAAACCGTCCTAAACCAGCCATTTTTATGAGACTATAAAACCAGTTTCTAGAAAGTGGAAGTGTCAGTTATAAAAAACCTGTTATAAGAAAACCTGTCACTGAGGATGAAGAAAATGTTTTTACAGTACTTGGTTCTGTGATCGAAAACCCAAATATTAGTCAGAATCATATATCTGAAAATACTAACATTAGCCAAGCAAGTATTTCCTCCTTATGAAATCCAGCTTAGTCAAAAGCTTCAGGGAAATGATTTTGACAACCGAACTGAATTCTGCTTGTGGGTGTTAGATAAAGTGGCAGAAAATGAACAATTTTTTGATAATATGTTGTTTAGTGATGAATGTGCTTTTCATAACAATGGTTTCGTAAAAAGACACAACTTCCATTACTATTTTAATTCAAATCCGCATGAATACAGAATTACGAGAAACCAGAATAGGTGGTCGGTTAATATATGTGGAGGAATACTGCGTCCATCCTAAATTGGATTCTACTTTTTTGAAGGACCTTTAAATGGTTTGATGTTTCGCAATTTTCTTTTACACCAACTTCTAATGTTATTAGAAGAAGTCCTTTTAAATATTAGAATAACTATGTGACTTCAACTGGATGGAGCTCCGCCTCATTATCATCGCGAGGTTCGGCAATTTTTAAATGTCAACTTTCGAAAGGTGGATTGGGAGAGACGGATTTCAAAATTGGCCCCCGGACTTAACTCCACCAGGTTTCCTTTTATGGGGATACATAAAAGGAATAGTCTACAATGCGCCCCCGACAACACCACAGGATATGAAAATACATATAAGAGACGCTTTTCAAACTATAACTCCGCAAATGTCCAGAGTTAGCAGTGGTTTCGAAAAAAGCCTATGTAAATGTTTGGAAATGGATGGTCGACATTTCGAACATCTACTATTAATATTTTGCTTCTGTTTTGTGCTAACGTCAATCTGTTAATACCATTATTGCTGTTATAGTCTGTTGGACGACTATAAATGGAGATTCCGAGTTTCTCAACATCTATAAAAATATTCCTGATTATTATTCTTATAAATATAAATTACCTGTCATTTCCAAATGCCATAGGCAACTAGATACATTAGAACATCTATTAAAAAAACACAAAATGGTGCAGAAAATTTTTGCATGTGTTTGTTCGGTGCTTCAGTTTTTTTTTTTTAAATTAATATGTATTAAGATATATTATCTCTCATAGGATATAAAGCATTGAGCGTGATACTTGATTTTTAAAGTTAATAAACTTTTTGGTGAAAAAATCAACACAGTTTTTTAAAAATGAAGAGAGGACCACAGTTGTATTTGAAGGAAACAAACTGTCTGTATATATATTTCCCTTTCTCTGCTTGGAAGGATAATATATATAAACAACACATTTTTGTTGAAAATGTGATCTTTAAATAATCGGAAAGCTATATATAATTTTTCAGCACGTGTCTATGATTCCATCTCATGGATTTGAGAATTTCTGTATTTTCGCAAATAATGCATTTGTTAGTATCTATCCCATGACTATTAGAGTGCCGAGATTGATTCTTGACTAACAAGGGGAGGTCGCGACCTTGTCATTATCTATTTTGATGAGACCTAAGAATTATACCGACTAAGGTCATCTAAAGAAATTCCCAAAAGCGTTCGCGCCATCGCTCATTTGATTTTTGTAAAAAAATTTTAAAATGCGTTATACGCTGACAAGTGCGATACTCTTTTAGAAGCTCTCTTACATCAGCAGCCGTGACGCAACTGGGTGCTTTACCAGTGCTCCGAGAGCTGAGGGTTCGATCCCCGCTCGATGCAAAATGTTATCATCCCAAAAAATTATTTTCGGTTTTTCCAATTATTAATTATTCCATGTAATTGCATTTGAACTACCAAGTTTTCCATCCTAATTAAATTCAAAATGATCATCAAACTAAGTTAGTGTTTATATATAATACAGGATAACAGATGGCGTAATAGCTATATAAACTCTTCCAATAACCCGCTGTAATGTCGGTATTTTTGGTTCTAAACTTACGAAAGATGCTTTAATTTTATTGATTTATAACACCCTTAGTATCGGGGAATTTCCAAATTCCCATTGAGTGTTGAGAAGGATTGTACTTTGGTCTTTTTTATATTTATATATTTTAATATTTTCTAATACGTTTAATCGCTGTCCTTTCTATTCAAATTGTAATATTTGTAAGCTATTTGAACCAGAAAATTCATAGTTCTTTCTTAAGCCAGTATTTGTGTTCATTAAATCTAGTTTCAATATTTCTTCCTATGTGTCCAATGTAGCAGCTATTCAGGGGCGGATCCAGCCTCTTTCTTTGGGGGGGGGGGGAGGCGGTGATATCACAAAAGTACAGTATTCAAAATTTCTTCCTGTTTGTCCAATGTAGCAGCTATTGCATTCATTACATTTTAACTTATAAACTTTTAATTTTTTATATTTATTATCTCTGTCTTTAAAAGATTAGGTTAGATAATCGATTAGAAGTTTTTAAGGCTATGTTATATTTGTCTTTACAAAGGATGTTTGACATTTTTTCTATTATTCCGAATAATTATTTTTTTAGCGCTCTTTCGACGAAAATCGCACTCACACCATGGCCTTTTTCGAAACACTCGACAAAAATCATCAATTTTCTTACAATTTCGAGTAGTTACAAAAATTTTCAGCCGGATCTCGGACTAAAAGCTCTTGGAATTTCGACTTATAATTCTTTAAAACGATACAGCTCTCATTCTCTTCTAACGTTCTCTCAAAGTCATATAATTATTGATCAAATCGGAAACAAAAAAAAATTCACAAGTCTCAGTGGCCTAACAAGTAAAGCGTTTCCTTGAAATACAAATCTTTCAAGGTTCAAGTCGCAGGTAGAAAGTTCCTTTCAATAGAAAATGTCTATACCGTGTGAATAATGTTATAATAATAAATTACCTAATAATTACAAACTGAGATCATCAAAATATTATCAACTGCCTGTCCAATTACTTAATTACTAAATTTTATTAATTCCTGAATCGGGCTAATTTTAGCAACATGGCGAACAGCAGACACTGCGGCAATAGTTTAGTTTAGCCGGATTAGTAATGGATTATTTTTATTTACACACGAAACCAAACATTTGGAAGTATATAGACAGATAAATGGAATTATGTGACTTAAGATAATAACATAAACACAAGTTTTATGAGTATCTAAATATTTTGATTGAAGGTAAAAAAAAATAGAGTGACCTTCTAGGTACACCAACGCTAGAATAGTATATTTTTAAACAAATTGATTTGAATCGTTTTTCTCATACCATAACTTTCATTATATTTAGTCAGATGGGAAAAATTTGTCAGACGCACAAAAAATATTTTAAGAATTTTTGTTTTCTTGATAATGCAATTTTCATATTAAAAGCTTTTATTAAGGCAATGCGAAAATGTAATGCTTTTATTTTTTAACGCTATAAAAATAGCGTTTCATTAATTATGACGTACGCGCCTTGTATTAAAGGAAGTGGAAGTCTACTTACAGGTACTCACCTAGTGCACATAATCCACTATAGCTTTCGCTCACCGTATCATTAATATTTTAAACCCATGTGATTCTCCAGGAATCTTACGATCGATTGTGGGAAAACTATAATTAGAAAGAATCTGAAAATTTGACAGTGTACTAACGTACATGGGAGAGTTGCTTAAAAATGTATTTCATTGCCATTAGTTTCAAATGGCTTTTAATTGGATAAACCTAATAACTTTGTATGAAGGAGTAAAGGGGAGTGAAATGGAGAAGAAATTTCGTTCAAACTGGAAATAAGGCGAGATATTTTTTAGTTTTTAAGGTTTTTAACTTCTTTGCATATTATATGGTTATTGAGACTAACTGTGATTGATACTCAATGTGTTATATTAAGAATTAAATATAGAAAACTACTCTTATATGTATGCTGTGTGTATACCGAGTCATTTTCCGGGGACTTTATCAATCGATTGTGGGAAAACTACCAACGTCCATGAGGGACAGCCAGCTAAAATATTTTCAAGATGGCGGCACTTCCGGTTATACCGGAAGTAGATGTCAACTTACTTATTTTAAATGAAACCCTATATGTCATTGCATTTTTGATTTCTACGTAAAATTCTAGACATATTTCGTGTATAATGTTCTCTACTTAAGTCTCACCGTTTTAGACATATTAAAATTTTTATGTCAAAAATGACGTTTGCGGACCAAAACTTAGCTATAAATTTTTCTAATAAGAAAGTCTTTATTATTTAATTTGGGTTAGTTTTCTTGTAGACGAAGGTCGACTTTAGTAGTTTTTTTATAGTATTTTGAAAATTATTAGTACAGAGTGGTCAAAATAGAAGAATCAAAACTGTATTTAAAAAATCGTCAAAAGTCAATTTTTTTGGATCCATAAAAGCAAAAACAAATAGAAATACACCAGTTGTTAATAATGAAAATATTGAAATTACAATTTTAGGATATTTTGCCGCATATACGACAATATCTACAAGACAAGTAGTATTAGAGTCTGGATTACCTCAAACACCAATTTTAAGAATTTTCTGGAGACACAATTTTCATCCCTATGTATATTCCATAGTACAACATTTAAAATGCATTGATTTTCCACGAAGAGTAGAGTTCTGTTAATTTGTTTTACTTTGGTCACAAGAAAATGCTGGTTTTTAGGCTAATGTTATTTGGTCGGACGAAGCTAAATTCACAAAAAAAAAATGGATTGTTTAATCGACGCAATTTCCGCTATTGGAGCTACTCAAACGTACATCCCTTTAGAGAACTAAATTTTGAAGAGTCTTGGCAGTTTAACGTGTATTGTGCTATACGAAATGACGGCGTCGTCGCCATAGAATTCTACCAAGATAATCTGAATGGTAAGTTAACCATTTTTGAAGAATTCTAAATACAAAATACGTTTTTTAACTTATAGGTGAACGCTACATAAGAAATGTGGAAGTGAACTATTTAGATAACTTGCCGCTGGCTGATCAGAGAAATCTCTTTTATCAACATGATGGGGCGCCTCCACATAACAGTCATTTAGTTAACAATCATCTGCAAAACTTGTTTTATAATCAATGGATAGCCAAGAATGAGCCACATCTTTTGCCACCTCGCTCCCCCGATCTAACAGTACTTGATTTTTTATTTGGGGACAATCAAAAATAAAATATACAACACCGCATTAACCACTATGGAAGATTGCATGCAGCGCGTCGGAATAGCATTTAAAGAATTTAATCCCCAGTCAATAAGAAGAGCCATCCATGAAGAGTTCCTGCTTAGGTGCGAAAAATGTTTGGAAGCTCAAAAGCGTCAATTTAAACATTTACTCAAATAATTTGTGTAACTTTATTTTATTAATAACGGGTTTATTTCTATTTATTTTAGTTTTTAAAGATCCAAAGTTCTTGAAATTTTTTATAATCTTTTTAACAGTTGGTAGTGTTGGTTTCTGTTTCTTCGGATATCGAATCGCGAATGTATCGCATGTTCTTGAAATGACTCTATCACATTCTCCATAAATAATAAATAAGTTCAAATAATCTTCGTGTGTGTAATCTAATCGCCCCAGCATGGTTATTATTAATGAATGCCAAATGGCAAGAAATAGTGGCAATATGCCTCGCCGTCATGGCCAACTAATAACAAAACTTAAAAGCCGTATAGCATTTTTACAATAGAAAAATTTTGAATTGCCAATATTTTGAAAACTACAAATTTTTGGAATAGACAACCTTATACAAAGTTACCCTTATTTTTAATGCTTAATATGAAAAAATTATAAAAGTATGTGCTTTCTACTTGAAAAAATTGACTGTTGATGATTTTTTACATATAAGTTTTATTCTTGTTTGTGACCAATCTCTACTAATAATTTTCAAAATATCATAAATAGATTACTAACGTCGATCTTCGTCTACAAGGAAACTAACCCAAATTAAATAATAAAGACTTCCTTACAGTAAAAATGTATAGTTAAGTTTTGGTCCGCAAACGTCATTCTTGATATTAAAATTTAAATATGTCCAAAACGGTGAGACTTAAGTATAGAAGATTATACATGACATCTACTTCCGGTATAACTTGTATTCTACAATAGCAAAGGGCAAAGCCAGTACAAACGTTGCTTAGGTAAAAGAAGAACTGTTAGTACACAAATCATTGATAGAAGTACTAATTCTTTTACGCCCATTTACTTTTTAAAGTAACATCAACATTACTTAGTGGTTTATTAAAACAAACCAAAAATACAGACAGAAAACAAATAGTTCTCCAACGAGTTACGACATCTTCATATTGTCAAAAATATCAAAAGTACAAAACAAAAAATTACTAGATATTAAAACCCTATTGAAGACCCTGTGAAATCAGCTGATGGCTCACAGCATATATGAAGTATACTTCTTCTTCTATGGTCACTGAAAAAACCCGGGGTGGGCACCCATAAATGAGAAAAGGTCTTTAAAGCAAATGTATTATTTGCGCGGAAACATCATACATGGGAAATACCAAAATACATCAGATGTAATCATGGGCACGTGCTAAAAAATTTTATACAGGTTTCCGATTATTTAAAAATCGCATTTACAACAAAATTGCGTTAATATTTTTACCAGAAAGTTTATTAACTTTAAAAATCAAGTATAACGCTTAATGCTTTATATTATATGAAAAAAGATATATGGAAAATATTAGAATTAAAAAACTGAAGCAGCGCACCAATACCTGCAAAAATAGTTATAATTATTGAAGTTCCTTATGCACCTATATTGTTTATTTTATAATTAGATGCTTATAATAAATAAAAATAGGTATATATTAAAATGTGTTTAATGTATTAATGCAAAAATCAGCGAAAGCTACAATGAACTATGTGTACTAGGTGAGCGCCTGTAAGTGGACTCCCAGCTTGTAGTTCTCGACATAAACTTTGAATTGCTGGGCGCAGAATTTGAAAATATATATTTAATCAAAAGTTTTTCATATTGAAAAATGGCAAAAAATGCCATTTTTCAACTATGCGTCGGACAGAAAAATTACAAGAGTGACTTTTTGCTTAGACTCGGCCGAGGAATACGAATAATTTTCTTTACAAAAAACATTTTCTTATTATTAAAAACTGGACTCCCTGATTAATAAAGAATTAAATTTATGACGCACTCTCGTTGGGATAAACTACGTCAAAAGTGAAGTGAAAACTAATCACACGAAAATGTTTACTAGTTAATACCATTTTTTTGCCAAGATGAAATTGTGAAGTTACTGTAAACAACACAAATAATAAAACATTCTGAGTACATATGTCGTCTAAAATATGAAACTTTACAACGATTATGTCAGATGGCACTTAACAATACCAGTGTTGCCAGTTCCTGCAATATAAAAGGCTACCCTTGTAATAAGTGTAACGGAGAATAAGAAATCAACTGATGATTAATCAAATGTAACAAACGCACAGAAATAATGAACAGCTAGTTCCGTTCGAATCAACTATCTAGAAAAACAAAAATTCTATTTTACACAACAATATTAAGAACAACAGTAATATACTCATCCGAAATATAGACCCTAAACAAGAACAGATAAGAGAAATTACTTAGATGGGAATACCTACTTCGAATAAGGAAGACCCAAGAAGTAATTCAAGCCATACGTAAATACAGTGACGTAAATTCCAAAGGGTGTTGGGGGCAATGTAGGAACAAACCCTTCATAAAATGTAACAGCAAAAAATAGGTCGGAGCCAAGACGGGGAGTCAAAATTAGCTAAAACAGGTTTTTTGAATCAACAAGGCAAGGAGCACATTTTGGAAAAAAAGTTTCAAACAAAAGTTGTAGCGATTTTAAAAACCTACAATTTGAGCTTTTGTGCGATCACTTTTGTTAATTTATTATTGAGAAAAGGCCAAAAAACCCTCAAAATCGACCATTCTTTTCATATCAATTATTTACTGCAAAATTAACTTCTTCTTGCGCTTTTTTCCTTTTAAAGGGAAGCCCTTGTCTTTCTGAACAAAATCATATTTTATAATAGTAAATCAGATAATTTGTTGCTGAGATATTGCTATTTGTTTATCCCAAGACGCAAAATGTTGATTGCTATAACTTTTTTTTGAGTGAACATTTTACCCTCCACAAAGCTTCAGTCTCTTCGTGAAGGCCTAAACTTTCATATCTTGTTAGGGGCAAATGAAAAAATTAATTTTCAACCCCTTAAATATCGGTTTAAAAAAATGGGTGTGTCATATTCATAATTTTTTGAGCTACCCCAGATAAGAAAAACACGAAATTGGTACATTCTTTGCTGATATACGGCGAGTTTTTCCGAGCGCTGCTGATTGGAAATTGCTAGTTCAGTTTTCTCGCGCGCGCGAGAGCTCTATTTTTTTATAAAAAAAAAACACTCATTTTTTTAAAGCGATATTTAATGCCTTTCTCTGATGGCATTTCACAATAAATATCAGTTCCAAATATATATACAAGTACGACAACGAGTGTCTGGGGAAGGTACCAACTAAAAACCCACTGACGAGTCCTATAGTTGGTGCCGGGACGAAACACTCAACTTATTAGAGGCAATATGCATGTCTGTAATTACCGGCAGACAAAATGTAAAATTATTCTGCGGATTGCGTCAAGTGCAAGCGGTGTATTTCCGATATAAATGTTAAATTATCCTCGTTAGACGGCCGGTTATTGGCCGTAGTTTCAGGATAAATATTTCTATAATTCCGATTATGATTCCCAAATGTGACTTTCTCGCCTCTAAAAATATTCCCGATAGTGACCCCCCTTCCTCTTGGCCCCAAACTATTTTTTGCTATTACATTTTATATAGGGTTTGTTCTTACATTGCCTCCAATACCCCTGGATAGGTCTCATCCACCTCAGAATTCATGTCAAAAACAGCACTAAATTTTACCTATGGTTGGCCTCAAGGCATGGGTAAGAAGAGCGAATGCAGAGATAAAATAGACAGTTCACAGATGGTTAGGACGCAAGCAGAAGAAATGACAGAGGAGCGGAAAACAAAAACAGTGACACCAAAAGAAAGCAGGATGGAGAAAGTAGGAAAAAGAGCTACTGTTTTTATTTAAAGCAACTTTCTTCCATCAAAGAATTTGTTTCGTGTGCAGCTTTCATCATAAATAATAATGGCACCTTCAGTAGTCTCAGTGTTGAGATACCTAATCTTCAATCACTTCTGCTTTATGGTAAATCTTCTACATTTTCTACAACCTTCAAACAATTTTTTTATTATTTTAACCTTCTTGCACTAAACCAAGTGTGGAAATACTTTTACAAGACCCTCTTCGGAATAACCCCTACATCAAAATGAAAACTGCATGAAAATATATTACTCCTATCAAAAGTTATGTACGAACAAACATACGTATGGAATTAGCTAATACTTCTTTGAAGCCGGTTAAAAATTATTTATTTACTTTCTACTACCTCTTCATTATTAATTAATTTACACCGTTGGATATAACAAGCAATAAAATTTGTTGTTGTTGCCAAGGCGCCTAATGTAAATATTGGGAGAAGATTAAACATTCTAAATACATAAAACATAATTAAAACCTAGATGTTCTACCAGATATAAATCAAAAAGACGCCCGATATACTTTATTAAGTGAAATCATCTGACGGTTCATTTACTGAATTTAAAGCATCAATTAATACTTATAATGGCAACAAGCAAGCGAAATTATCCTTCCGTGACCGTTTATGAAAAGAAAATTTTATACTTAAAATGTTATGGTTAGAATTAAAAGATGTACATGCCACACACATACTGGAGACATTAAATACATTTTATGACATTTCATATACACTCACGGACAAAAATATTGCATCCTTTATTTTCAAAAATTTTTTATATTTATTTATTTTCCTTTAAATCGTTATGTATTTTCATTATTAAATTTCTTAAGGTGTGTATAAATATGGCGAGTCGAGCGCGAGTGATCGGAAGAAAATAGAGGAACCTAAAAATAATGCCAAAATTTGTGAGTTATGAACAAAAATTTTAGAGAAGAAAAGAAGTGGGAAATGAAATTGCGTCAGAAAATTTTCACTTGCGAAAAGAAAATTTCGAGTGTGTCTGCCATATGGAAATGGGCTGCTAATAATATATTTTTCTTTTGGAAATGACTGCTTCTATTTTGTTTAACATATATTCAAAATGTAACGAAGGGATTTTGGTGAAATTTCTGTATTATCCACTAATATGTTGGAATTATAAATTTTCTAGAAGTTCGAATCCTAACCATTTTGTATTTCTATTGTAGTCCATGTTTTCGTTTTTTATTTAATATACTTTTTACGGTAAAATCCCACTGCACAAAAGTAACAAAGCTGTCATTTATTCTTCATTGTCAGACAAAGTATGATAATTGTATGCACACCTGTGAAGACGCATAAACCAAAGCCATAGATATTCTCAGAACAGATTTCCGAATCGGATAAAGCAAGGGGTAGATATTGTATGGGTCTTAAGTATGTATTTGAGGAGAGAGTTGTATACTTAAAAGATAATTAGATTTAAAAGTATACATCTCAGTTGGGCAATTAAGAGTAATGACATTTTTAAGTATACTTCAGATGTGTATAAATGTAAGGCCTTGCTATGTTATTGTCTTATAATTTTCAGTGCTAGCTATTGAAAATTTCTACTTTTACTCCAAAACTTAGCGAATCTACAACTTATAGGCGAATTAGGGAAAGGAAAAGTGGGACTGTTTGCTTTCCTGAATCGTACCCTAGAAGAAAAAATTATACGAATGCTTCAAAAATATACTAAGAAGACACGTTCACGAATTAGAAAGTTTTTAGTTAGGAAATAAAAAGCAAGTCTCGATAAAGTTTTGAAAGTTATGAAACAAGACTAGAATGCGAAAAACCAATCTGTAGAAAGTACTGACAAAAATGAATTTCTCGTAGGGAAAGTGAAAATAGAGGTGATACAGAGGAAATACTTTTAGAGAAAACGGTATTTGCGGGAAATTAGAAAATACCACAGGGAAGGCAAAAGCATTTGTTATCTGGATATAATCTGTCTCAGTACAGGACACATAGTAAAAAAAATGTATGAAGATAAGACTATAGCAATTTTTCGTCAATAATTCTTAGAAGGGTTATCGACAGATTTAAAACCCGTATTCGTTCAGGGCCGAAAACTCATTACAACTCATATTGTAGAGAATTTATAGGAGTTTTGCAGCAGTTTGAATCGAAATCTACCAAAGATTAACGTGAATAAATGACGGCGGATATCTTTCCAAGATATTTTTATCAAATGATACAAGTGATTCCGGAGAGGTCTGTTATAGTTTTGGATAACGCCAGTTATTATTCTAGACTGGTGGAAAAGTTGCCAATAACATAGTTGAAAAGGTGATATTACAGATTGATTATCAAAAAAACATATTTCCTTTATGAATGGTTTACTAAAGAAAGAACTACTTGTAAAAATTGCGAACGAGAAAGAAAGACAATTTAAGAAACATGTGATAGACGAATGGGTTGAAGAACATAGAAATGTTGTGCTTCGAACACATTAATTAAAATCCATTAAACTTACATGGGCACAACTAATTCGTAACTCGGGCTAACCCAAAATGTAAACTATAAGGCATACGTTAATTTCTTAATAAACAAAAAAAATTATCAGCGAGGACTGGTGAAAAACTAGTAAACAAACTGGTTAAATTTTGCTTGTTACTTTAAAATATTAAACACAATAAGAAAATAACACTCCTGAAAAAAGTAGGTGCATTTTTAGCAACCTGAAAACCGCGATATTAAACCGTGAACAGATTACTGACGACCTACGTATAAGCTAATTTCGAGATTAATTAAGTAATATTTCGAAAATAAGAAAAACTATCTCTTATTTATTTCGGAATATAAAGATATAAGGAAAATATGATGATAAAAAAAATTTCAGCAAATTTGACAGCACGAGGTATCGTAATATTGGCTAGTGAACGGGAGAACACAAACTCGTGTAAAGGCTGATTTCCAAGATTTATCAATAGATCTTGTAAAAGTACAACAAAAAGGTGTCTTTTTTATTTATAAATATAGGAGATAATATGTAAATAAAATCACTTAAAAAATTAGATTTATTTCTGTTGTCCCGACACCACAGTTATGTTGAACCCCATATAAGCTGATTTCGGGATTCATTATTAAATATTTGGAAAATAAGAAAAAATTAATTAAATTTCATTTCGGAATATAAAAAATATAATCAACTCGCCATATTTATACGCACCTTTATGCTACGGCTTTTTACTTTTATTGCCACTTATTACAGATAACACAATACTTAGACATAGCCTTTAGCGGAAAAAGCATAGGATGCCTTGACGACTGAAAATCGCTACTGTTTTGTTTGTCGCTGTCAAAATGACATTTCTATTGCTTTATTTGTCGATTCTGTAGTTTTCTTGCTATGATACCACATTTAAGCGATTTAATATGTGGTAAAATTGTTACTTTAGTCGATGAGTGTTGTAGACGAGAAGATATTGCGCGGAGAGTGCGTATCCATCAATAGACTGTTTTTCGTATAGTAAAGCGATACAGGGAAACCGGAGAATACAAAAAACGCCCTAGTTAAGGACGAAAAAGATGTACAACGCTAAGAGATGACCAATATTTGAGAATTCAATCTTTGCGAAATTGCACGCTTACAGCTCCGCATCTCAAAAATGAATTACTAATCATAAAAGAAGTTAATGTAAGTGTCAAAACAGTAATAAGAAGACTTAAAGAGTCGGTTTAAATCCCAAACGTCCTGCCAGAGTTCCTAGGTTTCTCCTATGTCACAAAACTGAACGGTAACAATTTGCAAGGGCTCGTGCTAACTGGAATGAAGACCAATAGGGAAAAGTTCTTTTCACAGATGAAACCAGGATACAATTATGGAAGATAGACGTGGTAAAGTATACAGAAGTCTGGAGAACGTTTGGCAAAGTGTAATCCTGAACAAACTCTTAGCTTTGGTGGCGGTTCCATTATGCTATGGAGTGGCATTAGTTGGGAGAGTCGTACAGAACTTAGTGAGGTGAATTTAAGAATGAATGCTGACTGGTATATACGCAACATCCTTGAGGAGTATGTTTTACCTTGTGCCGGCTTCATTGGGTACGATGAATTCGTGCTAATGCATGATACTGCACATGTCGCAAGAACATAGTCCAGAATCTTGAAGCTGTTGAAATTGTGACTCTAGATTGGCCACCAATGCAAATCCCATAGAGCATTTATGGGACATCTTAAGCGACGTACATGGGCACGAAACCCAGCTCCTAACTCAATTGTAGAATTAAAAATTGTTGCACAGGAAGAATGTGATCGGATTTCGCAAGAAACGATCAAAGACCTTGTACGGAGCATGCCTAGGATGATGCAAGCTATTACTAGAGCTAGAGGAGGAAATACTAAGTACTAAACTATTTGATGTTGTTTTAAAAAATTGTTATATTGTCCTCATTCTTGCTTTTTGCAATTAAATGTTATAAACAAAATCAGGCTGTTTCATTAATTCCTCTTTAAATCTATTGCAAGGCTTCAATATGTAGAAATTTCGATTAATATACGTATAACACTATGGCACATTTAACAATAAAAATACAAAACGTTGTAAAGGAAATCAAATCAATATAAAAATAGACAGAAATAAAATATGCAATATTTTTGTCTGTGGGTGTATGTGCAAAGTCGGACGAAGTCGATTTTACACATGTGCAAATGTCTTTTTTTAATCTAAGGATAGGTCTCAACCTGGATGTACTGCAGTTAGAGTAGACCCTAGCTTTATTTACACCCATTCTGTTGGTCTCCTGCGTTATCTCCTGGATAGGTCTAAAGCGTGGCTAAGAATTTCATCTGGTCCTAACTACTATTGTTTTTGAGTCCTAAGTAAGTAAAATTTATTTAAGCCATTGTAAATTAAATATTAAAAGTGCAAAATTCTAATTTTTAAGTTAGTTTATACCTTAGAGCAAAATTTCCAAAACTCTAAATGACACACATTTATTTGTAAAATTTTGGGTATAATTCAAATGTGCACTCCCAAAAAATTCAAAAGTGTAACCTAACTTCAAAACTTACAATTATATTGCTAAATCTTCAATTTGAAAAGTGTCCGTAGAGACCAATTTTGACCCTCTTGAAATATATAATAATAAGGCATCAGACATCATCAGAAAAATTCCTTTCGGCAATAATTCTGTACCAAGAAAAATTAATGAAATAGCTAAAGACATCGCAATAATTGAAATGTATAATGTAGATGAAAAATTTTATATTTTAATAAAAATTCAAATTTTATTGAATTACTTAATTTAACACAAAACACATATGTGTGTGTGTGTGAAGTATTTATTATTTATTTCTTGGACTTTCATCAAAATATTTTTTATTTGTTTTGTTTTTTATAGAATTATTTATTGTCCGTTAAAAATGGAATCAAATGTAATAGTGGTATTATATTTTATATATTTTACATTTTTTAATTAATTCGGTAATTTATTTTACCTTCATTGGAATATACAGTGTGCAACTAAAACAATAGTCTATTTTGTTGATATAACTATTAAATTATTTACATATTGCGTATATACCTTTAACAATAATTCATGAACAAACACTGCACTCACTATGTGTAAATCAATTGAGTATTATATTATATTATAAAATGTAGATTTCGTAAAATAACAAAATAAAGATGACCACATATGTCATCTTGAAGTTCGAGTAGTACTGAAAGGGCCAGATTGGATTTTTTGTAAAGTAATAAAGATTGTTCTGGCTATTGAGGGTTTAATGGATCTAGTCCGAAAGTGGAATGCGTTTTTGGTTTTAGAATTATATTTTTCAGTTGTTATTTTATAATATTGTTATATATTCTGCTGAGTTGATTGGTATCTGCCTTAGCGTTTACTGCATGTTTACTTTTTTTATAGCTATCGTTTCCAGAAATTCTCGTTTTTGTGTGTGGTTTTCAATTTTTAAGATTTTCACTCTCTCAAAATTAGAGGAATGTTGGATTTTATTGGTTAATGGTTATTATAAAATAAAAACTAAAAAATATAATTCTAAAACCAATAAAATTTTTATAAATAAAAATTGAACCGATTACTAAAAGTGCGCTAAAATGTGAAAAATAACTATAATTTTTCTATGAAATTGAAATTTTTGAAGTCGGCGCCAAACTAATACCTAACAAAATGTGACTCGCATAAACAGATCAAAAATACTGTATTTATAATTGCTTTCTTACCATAATTTGCATATATTAGTAGTTATTTATTTCATTTAGAAATAATTTGGCGTCAAATTCAAAAATTTCAATTTCATATAAAAAATTTACAGTAATTTTTTACTTTTTAGCGCAGTTTTAGAAGACGGTTTAATTTTCTTTATATAAATTTTATATTTTGGTTTTTCGTTTTAAATTCACTATGATATCCATAAATGATTTGAACTAAGTGTTAATCGAGATTAGTGTACTTCGCAATAACTCCAAGGTGGCAAAAAAGTACCCATTTTATCCAAACTTGTAAATCACCATAAAACATTCTTTGATTCTTAGAGTTCTCCAAATATCAGTGAAATTGTGTCAAACAAATATTTAGTCTGTTATAGTAAATCCACTATCTTAAAATTCAAATTAATTTTAGATTGGTAATATAGGCCCCAAAATATTCCAATAGCTATATTTAAAGAACTTGAGATGCAAATTTCTTAGCCCTATATATTTTATACTGCATATTGAGTTTGTATACGCCCCAAGAACCCCGCAATATCAATTTTAGACAAAATCGGAAAATATAAAATTTTCAGTCCTTCATATCTTATCAACCTGTAAAAAATTAATTTTATATTCGTAATACACGACCCCAAAACCCCCTAATACGAAATCTGAATCCTGAAAAAATACTTTTAAATTCAAATTTACATCCTCAAGAGCCCCCTTTATCAATTTTGGAGAAAATCGAAAAATGTTAAATTTTTAGAACGCCATATTGAATCGATCAGATTGAGCTTTTCAAAAAATATTTTAAATTCGTAACTAACACTAACAAAAATTCCCCAATACTGATTTTAAACAAAATCGAGAGATGTAGAATCTTTAATCCGCCATCTTGGATCCGTCATATTTATTTTTTTTTTTAATAATTTCAGATTCGTAATTTGCGATCTCAAAAACCGCTCCATATCAATTTTGAAAAAAATCGGATAAAAATTAATTTTTTATCCGCCATATTGGATAAGCCATATTGAATTTTTTATAAATAATTTCAGATTGGTTATGTGCGACCCCGAAAACTCTTCCGTACCGATTTTGGAGAAAATTGATTTTTTGTCCGCCATATTGATTTTTTTAAAAATATTTAGGATTCGTTATGTGCTACCCCGAAAACTCCCCCACACCAATTTTGGAAAAAATCGGACTAAATTAAACTTTTTTATCCGCCATATTAATTTTCTTATAAAATAATTTCACATTAGTTGTGTACGATTCCGAAAATTCCCCCATACCAATTTTTGAAAATTGTCATATTGTCAGCACCATCTTGAATTTAACTGCACCAATTTCGTCCAAAAAAATATGGGATCACCGCAGCAACTTCCTGAACACAACATAAAAAATTTCCTTCAAATCGGTGCCGCAGTTCCGGAGTAATCGGTGTACATACATAAAAAATACATAGTCGACGAATTGAGAACCTCCTTCTTTTAGAAGTCGGTTACAAACGCACTGCACTTTTGGACTAGATCCTTTAAACCGACAATAGCTAGACTAATACAAAAAATCCCATATATATATATATATATATATATATATATATATATATATATATATATATATATATATATATATATATATAACAAAAAATCGAAAAAATAATTTAAAAGAAAGTGCTAAAATGTTGATTACCTTGTATAATTTTTATATTTTTGAAAATTGAATTCTCAAAAATTTACACGGTAAAGTTAATCAAAATTGTGCGATAAAATAGATTACGATTTAAACTATTTTAAAAAATTGATTTTCATTATGATCTAAAAATTTTTATTTAACATTGGCAGCGAGGACCACTTTAAACAAGGGTGTATTCTGCCATTTGCATTACTTCAAATAAAACTAAAGAAGACAGTTAAATTAAATGAAATAAAAGCTTAATAACGTTACCAAAAGTTGTATCTTCCTACAACTTCAAGTAACAAATAAATATTTTGCAAGTGGTAATTTTTTCGGGCGATTTATGGCGCCTCACAGCCTTTTGTTCGTCATCACCCCAGGAGCCACACTCGCCCACCTCCTTAGTCTGGCGCTAAATATATACAAGATTATTAATTATAAGTTGACCGCTTTCAATCATCTTTATTATGATAAAGAAAATTACTTCAATTATAAAATATCTAGGCATGGTTTAATTGTAATTTGTTACAAAATTAATAAAAAGTTCTTCTAAATCGACAGCGTAAGCACATTTTCATATTAAGATTAACATACACCAGGCAACTTATCGTCAAATCCATACGTCAATTTAGAGATCGTCAAATATTGATACTACATTCAACCATGGTTAGCAATTTCCCATCAATTATTAAAATTATGTAAAGATATATTTAAACAAATTTGGTCTGTTATTAGCAGCGCTGCAAACAATAATTTGGAGAAGCCATCTTTCATAACTTTTTGATAACATAAGTAAATAAATATCACAAACTATACTAAATTTCAATCTATAATAAAAAAAAATCCCTTTTATTTGAGCCCTAAGTCCGAAACAGACTTAATTTTGCATATTAGTGGTTATTATTTCGTTTTGAAAGCAACTAAGTATTACGATATATTCAACTGCATTTTTAAAAACTTATTCAACTATACCCATGGAAATAAATTTTTTCACTCTATCACGTGAGCCCACGTAGAATTGCGAACAGAGTAAATAATGGAACACGGCCGTCAACAGTTGATCTGTGTCAAAGTAATCTTGTTGGTTAAATTTAATGAAATCATAATAAAGTTTAACTCACAGACATATAAGATATAGATCCCATGTCCCATAGAAGCGCGTTGGTTCTCGCTTAGAAAGAGACAGAGCCAAATAGGTCAGTAATAGCTCTTTATCTATGAACAACTCATTGTTCGCGTATAGTGTCCCGTGTTGTGCGCCGTCAGGAAAATCAATTCCAGTAGCGTGTGCATTTCAAAAAATAATAAATGATGAAATTTCGTGGGAATATCCAAAATATTTTTTTTAGTTAAATTTATTTCCTCACATTTTTATCAACCTTTACAATTTTTTTTTCAGGAGGGGAAACCTTGCATAAGCATCTTCACAAAGTATGAAAAGTAGTGACAGCTGAATGGCATAGGGCTTGTCAAAATTAGAGTTATTTGATTACGTTGAATTAGTGTGTAAAAGGTAGTTTTTTTTGGGTTCGTTCAAATTGGCGATCTGACTTTTGTTCAGAAAAATAAGAGTAATTGAAACAGATACAAGATGAAAAATACAATATACTGTAGAAATGTTTACACAAAATTAAATTAAATGATGTTCAAAATAAAATAGGTACGTAGAATTTGGTCATTACATAACTAAAAATTCAAGTTTCTTTAGAATAGTGTGTATTTACTACCAGTTTTTTTTACTATTCCATCTTATTAGCATAAATATATTAAATGTTGATATCTGGTGTTGTATATCTACGTTTTAATTTATAAATAAAAATACGAGGGATGCTAAAAAAAATATCGAACTTGCCATGATACAAACAACTGACTGTACATAGCTCAGTCACGTTCAATAGAAAGAAATAACCTTTTTCTACTAGTATGTCAAATTTTAATTCATTACCTACGGTTTCATTTATTTTGTGTTTTATGAAGTGTTTTGCAAAAAGAAAACAAGTTTGTTCAAATTGGATCATTGTAATGTTATCAAGTCCTTAAACTATTCATAAATGAATAATTGCTGAATATGAGGACCTGGTTTCATCATATTTAAAAATACAATATCGGTCAAAAACTTTCGACGGGGTAATGAATCTAGATTGAAAATGGTCCAGAAAGATCTTCAGATGCAACCGATCCTCACGTTTGCAAGAAAGCGGAAATAATGGTTTTCGGAAATCATTGTTTGAAAGTGTCGATTAATATATCTGAAACAAACGTTTTGATAATTCAACATGATAAAGTAGGATTAAAGTGCTAGCAACTTGAGTTTGAAGGCTGTCTATTTATGATAAGAACTGCTTTTCTCTAAAATAGTGATAAGCGATAAGACTTGGGTTCATCGTTAGGGTCCAGACAGAAATCTGGAGTCTAGGCAAATCATCCATAAGAGTTCTCCAACTCCAAAAAAGGCCTGTACACAATCTTTACGTGAGAAACTCATGTTCATCGTCATCAACCCATCTTTCACGAGTTTAACTTCCGGACCACTCGCCCTAGCAGGTCGATAATCACTTGAAAGGGGATACTGGTGCTTATTTCGAAGATCAGCAGGAGTAATTTTTTTCCGATGAAATAAAATTGTTACACAAGAGTGAATTGAAATTGAGGAAGATTATGTTAAAAAATAAAATTATCAGAAAGCGTGTCAATGCGAGTATCAAAAGTAGACACGACTGATTAAATCCGGAATGTCTCACCTTCCCCCTGTCTATTTGTCAGTTTATTTTCTTTGCAAAAACTAATAGAAACTTAAAGAACCGACATGAAGCTACAGCTACAAGTGGTCAAAATTTTGAGTGATAAAATAAATTTCAAGCTTATTGTATGGGATAGGAGAAGAAAGATAATAAAATGAATAGTTCAAAAGTTTTACCCCCCTATCTCACTAATATGGTTTAACTTTAAAACCGATCTAAGTTGAGAGTAGAGGGTTTAAATTGCCAAGTGCAACAATAAGTCAAGCAAATTTTGAATCCTAAAAATACAGTGATAAATAATTTTCTTTTATTACTATATGTAATAAACCGGCAAAAAGTTTGTTATATATGTAATTCTCCTTTCAGGCAAAGAATATGAAAAATATATGTACAAACAGTTTATTTCCTGCAAATATCGCTCTGGTCCTCTCTCCATACGCGTTTCGATCACCTCATGATCTCGTCAGTGGAGCTGTATCGGACCGAGAGCAACATTACCAGGAAATAACTGATATATTACACCTGCCGTCTACCAACTTCGATGTCAGACTGAAAAATATCGCCAGTCGAACGACATCTATGAATCAACGGAGTAAAGTGAAATTTTTAAACAATCAAAATTTCAGTAAGAAATAAAGAAATCTTTCTGCCGTATTGAAAGAGTTTGTTATATATGTAATTCTCCTTTCAGGCAGAGAATATGAAAAATATATGTACAAACAGTTTATTTCCTGCAAATATCGCTCTGGTCCTCTCTCCATACGCGTTTCGATCACCTCATGATCTCGTCAGTGGAGCTGTATCGGACCGAGAGCAACATGAGCAGGAAATAACTGATAATATGTATCTATGTATATGTATATATATATATATATATATATATATATATATATATATATATATATATATATATATATATATACAGTGCCTTCATTTCAAAACGAACCATCCTTAATAACTTTGTTAAATAGAAAAATTTAAAAAAAAGAAAAAATACGTCAATTTAGATATACAGGGGGAAGTTTAATTTTGCATTTGTTAAAAGTCTGTCAATCACCTCCTCACCTCCAGCTAACCTCACTTTGATATGTCAAATGGGAACCCCCACCTTGTGACACATCATTGTAAGCAGCATAAAATTGTCTATCCAACCGTATAAAAAAAATTAAATCGGTTGACGTACAAGCGAATAGTGTGCAAAAATGTCTTGTAATAATGCATAATATATCGGCCTCGAACTTTGGTATGTCAAATGATTACCCTATAGTGTGATACATCATTTTAAAGGACGTACGATCTGCTATCCAACGATGTCAAAAAAATTAAGTTAATAGACGTTATAGGCAATTAGGATGCAAAAATGTGTGTTAAATATAAGCAGTTTATTCAGTTTTATTCAGTTGAAGAAAATTATTTTATTAAATGTTCAAAATGTGCGCCGTTATTAGCGAGACAATAAAAAAGCCTATTTTGAAATTCCCCACGAACATTGGCAAGGGTTTCTCTGCTAATTCCTCTACATTCCCGAACAATTCGATCTTTTAAATCGTCAATATTTTCAGGTGGGGTTTTATAAACCTTGCTTTTTAAATACCCCCAAAGAAAAAAGTCTAGAGGGGTTAGGTCTGGAGACCGTGCTGGCCATTCAATTGCACCACGTCTGCCAATCCACGTCCCTGGAAAATGTTCATCAAGCCACTCTCGAATTGCCAAAGCGTAGTGCGGGGAGCTCCATCTTGCTGGAAATGCAAATTATTTTCATTTAGTACCAGAACAGCATTTTCATCCACTTGATTTTCTAAAGATTGCACAATGGCAGGGTATATTGTGTTTTCTAAAAGGTTTAAATAAATTTGCCCAGTTAAATTATCTTCCAAAAAAAATGGCCCGATGATTTCATTGCCATAAATTCCTGCCCACACGTAATTTTTTCGGGATATTGAGTATGCCCTTCTCGGAAAAGGTGCGGATTTTCATTATCCCAGTATCTGCAGTTATGTCTGTTAACCAGTCCATTTAGAAAAAAAGTTGATTCATCACTAAAGCAGATATTCTTAGGTAAATGGGGGTCCTCGTCAATTCGTTGGCACATTAATTCGCAAAATTGAATTCTCCTATCAAAATCGTCTTCTCCGAGTTCTTGAAGAATTTGAATTTTGTAGGGAAAAAACTTATTTTGTTTTAAAACTTTATGCACAGAGCCAGCAGAAATGTTGGTTAAATCTGCGACCTTTGAGATGGATAAAGTTGGATCTATTGCAAACTGTCCTAGTACCTCGATTTGGCATGCTTCATCTACAACCCTTTTCTCAATATATTTTTTATTACAAACGGATCTCGCTTCTTCAAACTTTCGTACCAATTCGAGTACATATTTATGGCCCACGTTTTTGTCTTGATGCCTCTCGTTAAATGCTCTGGCGGTTCTACGAGCGCACCGATCTTCAGCTCCATAGAGAAAAATTATTTCTATTCTTTCGGCTAACGTAAACACCATTTATATTCACGTTTCAACTAGGCGTCACAATGACAATTTTAACAATAATAAACAACTGGTGTTTAAAGATCTTAAAAATTTTATTTATTGCAGTGATTTTTTGTACCTATCAGGTACCGCAAAAAATATCATTGAAATAAATACACTAGATTGATTAGACTGCAATGAATTTTGCGATGAATTTTAAAACAGGCTTAGTTTTTTTCTCGCAAATATTTTAACTGTTTATTATTTTAAAAAAATATTTATTTTAAATTTAAAATAATATTTTACTCTATGAAGTAGCCATTTGACATAATAAAGTTTAATGTGATAAGGTGTCTATTATTACCACACATCTTTTCTTACTATTCGCTTGTACATCAACAGATTTTGTTTTTTTTATTGGCTAAATAGGAGATAGTATGCCCTTTAAAATGATGTATCACACTATAGGGTAATCATTTGACATATTAAAGTTCGAGGCCGATATATTATGCATTATTACAAGACATTTTTGCACACTGTTCGCTTGTACGTCAACCGATTTAATTTTTTTTATACGGTTGGATAGACCATTTTATGCTGCTTACAATGATGTGTCACAAGGTGGGGGTTCCCATTTGACATATCAAAGTGAGGTTAGCTGGAGGTGAGGAGGTGATTGACAGACTTTTAACAAATGCAAAATTAAACTTCCCCCTGTATATCTAAATTGACGTGTTTTTTCTTTTTTTTAAATTTTTCTATTTAACAAAGTTATTAAGGATGGTTCGTTTTGAAATGAAGGCACTGTATATATATATATATATATATATATATATATATATATATATATATATATATATATATATATATATATATATATATATATATGCAGGAAATAAACTTTTTGTACATATATTTTTCATATTCTCTGCCTGAAAGGAGAATTACATATATAACAAACTATTTAAATATGGCAGAAAGATTTCTTTATTTCTTACTGAAATTTTGATTGTTTAAAAACCGGCAAAACTTGAAGATTTTGTTTACTTTGCGGAAACAACTTTTTCTATTATAGATTTCAAGGTTGCTAGATCAGATCTGCATCTTAAATCTTCTTAGTGAATGTAGCTGTTAAATTTTATATTATTATAAAGACTTGATCAATAAAGTTTTGATAAAAATTCTCGCTCCACCCCTGTAATATAACAGTTTTACATAATCATCTTTTGTATTGATATTTTATAGCATACTAGCATCTCTAGACACGGATTCGCCTGCACCAATTTTGTACCTGCATAATTGACCGATATTTAAGGTTTACAGTAGCCAACTTAAGTGCAGGAGCGGCTTCTATAAAAAAGCATGAGAGCAACGCCATGCAACTTAGCTGCCTGAATGAGAAATAAATACGTTGCCTCTTTACATAATAGTGGGATTACTCATCTACACATATATCTATACTACGTAAAGTAACAGTATTTTTTTCACTTTTTACCAATAGAAAGCTATAAATTGCATTTTTTAATGAGGTTAATTGGTTATGAAAACTTTCGAATATTAAAAGATGTAGTAGTGAATATTTCTTCTTTTCACTTTAAATATGCGCATATTTTTTATAGAGGTAAGATATTTTGATTAAGTTTTCAGCTTGTTGTATGGGGTACTCTCAAGGAGGCCCCGTAAAGATATTTCCTCGGTAGGTTAGTTTAAATTATTATTTATTTATTGATATTTTTACAAATACCTAAATATAAGATGCTACAAGATAATTATAAGTAACAGAAATTTCAACAGACTTAACTAACATAGAACAGAAAGATCACAGACAAGAACCTGAATAAACCTAAAAGTCACTGCATAAGCCGCAATAGTACAGTTATAAAATTCAATTTCATTATTCTTCTATAGTGTGTGAAAAAACTTTTCATTTTTTATCCTTAATTCTATCTTAGGTATATGAAGATGTATATAATTAATAGAAAAATAATTGTTAAACTCTATATTATTGATAATACAATAGACAAATGTCACATATTGAATCGGCCTTCTTTTTTCATGTCAAGGGGTTTGAAAGTTAAAACTCTCTAACGTACTGCTATAAGAGATCAGATATAGATATAAGTTGTTTTTCCTAACGTAAAATATCGCAATAACCTTTTCTGAACACATTTAACACCATCACAATGCACATTTGCTCTAGAAGACCATATATTAGGTGCATATTTTAGATGAGGAAGAACAAGTACATTATACAACTTTATTATTATATTATGATTATCAAAATGGCTTGTATTTCTAATCATAAAACCAAGCTCCTTAAATACCTAATACTGCAATAGTGGGTATTAAATTTCAAATTAAATTGACAGTGCACCTCAAGATTCCTGCATCAGGCTTTTATTGTAGTTTTGTTCCATCAATAAAGTAATTGAAATTAATAAGATTTGTTTTATGTGTGTAAGACATAAAAACATATATTACTATTTAAAAACATTCTATTTAATTCAAACCATTCCGTTACTGAATTCAGGACTGCTTGCAGTGCACTACAATCATTAGTGTTTGAAAATTTCTTAAATATTTGAAAGTCGTCTGTAAATAAGAAAACATCAAAATATTTAACAGTACTAGATAAATCGTTTATAAATATTAAAAACAATAGTGGGCCCAGGTTGCTACCCTGCAGTACACCAGATGTTGCCGTAAAAGTCTGAGAAAATTACCCACCCACCCTTACCATGTGTGGCCTACACGAAAGATAATTTTTCATAAAGAGGTAAGCATCCCTAGAAAATCTAAACTCGACAAGCTTACCCAGCAACATCCGATGGTCCACCTTACAAATGTCTGCACCAACAATAAAAACTGCATCCAATTACTTCCAGCCAGTAATAGCCTTGGATGCATGATTTATAAGCACACATAATTTTGTTACGATCGACTTTTCACTTTCAAATCCATTCTACTATTTTATCTATGATGTTATTTACAATGTCATTAAAAGAGACCATTTCTAAAATATTTGCAAGTATATTAAATATACTAATCGGTCCATAATTTTCAATATTTGTGTTTACTATCTCTAAATATGGGAGAACTAATTGCTGTTTTTAGTTTACTGGGAAAAAAAATGTTTTAAGAGTAACTTGAAAAATATGAGCGGTAAGGACTACTAAGAAGTCTGAACAAGGTTTATAGATATATAAGGGAACATTATCCTCTCATGTAGTTTTTTAGGTTTTAGTTGCTTTTATACTATCCAAATTTACCTAGCTATTAATATCTACACGTTCATCACTGAACACTGATGACAATTCCAACACCAACTGTGCAAAAGCATTGGCAATATGTTCATCTCCTTCCAATGATACTCTATTATAAGATATAACCCCTTAGTACACCACATCTTTTACTCTTAGAGCCAACGTACATCTAAAAGCCACTAGAATCAAAATTTAGATTATTCTATACATTTCTTAAATACAAAGAGAACTCATTATTAATCTGTTTTTTTAAATATTGTATCTCAAGTTAGAATATTCTTCATAATAAAAAAACACTAGCTTTGCCACATTGTATACGTCTATACATCCTATTCTTTAATTTTGTGTTACGTACCAAATAATTTGAAAACCAAATACTGCAGATATCTGAAAGTTTCAAGTCGTAGGGGGCCCCCAGCAGATGATAAATACATAAAAAAGTACAGCTAGTTCAGCTCTGTTTTTCTATAAACAACATCCAAAGTCGGAAAATTCGATTTTCTGTCCGTAAATTTTCCGGTTACATTTTAGAGAAAACTTGTCCAAATGAAAGTTGTAGATATTAAAAAGACCTTTAATTTCATTTGGTATACGACAAAATCTATAAATAATTTATCGAGATAATGGCGAAAAACCACCTTTTTTGCACTATTTTATGAATGTGAATAACTTTTGCAAGAAAGGCTGAAAGTGATGTATAACCCCATTATGAGTCTTTATAACTGTGCGAAAGCTGGATCAAATCTGTTTGGCAGTTTATGAATAATCTTAATTGTTTATCCCAGACACTGAATGTTCAAA
The DNA here is from genome assembly GCA_034092305.1 of Diaprepes abbreviatus. Taxonomy (NCBI): domain Eukaryota; kingdom Metazoa; phylum Arthropoda; class Insecta; order Coleoptera; family Curculionidae; genus Diaprepes; species Diaprepes abbreviatus. The sequence continues at coordinate 1,442,355 of JASJET010000204.1, read as the reverse complement.
CAATTGTCCTTGCCCAGAGGATGATTCTACAGATATTTGCAAAAGCGGAATGGATTCTTTGAAGTTGAACCTACAAGCAAAGATGAAAAAACGATGGATTTTTTAAAAAATTGTTGTTAAAAAACCGTTTAAAGAAGGGGTACCATTTTTACATATAAACAATTGGAATAACTTTGTTAATTTTAATGATACAAGTTTGTGAATAAGTGGACCTGAAAGCTGGTGAAAAAGCACGAATTAAAAAAAAAGTCTCGTAAGACCAACAGGAGCAAAGCATTTTTTTAAAATCATATCTCTTTTATTTATAAACATTAAGAGTCGAAATTTTCACAGATTTTAAACGAAGACCTATATTTTATGATGCAATTGATAAGTATGAAATTCATGCGTCGTTAGTAATGTTATAGCACAATAATGTTTTATCTCTCCACGATTTAAGATATTTGCATTTTGTCCGAAATACTGGCAAGAAGACGTTTAAATTGGAAAATTTGCCACCAACGGAGGGTGCTGGAAAACAACACGTTCTCCAAGTTTATTATCAATTGCAAATATGGTTAGGAAATCGGATGGACGCAACCAAATATGGCTGGCGAAAACAATACCATGCCTTCTTTAATTACATGTAAGTGCACTACTGGGTGTAAACCAAGTAGATCCGGCTGTAAAAAGCACGGTCTCAATTGCACAACTCTTTGTTTTGTTTTGCATCGATGAGGGAGATAAAAAATGCGACAACTCCGCTGCAGTGATAATTGAAAACGAAAATGACGCGGAGCAAGATAACGACTTGCTACAAGCAATGATAAATGATGACGAAGAAGAGGCTCCATAAGAAAGAGCAAGAAGAAAAATATAAATTTTTATCGTTGAGTTATATAAATAAAAAAGTCGATTGTGTATTTAGGGTATTTAAAGTGTATTTAAAAAAAAATAAAGTTTTGTATTATGCATTAACATATGACTGGATTATTTATTCCGAGAAGATTCTTGAAATAATATTAGTATTAATATTGCCAAAAAATGTGTTTTCCTATGAAATGTCGATTTTTCGGTATTTCCCGATTTCCTATGATAATGAAAATAAGTCAGTTCGTAATATTTCGTCGAGTTACCCCAGTTTTAAAAAAATGAAGGCTCTACGTTATCTGGAACCCGAAATATCGTACAATTTTGTTGCGCGCTCCAATTTGAAGTTTCAATTTCAGAAGCACACCGTGAGAAAGCCGAGCTTCCCTTACCACTCGCTACAATGCACTTGCAAAAGTACCTTCACTTCGAAGGGCTATAACTTTACTAACGATGCATTAATTTCATACTTATCAATTGCATCATAAAATACAGGTCTTCGTTTAAAAGCTGTGAAAATTTCTACTCTTAATGTTTATAAACAAAAGAGATATGATTTTAAAAAAATGCTATCTTAGCTCCTATTGGTCGTAGAAGACTGTTTTTTTTTTAATTCGTGTTTCTTCACGAGCATTCAGGTCCACTTATTCACAAACATGTATCAATAACATTAACAAAGTTATTCCAATTGTTTATACGTAAAAAAGGTACCCCTTCTTTAAACTGTTTTTTTAACAACATTTTTATAAAAATCCATCGTTTTTTCATCTTTGCTTGTAGTTTCAACTTCAAAGAATCCATTCCGCTTTTGCAAATATCTGTAGAATCATCCTCTGGGCAAGGACAATTGTTTGAACATTCAGTGTCTGGGATAAACAATTAAGATTATTCATAAATTACTATAAATAGTGCAAAAGGTGGTTTTTTCGCCATTATCTCGATAAATTATTTATCGATATTGACGTATAAAAAATGAAATTAAAGGTCTTTTTAATATCCGCAACTTTCATTTGGATAAGTTTTCTCTAAAATGTAACCGGAAATTTCTACGGTCAGAAAATCGAATTTTCCGATTTTGAATGTTGTTTATAAAAAAACAGGGCTGATCTAACTGTACTTTTTTACGTATTTATCATTTACTGAGTGCCCCTTACGACTTGAAACTTTCAGATATTTGCAATACATTTTTTCACTTTCATTCATAGACTGGAGTAAAAGAGGATATTTACATTAATTTATTTCATTATTACCAACACATTTAGTTTTTTTTGGAATTACGCTATTGTCGTAAAATACAGCAACACATTTATTTGGATATTTTTTTTTTATTTCGAATTAATTTATTTGTTTTATTAGGTTATAAAGCTTTAAAAAGTCACCTTTAGCATAATCATATAAAAAAGAGGTAAATATTTTATTTTTGATTCAAAATTTTTGATTATTTATTTGCACAAACATTGACAATGATAGACGAAATAATTCTTTCACAATCAAAGGAGACTCAGACCTTTCTAACCATACAATTTCAGTATTAGACAGAACAAGGTCTAGGTTTTCTGCATATGGTTACGACCTGGTTTATACTAAGTTAAATTATTAATGTCAAGAAACTGGCGCAGTAACACAGATTTATCACAATCGTTTATCGTATATTCAGGTACATTAAAATCACCTATTATTACAACCTTAACACTAGTTGATCAAATATTGGAAAGTAATCGTAAAATTTATTGTACGTATTTATACTCCGATTTGGTGGAATATACATACAGCACACATATAAAAGTACTTTTCTAAATTTAATTCTTAATATCACACACTGAGTATCAGTCACAGTCTTAGTAACCATATAATATGCAAAGCAGTTAAAAACTTTAAAAACTAAAAAAATACTCTTTTAGAGCTATAGCGTTTTTCCCATGTTTGAACGAAATTTCTTCTTCATTTCATTCCCTTTTACTTCTTCATACAAAGTTATTAGGATTACTCTATTTAAAAAACAATTGAAACTAATCCTTTTTTTGACGTAAATTTCGAGATGGATGAGACCTATCCAGGGGTGTTGGGGGCAATGTAAGAAAAAACTCTATATAAAATGTAACAGCAAAAAATAGGTTGGGGCCAAGAAAGGGGAGGGGGTTAAACTTGGCTACAAGTCAAGGAACGCATTTTGGAAAAAAAAAAGTTTCACAAGTTGTAGAGATTTTAAAAACCTATAATTTCAGCTTTTGTGCGATCATTTTCGTCAATTTCTTATTGCAAAAATGTCAAAAAACCCTTAAAATTGGACGTTTTTTTGCATATCATTTATTTATTGCAAAATTAACTTTTTTTGGATTTTTTTTTAAGGGAAGCTCTCGTCATTTTGAACAAAATGATATTTTATAATGATAAATCAGATAATTTGTTGCTGAGATATTGCTATAGTCAAAACGGTATATATCTTTAAAAATTTAGTAATTACAACGGTTTTTAGTTGCCATACATCCAAAAGAAATGTTCCTAGTAAATATAACTAGGGTTGTTCATTTCGATTTTCTGTCTCCTCTCGGAGTAGAGAAAATAAGTTATTTCTAAAATTAAACGAATATTTATATTTGTTTTATAATTTTTAACATGTTTGATTAACTAAAATTTAATAATTCTACAAAATATCCCGCTAATGTTTTTATAAAAATATGAAGGTTAACACTCTTACCTACTCCATATCTACTCCAGATTCAGTAGGGCTCTAGAAAATTTATTGGTTTTCCCTCCTTATTTTTAAAATTTTTGTGTCTAACATTTCTTTTTCTTAAGGATATTTACTTTGTGAAACTAGCTTATAAACCATTCGACAAATTTCTTGTTAAATAGCCGAAAAAGAAAATAGTAGAATGAGCCACTCCGATCCTGTTACAGTTGCCAAAAAAAAATTTCACTAGTTTCATGCATTTGTCAAATTTTGACTTAAAGATATATACCGTTTTGAGTATATTTATTTATTCCAAAACGCAAAATGTTGATTGCTATAAGTTTTTTTGGGTAAACATTTTGACCTCCACAAAGGCTCAATCTCTTCGTTAAGAGCTAAATTTTATAATCTTTTTAAGGGCAAATGAAAAAAATAATTATCAACAGCTTAAATATCGCTCTAAAAAGGGGGTGCGCCATATTCATAGTTTTTTAGGCTACACCCGATTAAAAAACACCGAAATTGGTCCATTCGTTGCTGGAAATACGGCGAATTTTTCCTAGCGCTGCGGATTTGAAGCTACGAGTTCAGTTTTTATAAAAAAACAATCCCTTTTTTAAAGAGATATTTAATGGGATTGAAAATTAATTCTTTCATTTGCCCCTAACAAGATATAAAAATTTAGACCTACACGAAGAGATTTAATCTTTGTGAAGACTAAATGTTTTCTTAAAAAAAAGTTATAGCAATCAACATTTTGCGAATTGGGATAAACAATTAGTGATATCTCAGCAGCAAATGATCCGATTTACTATTATAAAATATAATTTTGTTCAGAAAGACAAGGGCTTCCTTTTAAAAGCCAAAAGGGGAAAAAAGGTAATTTTGCAATAAATAACTGATATGAAAAAAATGGCCGATTATAAGCGTTTTTTGGCTTTTTTTCCAAAATATGTTCCTTGCTTTGTTTTAGCCAATTTTGAGCCTGCACCTCTTAGACTCAACCTATTTTTTGCTGTTACATTTTATGTAGCCCCCAACACCCCTGGGTAGGTCTCATCCATCTCGGAATTTACGTCACTATACCTATGGCTTGGAAATACATTTTTAAGCAACTTCCAAAAAACGTTATCAAATTCAATGTATATTTATACTAAGTGGCATAGAAAATGCAACACACGGAAGCAATTACATTTCGAGACATATATGTATAGGTATGTGCTATCATGCACTGACAAAATTTTGAGGACACTTTAGACAGTACTTTTTTTGTTATAGTTTTTTTTTAACACGTGGAACGATAACATTATCAATGTACTGAGAATGGATTCAGTAATTTTTCGGTATTGAATGTGTTTACGTGTTACAATCACTGTCATTAAATTAGAATGTCAAGAAATTGAAGACCTGCTAATTACATGCAACTCTCCGAATTTGATAGGTGACGGATATCAGATACCGTAATGAAATATTGTCAAACGTGATTCTAGAAAAACCGAATTCAATGTACCAAAGGCACTGGATGTTAAAGATAGACCATAGAACATAAGGATGGTCGGATGGGCCTACTAGAATTAAGAAATCGATATTCTACAACACGAGCAAATTTGTAAACCAATAATCTGATATGGAAGAATTGTTATTCTGATATTTCTGATACTATCCTCATCTTATGCTACCTCTAAGACAAGCCAAAGATCGTCAGCTACCACTGAAGTTGAGTACACAGACACTTCAATGGCTTATAGAATGCAACTCAGTCGAATTCAGCAATGAATCCTCGTTCTTTTTGGAGACACATAGGGGTTGTGCAAGGATAAAAAATATGTGCTAAGAGACGGAATATCCAGTTTTTCATAGAAAGACATGTTCATCGCACAGTGGATGTTATAGTACGGCATTGCTTACGGCAGCAAATATCGTTAAGTATGTATTCGAAGAGCATAGCAGTAATTTTATTAGTATATAACTTTCGATAGAAGTGGGTTCTTTTCATACGGCTTTCAATATATTGTAAAGAGTACTTCTAAGGGATCTCTTAACAATATTTCCATGATATATTTACGTTAGGTTAAAAACAGAAGAAAAAACTATTCAGCAAACTTTTTTACAGAAGTGAGATGTTTGGATTTGGGTTTTAACATATTCTAAACGGTATTTACAAAGATGTCCACAAATTTATGTTTACGGTAGGTTTTGATACCTTTAGGTAACAAATCGAAATGGTGGACAAATCTCCTCATTTATGGGCCCATTCAGCTTCAAATCGCCATTTGGGGGAGGGGGGGGGGTTGGTGTTTGTAAGAATCACCCAGTCTAAATTTAGAAATTTAAAATGTTTAGGTGCTTTTGAATATTAATTTTATTTTGAGTTTGAAAATTCAATATTACTGAGACGTTTTATCATTTGTTTTTTGTTGTAACAAACTCAAAATCAATATGTGAGGGATTTAGGAGTTGCTAAATATGAATTTAGATAAAATTTTGGATGACTTTTGTCCAAAAGTACCTAGGGCTGAAGCTTTTTTCCACCATGGGTTTACTGCAATCACATTTAAAACTAAAAGAAAAAACAAAAAAAAAAGTTTGTTTGCGAAAGTTGTCATTTCTGTGTCACTTATTGAACCTTCTCCTTTTTTATTTTATCCCTCATATTCACCTTTTTTAAACATTTTTATTTACGATTATTATGGCCGCGCCCATTTAAAAAAAAATAGAAATTAAACACAATAATTTTTTTTAAAGCTAACTCGACTTCAAAAAAGCTACTAAAAAGTAAAAAATAAATTCACAACTACTTTATATTTCAAATAATTTAGTACTTATAAATTTAGTGATATAAATTTTTTGAATTGACGTCAAATTTAAAATTTATAGCTAATGTATGCAAAACACAGATACACAGTCTTAACTAAAAAAAAAGAAATTGAACATAAACCAAAAGCGATGTCAACAATATATATGGAAAAAATTGACCCAAAAAGCATGAAATTTTGAACGTATAAATAACCCTTAATATTCAGTACACTGAAAATCCTTCAAATTATTTTAATAATGATAAAAAAACACGACACAGATTACGCATTTAGAATGCAATAACTTTATCAAAAGTTAAAATTATAAATTAAAAGTTTTGCGCTTCGTTCTATATAAGATAAATAAATATATATATTTAGGTGGTTTTTTTGAAATGTATACATTCACCAATTAGATTTTCAATCATTTTCAAATGTTTAACAAAAAACTCGGAATCAATAATGACCCACATAAAAAACAAAAGGAAAATCAGGTATTACTAACTCATCGTTCAAGAGCTGATAATACAGCATTGTTCAGCTGATTCTAAAGTTCATAATTGTTTACTGATTATTATTAACGTGAAATTAAAAATTATTACGTAAATTTATCAAATTTTAATTATTTAATTGCTTAAAATGTTATCAACTATTACGAACAAAGAAACTCAATGAAATAAAAATAAAATAAATTAGGGGCATCCCTAGTAATAAAATATGATCAACAAACTATAGAACATTATCCAAAAATTAGACGCTATTGACCCTAGCTAAAATATCCTTGGATCTAAATGTACCATAACAAAAACTATTAAATCATCTCTTACCGCAATTGAATTTTGCGGCTAGACGTCCGAAAAAACTCGCCGAAATCACCACATTAAATTAAAGTTCCGAACCATGAATCTAGTCAGCACGTCACAAACTAATACACCACACCACGACACGAAAATCACACTGACAATATATTTTCCTAGGAATAATAACCACCAGTAATCAGCTGAATCGGACAGTTCCTGCGAATAATTCTTTTGTTTTTGCAGGAATCGGATAATCGGTCAAACAGTGTAGAATCAAACTATTCAAAGGTGTACGACATGCGGAAAGTTGGGGATTGCGCGAGTGCGGAGATTGCTGCCAGCTTTGTTGGTTTGTCCTGGATTGCAGGATTTATAAATAATTTATTATTTTATTGAAGAGATCCATTATTTACTTTATTTTAGTATGGAAACACATTATGTAGCTTTTAAAAATACGCCAAAATTAAAACGCTTTAATTTTAATAATACTTAGGAAGAACATTCATTTTTTATTAGTTAGTCCGCAACAAAATTTTAATTAACCGAGTTCACTTTTACATTCAATGACGTAATTTGAAATAAATTGTTACGGAGATCATCTGAAATACCTGTTCAATAAAAAAGTATCATTAAAATTGATGCTCCTTATAAAAATTGATGCTTATACCTAGATTTGAAAAAGAATGAGGAAAACTAACAAATAACACAAATCTACCAGGTTCTGTTGTTTGATAGCTGGGAGTCATTTTCGAAATAACTTGCTGCGTAGGTTCCGAATTTGAAATCAGAATTGGCTCAAAACATCAAAATTTTGAAAAATTTGAGGTTATGTCCTCGAAAAATATTTTTCGCTACTTTCGAAGTTATGTACAGGAACACAACATTTTTTTGTCTTTTTTTTCTAGTTGCGTCAGTTAATACTACTTTTACCCTTCAAAATAAGCTATCGGGCGATTACCTAAGATATTTTCTTGCAAAGTTACGGCCATTCTAAGTTATGAAATATATTGGAAATATATTTTTCTCCTGTATTTCTCTCAAAAATTTGTACTTGGAGGTTTTTGGGGTCACTGACTATGAATACGAAGTTAGAAAATTAAAATTTTCCAGCCAGATTCACTAAGAAAATTTAAGATTTAAACCCGATCATGAAATTTAAATCTTATAGTCTGCCAGTTTTGTTTTGCATATGATATTGTCATAATTTATATTAGATATGTCAACAAATAAATGTTTATATAGGGATATTAAGCATAAGAACCTTAGGATAAAGCTTTGTGATATGTAAAGGAAATAATTGTATCCCGAAAATAAATAAATTTCTCCATTTTTGCCAATTCAGTAGTAAAACAAAATGATTTTTTTATTCTCGTATTTTTAGGGTTTAAAACGCTTGACTTATTGTTGCTCTTGTCAGTTTAAGCCCTCTGCTATCAATTTAGGGTAGTTTTAAATTTAAGCTATGTTAGTGAATCCGGCTGTTCATTTCCAAGAGGGCGGATTCAAAATGGTACATCAAAATTTTCAAAAAAATACTATTAGTATCTAAAAAATTTCACTTGGGGGTTTTCGGAAACGCTGATTATCAGTATAAAGCCAGAAAATAGAAATTTTTATTTTTAAGATGATAGATTCAAAATGGCGGATCGAAATTTGCATCCTGCACATAACCTAAAAAGTAGCCAAAAAACTCATTTTTCGAGTACATAACCTCAAATATTGCCGTGATGGGCCTATTCGGATTCGGATTTTATACACAAATTACTTCGAAAATGAGTCCCAGCTGCCCAATAATAATTTTGATCCCATTTTTTTTAGACCTGTGTAATTTAGGAACTTCCTTAGAAAAAAATGTAAACGCTTAATACACTACCATGGTCTAACTTTAAAACCAATCCAAGGTGACAGTAAAGAATTTAAAAAACATGTGCCATAATAAGTCAATTCACTTTTGAACCTTAACAATACAAATCGATGAAAATGGAAAATTTTGTTTATTTTCCTAAATTTTTGCCCAGTGGTTCTTATCAATGTTTGTTTATAATAATTCGTTAGTTAACAATGATATAAGAAAAATAAAAAGCATGAAAAAGTAGAAGGTTTAACTTTTGTGGCAAATAGATCAATCAGACGTGGATCCAAGGGAGATAGATAGAGATAGATTCTCCCTAGCCTGATGCATTAAGAACGTGAATAGTATTGGCATCCCCCACCCGTCGACAACTCGGTTTAAAGGCTGGATCCGACCCTGAGATCCACTTTAAAAGTTAAATCATTTTAATAAAATTAGTCTTGAAAATTCATATAGTTATTTTTTTAAATTCAGAAGATCGTGTCGATTGATCTTGAAATATTATTTTTTCAAACCATATGCGAAAATCTCAACCTTCAATCATACTCTAGTAAATTTTACCTGTGTAAGTTTGTTTGGTCGTTATGGTAGATTCATAGATGAAATAAGTGGTAGATTATCGAATATTTTCATTTTATTTTTGTCTTCAGTTCTCTTAGTTGTCGTAACTTCTTAAGTGCCATTTTTGAAGTTAAAAAGTGAATGCAAAGTTTATAGTTAATATCAACAATTAAAGAGTTATTTTTATAGCTAAGTATTGTTAAATATTATTTACATAACGGAATTAAAATAACAAGTTAGGCAACCATAAACTAATACAGTTACTTAATTACACAGTTACTTTATTTTTCAGTGGATGTATTGATTAGCATGTTATGCTACTAATATAATAACAATACAATTAGATAGGGATAGTATATTATTGGTGCCGGTACCGATAATTAAAAAAGTCGCACTGTTAATCAACACTTTTCCAAATATAAATAAAAATATTTTGATATGGTTCATTGATCACACAACTGATCGTAGTTCTGGCAACGTGGTACTGTGTTAATTTGAACACATACAATGTTGATTGAATTAAGGTCTCGCCTAAAAGCGGATCCAGTCTCCCCCTTTGGGAAGGGGGGATATGACAAGAGCAAAGAAGAGATCGAAATTACCTCCCACCCTATTCATGTAGAAGACAGTACAATATGGCAAGCGAAAGCGAACTGTCAGAATTAAAATAATGTGGGAGGAGGGAGGTCAGCGAGATCCACGTTTCTAATGTAACAGGAAGTGTCTATTTTTCTGAATTCGAGGCACACGGGGGGGGGGTGATCGTTCCTCCCTTGGATCCGTCCCTGCCTTAAGCTCGAATTATGTATTGAATTAAGACCCATCCTTCCTTCTCTACAAAAACAGTAAAAAAGGGGCATGAGATATAATAAATATCTTATTTTCAAAAATGTTTAGAGGTTTCTGGATATTATTAATTAAAGAAAATTAGTTTGTGACTTTATTGAATGTCCGATTAATAAACTATTCGTTTGTGATTCCCTTATACTTTATTTATCTAAATTCAATACAACAAACAAACTTGCTTTATTAAAGATTATCAAAAATGTGATAATCAGAAACTATACTAAAAAAAATCCTGAAGTTTCCCTCTATTCGCTAAAATCAGCTGATATTTGCCACATTTTCAGTAAATCCAGACGTAGATCGTGGCAACGTTGTAGTGAAAAGGAGACTATCGAGCAGAGAAGGTTTGAGTACATATGTACCGAGATCGCGACTTCGTGGCCTACTATGTCGCAATACAGTCAGAATAATTACAGAAAGCAAAAAATTGATTTTATTCATGATGCGATGACCTAATAGGTAATGATTAATTCATTTACATGAAAAAGTTCGTTAGTTGGTTAAAGGTTCACAACATGTGAGAAACGTTTTTGTTATTAAAATGTCAGAAGATGTCTATTTTTGTTAAAAATTTATGAATATTGCTGAATGTATTTTAATAATTAAAATATTGTTTACTATTGTAGCGAAAAAGTAAATTTGGAATTTAAATTTTCGAATCTATGCAAATCTAAGAACTTTCTTCTTAAATATGCCTTGTAGTTTCACATACGGGTAACAGTATCCTTAATAATGGATAGGCAAAAAATATTTTAAAAATAAATAAATCCAGACGGAAACGAACTTCCAGCTGCCTGAAGGATAAAAACAATACAATAAAATGTGTAAATAAGTCCATATTCTCAGAGATGAGTATAAAAATGTGGAATAATGGTGGGGTGCGTTAATATTTCGCTAAATTTCGAAAAATATTTAAAATCGCGAAAGGTATTTGAAGGAGACTCTTGGAAAAAATTAACTAAAATTCGGTAAATTAATCCGTTAATACAACATGGAATACGTAAAGGAACATGATTGTTATTGACCTACATACAACAATATAGACATACGGCTCATTTTGTTGGTATTTTTATTCTCTACAATTCATCGAAATTGCTTCGTAAGTTTTGATTGATAGATTTGATAAGCAAGAACCAAAAAAAGACAATTTTTTGGCATAATTGTTTATAACAAATTAATGGATTATAGTAGAGAGTCTTCTTCTTAACGCACCTTGTCCTATAGAACGTGATGGCTCCATACCATTGCCGTAAGTTCTTCAGCCAAGATGTTCTGCGGCGGCTTGGACCTCTTTTGCCATATAAGTTGAAGCACCTGGTATTTTGCATTACGTAAAATATATCCGAAATATTCCAATTTTCTTTTTTTGATGGTGTGTATGATTTCTACTTGTTTATTCATTCGGTTAGTACTTCTATATATCGGATTCTGTCCATCCACGAAATTCGTACCATACGCCGGTAAGTCCACATTTCGAAGGCCTCCAGTCTCCTACACATGGCATTTGTAAGTGTTCATGCTTCAGCTCCATACAAGAGTATACTGAAGAACAGCATCTTAGAATACGTGTCCTTAAGGGTAGACCAATATCACGGCTGCATAGTACGGTCTTCATTTCGATAAAGGCGCTTTGAGCCTGTTCTATTCGGGACATTATCTCTTTTATGTTGTCCCCGTTTTCATTGAGTGTGCATCCCAAATACTTGTATTGTTGAACACGTTCTATGGGTTTTCCGTCATATTCTAAACGATCGAACACCTCGGTTTGTTTGCCTACTATCAGCCACTTTATCTTCTTAATGTTCAATTTAAGCCCATCTCTCCACTCTTGTCTGCCACGCAGTTTAAAAGTTCTTGTAGGTCTTCCAACGTATTCGCGAAAAATACAGTATCGTCTGCGCATCTAAGATTATTTATAACTGTACCGTTAATTATAATGCCTTGGTGTTTTTCATATAGTGCCCCTTGAAAGATTTTTTCAGAATACAAGTTAAATAAGAGAGATGATCACATCCCTGTCGGATTCCACACATTATTTATATCTCATCTGACATCTCTCCGTCTACTTTTTTTTTGCTTTCTGGTGCCAGTAGCGATTAACTATTATTCTTATATCTCGATCATCCAGATTCGGTGTTCTTAATATTTCAATGAGTTTTCCGTGTTGGACGGTATCAAAAGCCTTCTCGTTATCTATAAAACACACGAACAGATCGACAGACACATCTCGACATCTCTGCACCAATTTATTTATTTATTTATTGAATACAGCATCCACAGCAGTTAAGCCAGTTACAGATACCTTTCTTAAAGTTAAAAACATTAAACTAACATTCCTAGTTAATATTATTGTCAATATTACATCTGAGCCTGAGAATCTAGCAATGTATGGTCAAGAATATCCTTATATCTACGTAAAGTAATATTACTTAAATCTACATCACTAACGTATGTATTAAAATAATTACACATTTTATATAGGGGCGAATTTTTGTAAGTATTTGTTCTAGGAAATTCTAGATAAAATGTTGGTCTTTGTCTTGTTCCACCCGTATTTACCACAAATGGAAGTTGCAGCAATAGGTCTGGACTATTTATTTTATTTTTTAAGATCTTGTATATATATATATATATATATATATATATATATATATATATATATACCAAACATATTTTTATACGTTTGTTTTCCAATGAAAGTCTGTTAAATATATTCAATGAGTCCTGGGTAGCTATTCTCGTTCTTGAGAGAACGATCATCTTGATGGAAAGTGGGCATGGTTCTCATAAAATAAGTACGAAACCGTATTCAGAATACGGTTTCTTACTTTTTCGTGAGAACCACGGCCACTTTCCATCAAAATGATCGTTCTCTCGATAACGAGAAAGCTACCCAGAATACGGTCTCCTACTTTTTCTTGAGAACCACGCCCACTTTCCATCAAGTGATCGTTCTCTCAAGAACGAGAATAGGTACCCAGGTGATTATAACCCTGAATAGGATAGTATCCGAATTTTTTAAAAAACATATATTTCAAAAACTTTCGCTGGACACGTTCTATGCTTCTACTCCACACTTCATATTGTGGTGACCATATTATACTACAGTATTCAAGTTTTGGCAGTACAAGACTGTCAAAAAGTGTCATGCAAACATCAACATCAAAATGTCTTGTAGATCTGATGATGAAACCCATTATCTTGTGAGCTTCATTAATTTTATTTATTATATGCTCATTGAAATTCAGTGAACTATCAAACAATACTCCCAAATCCTTCTGACAAGAAATCCGTTTTAACACTATATCATTAACAGAATAGGCTTGATTTAAGACATTTTTATTCAGAGTAAAAGACATTGACGAGCACTTGTTGTCATTAAGACAAAAACCGTTTATTCTACACCATTCAACAACATTATTTAGATCCTGCTGTAAACAGTCACAATCATCAGCAGTCAATACTTCCCTAAAAAGTTTAAAGTCGTCTGCAAACAGTAATGCTTTTGAGTGTTTGATCACGTTACATATATTATTAAAGGCAATTAAGAATAAAAGAGGTCCCAAATTAGACCCTTGAGGAACACCAGAAGTACTTCTATATACATATGATTTGGCCCCTTTTATTTCAACGTACTGCTTTCTATCAGTCAGGTAAGAGACAATAATATTTATCAGATTCTCTGTAACATTCAGTTGCTTAAGGGATTGTATTATAAGTGTATGGTTCACTCTGTCAAATGGCTTTGCCATATCCGTGTAGATTACATCAACTTGTGCTTTTTTATTAAAAGAGTTATGAATGTATTGTGTAAAAGTAATTAAGTTAGATAATGTTGACTTATTTGGTAAGAACCCATGTTGGCAATCAGATATACTGTGCTTAACTTCATCATATATTCTGTTAAAAATCACTATTTCAAATAACTTTGACGTTGCATTTACTATGGTAATAGGCCTATAATTAGTTACTTCGTGCTTTACCTGCATGTTGAAAAAAGCCTCACGTGTACCCATCCCATTTCTGAAACCAAACTGTGTCTTGCTCATGTACTCTTCGCATTTGCTGTAAATATGGGCATGAATGATTTTAAGGAATATCTTTAAAATATTTCTCATGACACTGATTGTGCGGTATTCGTTACAGCATTTGGCGTTCCGCTTCTTTGGTATTTTGCCACTTTTGTTGATTAAATTAAACAGCCTTACCACACATTGAGTGATTGCTCTTCCAGGAGTAGTTTTAGCAATTCCTAATGTGTTTCACCGGGTCCTGGTGCCTTGCCAATTTTTGCAAGGCGTATTGCGTGTTCTACCTCTGATCCCTCTGCCGATAATTCTATGGACCCATTTCTGATATCATGAAAAAGCTCCTTAATATAATTACACCATTCCTTCAGCTTTGCTTCTGTATCAAGGATAACTTCTTGTTGGTTTATTAATAATCCAGTTATTTTACCTTTGTATAACCCGGTAGCTTCTTGGACCTTTTCATGTATGAACAAATTATGTTTGGCTTCTAGATTTACGCTTTCACTGCACTGAATAGACATCCATTATTATTTTGCTTGTCTGATCTTTGTCATAATTTCTATTTGGATTTGAGATAACTTTGTTGGATTTTGTAGAGAGTAGAAAACATAACAAAATATCACTATTGAATGCACACTCGGTATCCTGACAGTATTTTGTCATGAAAAAATCTTCAGTAATACTCAGTGATACGAGCTGATATTCAATAGAAAATAAAATTAAAAATGATCTAAAAATAACATTTTTATTAACAATTGAACTATAGTTTGGACATGGATGCGTCAGCTCCATACAGCACTATATTTTTTAAAGTTTTGTTATATATTATACTTGCTTTTCTTTCGTGTTTCCTTTATTTAGTCCACCATATTCTGTTCACTCTTAATACATCTGTTTTTCCTTTGCTATCTTATGTCGAATTTATTTTTTATCAATTCCTTCTCTCTGTATTTTTGATGCCGAACATAGACATCTGTTACATTCTGTTATTTTCTCGCTGTTCTCTAACATTAGATCCCAGTTTTTTCTTTATTATATAGGTATTTATTTTTGACATTTTCATTGTTGATCCGAATTTTTAGAAAGCTGTATTGTAAGTCGTCTTTTTCATCGGACATCAGTTTCGGCTCATCGATGAACTTTAACTGTATTAAAATCAAATTTTCTGTCTATTTGAATTCTAGTGTTGCTGCATTTACGCTTCCAATTTCTCAAAGAATTTTTGATATATTCCGAGGGAGTTATATGTGTATATGTTGAAATTGCAGGTTTTCTAAAAAGAAAAATGAGGAAAAAGTAAAAGAAAATTGTTTTTCCAACGTTCTTTTATATGCCAAAATCATTTTCAAAAGGTAATATTCAGATCCGGCGACATAATCAGACTTCCAAGTTTGCGTCGAAAAGTCACCATACTATTTTTAACATCACCTGATTTTGGGGCTTGTCGATCTGTTCGCTATATAAACCCCATGTTTTTGCGGCAAATTAGCACCAGACGACCAGACCATCGAATGCAGCAAGACAGATGAAGTACGAAGAAAACCTGAGCCGATTACGAAGGACCGCTGGATTATAGCAACTCTGAATCGCTGATAGAATTTTGGTCTCTAAAGACTGTTTTCACGGCTGATTTCGATAATCCAATCGTTTTCATTGGCCAAAACTTCTGTTTTTGAAAAAGATCGATTTTCAAACAGAATACCTTTTCTTTTCTCTTTCAGATCAACGACGATCTTTCTGACGGCAGCAATGATCTTCCAGATCTTCTAGAAGCGTCACGATAAAATTGGTTAGGCACGTGCGTCAGGGAAGTTTGTCTATAACATCCCTGTCCGTTCGTGACAATATCTGACGTTTTCTGAGTGCACACCGATAGCTGAAAGGCGGATTATTGTTGAAGATTCCAGGATCGGTTTAAATAGTGTGTCTGGGTTTTCTCCTTTTTAAAAATAGAGTGCGGATGTAAAGAGTACCTGCTTGCGGATTCCTAGGTAAGGTTTCGGAATAAAAGGGGACCCAAGATTCACTTGTGTTCGGCCAAAGATTGCGTATACCCCGTATACCTGAAGGAGGATTGGGTGGAACGGGATCTGGCAACTAAAGATCGCGAAACTTCTGTACCATAACATGAGTTTTCCCATACTCAAACAACCAAATTACTTTTCAAAAAACAAATCATTTTTCACGGATAATTAAAGACAAAGACATTCTTATTTTTCGTGAAAAAATCAGAAAATTGGATAGAAAAACTTAACCCTCCAGAGACATTATGCTCGATAAAATTTCAATATTTTATTTGCGACATCCACTTGGCTTGTTTTTAGGGAATATCTAATTTTTGAATTTATTTTACCGAAGCGATCTTCTTACCCATACATTTTTTCATTTACCCATACTTTTTTGCAGGTTTGCCTGGTTTTTGTGAAAAAAATCAAAAATACGTCTTACCGTGATACAAAGGTATTTAAATAAGATAGATATTTTTTGGAAATAAAAAATTAAATTTTTTTCAACAAGTTAGGAATTTCTTTGCGGATCAAAAAATAATTGGCCACCACGAAAAGTATACTGAATCTTGCCCCTACTAATTATTTTTTCAATAAATAATTAGTAAACCCTGGACTTTTTAAATTTAAATTTTTCAATTTTTTTTAAAGTAGTCTAGAGCACTTCAGCTCTCCTCCCAGATGCATACTCATAATACCTTTTTAAATTTTGGCTAGAAAAAATTTTTCTTTCTTCAAAATTTAAGAGCATGGCTCATCATTCCCAAGTGCCACAAATAAACAGCAAGAAGGGTGAGGCGGCTTGGCTTCTCGCTGGGTCGGGCCGTTATGATGGGTCCTCTCCAGCACCACCTTCGTGGTACCTCTTCCAACAATCCGAACATTGTAAGTTCACATCAACTTAACAAAAACCCCTGCGAGGATCTTTTGATGCGGAATTCAGACAATTCCCTCAATTTAACGATGAAAGCAGGGCTCAATTCAACCTAGGGCCAGCCAATCCAGGATTATCGATACCTAGGCTTCACCAAAATTATACTCAAGAGATACAACCTGGTGGAGAGGAACGACTGTGCTACAGGACAAATCAAAATCGAGATTCGTGTACAGTTACCAGCGCAGATTTGTTATCAGATTGTCGAGCGATCTTTACGAATATCGACAGACACGTAACCGTAGAACCGGTACGCAATCCGTACGACGACCGCCCGTTTATGCGATAGGTAGCTTAAAAATTTGTGCAGTTATACGTGAAAACTACTAGCCGAAATGTCGTGATATTCAACAAAAAATAAAGACAATGGAGGTCTAACAGATATCTACTACTTCGTTGCCTTCCACATCGCAGTATTTTACCCGGTACAATTCCATAGACTGATTGTCGCCTAAAAGGGTCCATAATTAAGCCGCCTCCAAATCATTTTCGCCGCCTCAATACGATAGTAACAATGCTGCTTCCCATTGCTA
The DNA here is from genome assembly GCA_034092305.1 of Diaprepes abbreviatus. NCBI lineage: Eukaryota > Metazoa > Arthropoda > Insecta > Coleoptera > Curculionidae > Diaprepes > Diaprepes abbreviatus. Next base: position 1,424,474 of record JASJET010000204.1, on the reverse strand, counting down.
TGTGCTAGTTGTAGTCCGCCTCGGGTATTTAATTTCCCTGATTCCACCTATATCTAGGAGACATTAACCTATTTGCCACTTTGAGAGACGTCCGATGGGTACTAGTAACCCCATACATTTTATTAAATAGATTCAAAATCGAAATTATATGAGACAATCGCAATAACATTCTAACTACAAAATTTAATAAATGTTTACTGGGTTACAATATCAATTATTAGATTATATCTTTCAAATTTTATTGAAAATTACTAATTATTAAATTATGGTCATGTGCGATCTCAATGACATCAACACATTTTATCTTGTATCTAAAAAAAAAACAACCAATTTTGCAGAATTTCCTGTTTAAAATATGTGATTGATAACAGATTTGAAAAATTTAGCAATCCAGTATTACAAACCCATTAACATACATTTATTGTGATAAACCATCGAAATAAAAGAGATATATCAGCATTTTTCATTCTATTGTGTAGGCAGGTAGCTAGTTGAGTCATTAAATTCAGTCTTTATTCATTTCCCCCTTATTCTTTTTTATAAGTGCAGTTGAACCGAAAGCCCCAAAGTCTAAATGTATAAGCCTAAGCTGTAGTTCGGCCGGAGCATACGCAAAATCTCTGAACTCTCAACTTTCCCAACTGCGTAGAATATTTATGGGTTATTGCATGACCGGATTTTTTGCTTGGGAAAAACAAATAGATATCTAGACATGTTGAAAATAAAGTATAGGGTTTAATTTTATAGAAATATTATAGAGAGAAAAGAAGAAAAAAGTTATCAGTGTCAACTGATTGAGAACTGTTCTATCATACTATTGCTAAGAAATATACCATAATTCGTATAAATTAGGTTTTTCAAAAATATTTTACATTTTTAAGTTGCATTAACTATAATTGTGCTATCAGTATAATTTGTGGTGAAAGGTTACCATCGATATATTAAGATATAGACCGCGGTCTCTGTAGGGGATTGAGACAGAGTAATTAATGAACTGTATGTAGGTTGGTTGCGGAGATGAGAAATTATACAAATAATATGCGAATACAAAATACGACGACAGCGTGACACAAATACTAAAATGGCCTACCTTGTAGTCGAAATCACTTCACAAATTTCTTCTTCTTGGTGGCCACCAGGATAACCCCATGTTTCACAATGCAGGAACCATGAATCGGGGACACTGTCACTATATTTTGAAGTAGTTTTGACGCTAGAGCTAATACATTTTAAGAGCAAAACGATAAGGTTTTTCAATAAGGCGAGGGACGTGCAATACCTCGAGTATTATACTATGTGACTGCTACTGTACTACTATTATTCTGTCCCTTTTTACATTTGTCCAAATGCGCGAGGGCCAGTAAAATGTGTCACTTGCAAACTCGAATAAAATTGAACTAAAAAGTAATGAAACCTAAACAGTCCTTATAGAAGCGCTGGCTTAGAAAGAGACGGAGCGAAATATGTCAGTGGTACCTCTCTTTCCATAAGCGGAGCGTGCGACACGCCTCACTTAATCCCTTAATAAATGCTTTTTTCTGGTTGGTTGTGCTTATCAGGCTCTTAGGTCAGTCCATAGAAATAGGAACACTACTGACTTATTTCGCTCTGTCTCTTTCTAAATGAGAGTCAACGCACTTATATAGGATCTATATTTTTATAAGTTTATGGAGGTAACTGATTATTCGAGGCCTTAACTTGACACACAAAACTGGTCTGCTCATGTGTAATATCTCCCTTTTACAAAAAATGCACCCACCATGCTTGACACCATTACGTGCCAATATTGGTTTGGCAACAATGAAATCTCTAAATTTATTATATTGGTAAAAGCCTATTCTTGACATTGATTAAATACTCTTCATTTTGACAAGAATTTCTGATAAATCTGGTAAACTAAAATTTATTTCATTATCATTGGAAAGTTTTAAGGCATTTATTAATATTCATTTAAAATTTTACTCTAGATTTAAATTGCGAATCCATGCTTGCCGCCATTACATGCAAATATTGGTTTGGTAACAATGAATTCCCTAAATTTATTATATTGGCGAAAGCCTGTTCATGAGATTGATTAAATACTTTCCATTTTGACAGGAATTTATGGTAAAATCATTATCATTGGTAAGTTTTAAGGCATTTAATAATATTCATTTAAAATTTTATTCTAGATTCAAATAGCAAATCTAAAGGGAACAAGCTTAATTTTATGGGTATGATATATGAAAATTCTTAAGAGTCAGTGAATGGCATAATATGCTCTACTTAGTTTTAGAAAAAATCATCAATTTGCGATTCCCAATTAAATTTCGAATTCAAATAACGCCCAAGTATTTTACAATTTGCCTATTATTGTTAACCCAACTTTGGGATCATTTTTGTAAAAATGCGTATGAATAGTTCTCTTCTCATTCAGAATCAGTTGATTGTAAAATACCACCTATTCATACTATCACTCACATTTTTAATTGCTTCCTGCATCTCCAAATCTTTCCCGATAAAGATAGCCATAATTGTGTCATCGGCAAATTTAATGATTATACCAGAAAGTGTTAGTTCGTTTATAAATAATATGAGTAGTAGTGAAGTTAGTATTGACCCCTGTAGTGCTCCAATATTAATGTCAAATTCTCTTGAGTTAAAGTAGTTAGCTTTTATTTGCAGTTTTTTTCCTATTAGAAATGACATTATGATCATAAAGACATTAGCTCTGCTTCCAAGACTGGATAATTTCTGTTGGATGAAATAAAGATTTAGAAATATCAGAAAATAAACCATCGACTACACATTTACGTTCCAACTTTTTGTGATTAAATTCTGCAAGTTGGAATGATGCAGTTTCGGTGGATCTGTTTGCTCATCTGATATGAGGTTAAAACAATTCAAAAATTCTATTATAGACTGTCATACAATATCTTCGAGAATATGCTTATTACGGAAATTGGCCCATAATTTGCCTTATCTCTACTGTCACCATTCTTTAGTGTAGGGACCACGGTGGCAACTTTTAGAGCTGAAGGGTCTTTGCAGTGTTGTTCTGTTTACTAGTATTTTAAAAGACTGTTTAATTTCATTACAAATTTGCATAAGGATTTGCGTTTGTGCACCATCAGGACCCGATGAGTATTTGTTTTTGTTTATTATTATTTTACCAATTTCATCGACCGTTGTTGGTTGAAGAAATATGGAATTCTGTAGCGAAGCTTCGAAAATAGGTCATCTTATCGCCAAAGTATTTCCAGATTGTATTGTGTGCGAACATCGAATAGAACTATCCAAATTCATCAGCCATTTTGTTTTCATCAGTTATTGCCTGTCCATTTACTAAGAAAGAAGTTTGTTTTCCCGTTTTTTTTCTTCATATAAGTTCGTTATTTATCATACTCCATATCGTTTTCGTCCAGTTTGTCAAATTTTCAGTTCCTTTCCCATTGTTCCCTGCCTTTGCATTATTTAGGTTTTTTAGATAAATTTTTTGGTTGAACCGGTTTTGTGTTTGCTTTATTAAGTCACAAATTCCTTAAATTTTGCTTTTCTTTAATTCTTCAGTTACCCATTTTGCTTTGAACATCTTTTGCAAGACGTTCTTCTTCACGCAGGCTTCATTGAAATAATAAATTTTTCAGCGCATTCTTTGAGACGTCGCGTACTCTTTAGGGCTTTGTTTCCAATTACTCTTCCTAAAATTTAATCGCTTTTTTTAGTAGCTGCATTCGATGAGATATATGTGGTTCTAAGATTTTACACTCGACTGGACCTTGCATATTTGTTGTCCATATATCAATGGAAGTTGTAAAAATGCCAGCTTCTGTTACAGAAACGTAGGTTGACTCGTCACTGTAAACAATAATTAAAGATAGAACTACGAAATTTTGATAAAAGATTGGCATTATTTTTTAGGTAATTAATAAAAAAGGATGTTTTAAAATTCGCACTTCATAAGGGTGAAAGAGGGTAAATTGTCATTTGATAAATTTTGCTTTCAAAACATAGCTCATAACAATATCATAAATTTCTTGATTTTTTCGATATTCACATTTTAAGAGAGGAAAAAGGTTTAATACGTCGATTTCACAATTGCCATTAAAAAGTAATTTGCTCTGTGAAAAATCAAAATACGAACATGATTTTTAGCTTCATATATTCTGCATACGCTTGGATTATCTAAAAAGTAATTTCTGCATTTTTTAAAACTCCTTTTCATAGGCTGAAAAGAGTTAAAATGTGTTTTCACTAGTCGTGCCGGTAACGGAGACCATTTGGAGACTGAACCTACAGTTTAATGTGGGTTCTGAATGACGGTCACGCGGTCTTTCCAAGCGGTCACCCATCCAAGTACTAATATCATAAATAGAAAAAGAATAATAGCAAAAAAAGTAAATTAATTATTGTGGCGTAATGTACCGTTCCTCACTACCGCCTCTCTTCTCCCTTTCCATTTCCTTAGGTCGCTGGGTACAAAAATGTCAGTTGTTTCGGGTATACAACGTAGAGGCACGTACATGCACCCCTAGGAGGTCTAAGTATTAATTGCTTTTATCGACCAGATGTAATTCATTATTTGTGCGATTTTTCAATAATCTGAAAAAATATATTAATGTATAGTGAAGTGAATATTTGAAAAGTGAATTAATTATAATTAACGACAATAATGAATTTCAAATCACGCTATTAGGATTATGTCTCTACGTTTTCTTGATATTAAAAGAAATATGTTAAACCGGGTCCAACAAAGTTTTTCTGGGAGTCCTAAAGGCTTCAGCACAAGCCAATTATTATGTGATTAATCAATAGTGATAAAAAAAATTAGTATAATTGATCATAATGCGTATATTTGAAAAGCACATTAATTGACAAAAATAATCACAGAAATCAGACTATATATGCCAAGCGTACCGAAATCTAGACAAAGATAAATTTACGGCAGAGGTATTCTTTGGCCTAACGCGCGCCTTTGACAATACAAAATTAAATTTCTGAAGAGCAGGAGTCGAACATCGGCACATCTCAAGGTAGTGTGTTGGATCCACTTCTCTTCCTGCTGTATATTAGTGAACTGCCCGAGAGGCTCTTATTTTTCTTTTTGCGGACAACACGTCATGCATCATTTCTGCTGCTAGTTCTGATGATCTCTTACATAAAATAAATATTCTTTTCTTTCAGTTTTCTAATTACAACAAACAAAACAACTTAATAATTAAGTATGATAAAACCGCAGTAATATATTGTAAAGAAGGACTAAAATAACATTTTAATACGCTCTGGTATTACAAATAATATTTCGATGGGATGAGTCATCTTTATCATAATGTGCCGACAGGAATATTATATGGACGAGTCATATTTCAAGATAGTTCTCAACTTTGATGCTGATATATTTCCCGTTATTTCTAGGAAGTTCTATAGATATATAAATGGGGATAGGATATGAGTTTTAATATAGTTGTATTTAAATAGTGAGGACTAATAATAGGATAGTTGTGTTTTAGCTGTGTTAAGACGTAGTTAATATAAGTATTGGAAGTATTAGTGAGATATGTTGTGTTTTATTTTGCAAACCCAGTGAGCGATTTTTAAAGCGAGAAAATCGTAAAAAAATTTGGAAATAATACAGGAAATGAGCGCATTAGCTTACATTTGAATTCAACGGCATGTCGCTGCGATGTATGCAGTGGCATAAATAACGACCCTGTGTGGGAGGGCTTAAGTCTCTTTATGAAGAAAATAAATACGAAGAATGCAAAATAGTAGGGTGCAATTTATACACAACTTAATAAATGTGAGTATATAATGAATAATTTAAGAAATATATTGTCCCAAATAGATCTCATTATGCATTAGCTCATTCCATCTTAAGCTACAGTATAATTTGTTGGAGACGCATTATCAGAATCATGTTGAAGCTACAGCACCTTCAGTCGTGTACACCTTTCTTTAGAGCATAAATTGCTCACGATGGTGGGGATATACCTTTTTAAATTATTGTGTTATATTTATACGAACACAAACAGTTTATTGACTAATGGTGATTATCTTGAGTACAACACTGGAAATAGAGATCTGTTCTGTCATGTCTAGTTCAAGAAATCACCTATATACGCAGGTTCTTGCCATTTCAATATGCTACCATAGTCAATAAAAAATAAACCAACTCTGCGTGCATTCAGGCAAGATCTAGGAAAATTAAAATTTTTTAACTATTTTTACTTTCTACAGGAGTTCTGCAATTATATGCGGCATCACCATCAGATTTTCTTCCTTTAGTACTGTGCATGTGACATGTATTAAACTTCCAATTTTGTTCAAATTAATGTAAGTATTTAAGCATATATGGACATGTATGTTTATGTAATAAGGTGAATTGTTTGTGTTTATTTTTGTCTAAAATCTGAATATTTTTCAAATTTATATTATGTCAACATTTATTTAAAATTACATTTCATGTAGCGATACTGGTAATAGGTTCAAATATAACTGATTATTCTTATTTTAAATTTGGAAATTTTTCAAATTTACATTGTGTCAATGTTTATACAGGGTGTTCGATAAGTACCTCCTAATTTCTCGGGAGCATACAGGGGAGGTCAAGATAACCGTACTTTGCCATAGAAAAAAAAAAGTTCCCAAAGTGCCCCTTAACGGAGATATAGATTCCTAAAGGGGTACCCAGCGATTAATCTTATCCGCTCTAATTTTTGAACCGACTTGTATAAACTATACTGTAGTAGATGTTTTAGATCATCAGAAAAGCCAGGAACAGACTTGCAGCCACACTCGTTGGGCCTTATTTTTGACAGGTGCCATTTTGCAGAGTTAAAAATTGATTTTTTAAATACTTTGGTCCCTCCTTTTCAAAAAAGGAAAAAATTTTTTACGCAGAGTATGCTGATATGCATTTAATTTATGGTGAAGCGCTGTCAAATTCTTCGAAAGCAAGAAGACTTTATGCTGGTTGATCGAAACAGGAAAAAAATAATTAGACATAATTATTAGAGTTAACGAATTAATTTTTTACATGTTTTATTCAAGATCATTTTTGCCGCGACATGGCGGTGAGGGCTCTCCCAGGAGAGCACGAGACCCCACGTAGAACAAATTTTGCAAGATATTGCTGACAACCCATTAAACAACATAAGAAAGCTCGCGATATAAAACAAAGTTACAAAATGGATTATACATGAAACTCTAACAGAACAATTAGTTCACCAGTACCATTTTGAAAAAGTACACGCCATGTCTTCGGATGATTATCCCGTAAGACTTCAATACTACAACTGATTTATACAGCAACATAACCTAAATCTAAATTTTTCTAACCTTATTTTGTTTACCGACGAGGCCGGTTTTACAAGAGATGGAATAATAAACTCACACAATTTACATTTTTGAGCTGATGAAAACCCCCACGCTATAATTCAAAACAAACATCAACGAAGGTTTATTGTAAATGTGTGGGCTGGCATCATCGGAAATAACCTTACAGGTCCATTTGTTTTGGAAGGAAAACTCAGTGATGACATTTACTTACGATTTTTGCAGCAAAATTTAAATAATTTATTGGAAGACATATCTCTTGATGGAAGAATGCAAATATGGTACATATATAAAGGTGCTCCACAGCATTTTAACCGTATAGCAGATCAACACTTAACTAACATTTTTGGCTCTCGATGGATGAGACGAGGTGGGCCTGTTTTATGGACACCAAGGCCTCTAGACCTAAATCCTTTAGACTTTTACGTCTGGGGACATCCAAAAGAACTAGTTTATTCAACATCAGTAAATATTAGAGAACTACTAGCAAGAATAGCACAGCATTCTAACGAAGTTCGTAGTAATGCCGGAATATTATTTGCAGTGTAACGGGAAAATATTCGAAGAATAAGAAAACGTTTAAACTATTTTTGCATTTTAATGACATTGTAAATTAATTGAGCCCGATCAACCCTTTGAAAGGTTTCTGGACTTGACAATGTCCGAGCTGGAAATCTTTCAGCATAATATCTTCTTGCCTTCGAAGAGTGAGACAGCACTTCCCCATAAATTAAAGCACATCGGCACACCCTGCATATTTTATTTTTACCTGTTTGTTTAGCATTAGTAACTTTTGAGTTTTTCGCATAAAAATCGACTTATCTCGAAAACCGTCAGTTTTATCGAAATAAATTAAGAGCACCTTTTTCGAAGAGGAATGACCAAAGTAGTTTTCAGCTCTGTAAAATGACACCTCTTAAAAATTAGGCCCAACGAGTGTGACTGCAAGTCCGTCCCTGACTTTTCTAATGATCTAAAACATCTACTGTAGTAGGGTTCAATGAGTCTTTAAGGCCTCTACAAAATATTGAAATGTTATTAAATTATACAAGTAGGTTCAAGTTAAATAATAAGTTAAATTGCTGGGTAATCCTTTAGGGCTCTGTATCTTCGTTAAAAAGCACTTCCGGAATTTTTTTCTATGACAAAGTGCGGTTATTTTGACCTCCTCTGTATGCTTCCACGAAATTAGGAGGTACTTACCGGACACCCTGAATACAATTATATTTTATGACGCATTCTTGTACATTGTGTATAAAAAATTTTAAAGTAAAAAATTTACAGCATGTTTTTAATCAGTTCGAAATCATGTCAGAATGATCTGATTTCCATGATTCAAGATCCATTATTTCAATCAATGAATGCTCCTTGAAATATACTGCAATGGATTACAAAAATTACATGAGGTAATGAACTATATCTGATCTATTGACAGTAAAGTTATTAAAGTAAGGATATTTCCCTGAAACGTATGTACGAACAGGCACGTTAGCATAAATTTCATTGGCATTCTTTCTTAAAATCATCCGGAGGTTTTGAGTGCGGGCGAAACCACGACGTTTTACATACTTGTCTATTACGTCGCATATTTTCATCTATACAAAATAAATCTTATTACATAGTTCTTAATCGTTCCCGTGCGAAACCTGAACGAGATCATTAACTAAATAAAAACCAATTTAAATTATCACATTTATTGGAATAAAAATAAAAGGTGTAATATTCTTATTTAGTTCTACTTGCTATTGCTATTTTACAATTATGCAATTAAATATTACTAAAATCATTGTTATGGGTAATATATATTTAGATTTACTAGTCATTTTGACACTCTAAAGGTGCCTATAGAGCTGCAACACAACTTAGTAACACAACACCGCAACATTTTGTGTTGCACTGTGTGACTAAGTTTAGGGTGAAACAACATCTCTGCGTATCATCAATGTGAAACATTACTCCATCTCATCAGTTCATGCATTCTTCCAAATTCTTCTACTGCAGAGTGGCGTCCAGAATTGATGTACGGGTGTGTTGCCGAATGACGTCTTCTTCAATAGACTTTTCCAAATTGGACTTATTGGCCCAAATATTATAAAATACAAATATATGAGCTAGTTCTGAATGTCACAAAGATACTTTGTGTAAAAAGTTAAATATTTAATTTAGGAATATTAAAGTGGTGTGTTTAAAAAGGGTTCTACAAAAAAAATATATTAATAATGAACTCAGCGTCGAACTACTGGTTGATTTCAGGACAGATGTTTCCGGAAACGGAGGGCTTCTTGTTAGCTATCCAAGACCAGGTTATTCCGACGAAGAACTATCGGAAGTTCATCATTAGAGATCCCTCAATAGAAAATGACCAATGCAGATATGGCTGTCGAACATCGGAGACAATTCAGCACACAACTGGAGGATGCCAAGCGTTTGCCGCACCCGAGTATAAGGAAAGACACGACTCAGCCGCTAAGATACTCCACCAAGAGTTAGCAGAAAAGTTAAACCTACTACAGGTAGGAAAAGTGCCTTATTACAAGTACAATCTGGAGCCTATTCTTGAGAACAACCAGTTCAAGTTATATTGGGACCGAACGGTTCTGACGGATCAGCCAATTGCTCATAATAGACCAGATATACTAATATATAAAATTTCTAGGCGAACTACACTAATCGACATTGCTGTGCCGAACAACAACAACCTAAGGCCAAAATACAACGAGGAGATCGCCAAATACAGAGATCTGGAGGTCCAAATCCGAAGACAATGGGCAATGAACAGCGTCCAAACGATTCCCAAAATACTGTCAACAACTGGAGTGATACCAAGGAGGCTTCTGCAGAACATCAAGGGACTGGGCCTTAGTGAGCATCTGTATAAGCCGATGCAGAAAGCAATTCTCCTAGCAACCGCGCGAACCGTCCGAAAGTTTGTGGGAAATACAGCAGGCCAGGTCACCTAGGACCCGATAACATGGAAAGGGTTCCCACAGAGCTTCATACTTCTGGTATCCTTGTGTACCTGGTATGAATCAATATTCCCTGGAGGGAGTGCGAAGCCGTTTGGCTTGTAAATCTTATAATGAACTGTGAAGGCTTTTCTTGGAATATTTTTAAGGTAATCTTTTTTTGTTGTTACATTTCTGCAGAATTGTAAAATATCAAAGGCTACAGAACCAAGGTGAAAAATAAGTAACAAAAATAAATACAAAACATTTTACAATAAAAAACATATACATCAGCTAAACCCAGTATATACAACCATTTTTCTCACATTCCACCATTTTAAGAAACCTTAATATACATTTTAAAGCTAGATAATTCTTCATTATTTGTACATGTATAAAACAGATTGGAGTACCCGCAAAAGATAAAGTACCACCGCTAATGTAAAAATTGTTCAAGTTCGTCACATTCTAAGCGCTTACTTTATATATTTACATATATAGTTTTTGATATTTACATTGTTATCAGTTTTAACTATATATGTACCAACACTATTTTCCTGCTAGATTACTCCGCCTGATTGACAGAATCCTTTTTCGTATTTATATAATTTACGTCTGACAACTTCAGACCACGCTGTGTAAAGAATTAACAACACTGTGTCGTTGTTCTTAATAGCACTGTCTTATAAAATTTCAACTTTTGTTTGTTACACGAATACTTGTAGGTCATTCCATGTCAAATTATGCGAATCTAGACCAAGGTATCACGGATTTGCACAGTAATTTGTATATCTATTCTAGATATGAAATATACAGAGTGTCCGGGAAAATGTGAGAACGCTATAAATTCTCAAAGAATTGCAATGGACTCAAGTTTTTTACACATAATTATTGAACCACCAGGTATATTTCAATTTTTTTATAATATTATGTATATCCGGTAAGACCCTTAAAATTACTATTCAAGAAAGTGTTGTGAATTACTTATAGCTGTAAGGACGGACTAGCTGTGATATTTATGACCCCAGTTCTTTTACGCCCTGTATGATAAGAACTTTGGACAAAGTTTTTTACATACCTTTAACTATTGACTAAAAATTAAGTACTTCATTCATGTGGTTAATCCTAACTGTTTTCGAAAAAACATCATTTTATTTACATCATGTATTTGTTGTATTTCGATAAAAGATACATCTTTGTACCTTCAACCTTATGATAAAAAAATTCGATCCAAAATTCGAAACATGGAATACACATTTATTGAGTATGCAGGTATGCATCTGATGTATGGTCTTGTATTTTGCAATGCTTTGGAAGCCAGAAGGTTATATCACGACAAATATCCTAAACGTACTTTTCCAGATCAGAAAACACTTCAACGAGTTGACCAACGTCTAAGGGAGAATGGTAGGCGACTCCATTTAATAAGTAATATTATTAAATTTTTTCTTAACTTTAAGAAATCTTGGGAAAAGAAGTGCTGATGCTGGTGGAGGAAGAACAGTACGTACGCCGCAATTAGAGGAAAATATTTTAAATGTTGTAGATGACACTCGTTCAACGAGCACTCGAAAATTATCAGCGCAGTTTAATACGTCGAAAACAATAGTACATGAAGTTCTTCAAGAACAGCTGTACTGATTCCTGAAGATTTTCTACGTAGAATGCAGTTTGTAAACTGGCTATCGTATCAGCAACGAAATATACACTTCATTAGCACTATTCTCTTCACGGATGAAGCAGGGTTTACCAAAAATGGTATCATAAATTTACACAACTCACATGAATGGGTTGATGAAAATCCTCATGCAACTATTGTTTCGCATCATTAACATCAGTTAATCTCTGGGCAGGAATCATTGGCAATTTTTTATTGGATCATTCGTATTGCCGGCACGACTGAATGGAGAACTTTATTTGGAGTTCCTCCAGAACCCTTTTCACGATTTAGAAGAGCACTTACCACTTGAAACCCGCCGAAACATGTACTACATGAACGATGGGGCACCACCTCATTTCAGTGTTGCTGTGTGGCAGCAACTGAATAACTTTTATCCAAACCGTTAGATAGGTAGAGGAGGACCTATTGCCTGACCTCCTCGATCTCTCGACCTAACGCCGTTGGATTTTTACCGGTGTGGACACCTCAAAACCTTGGTGTATTAGACTCCGGTGGATAGTAGAGAGGAACTTCTACGGAGAATCACGTTTCATTGTGATCAAATAAGGAACAATCCCGAGTTAATGTGGGGGATACAGCAGTCGTGCCCGCGAGTAAATCAGACTTCACAGAGCCCATGTTGAACCCTCTTACGAAGTTTTTAACTAAGCAGTTACACTTTTTATTGAAACTATGGTGACAAGGGAAAATTTCTCTTTTTCGTATTCAACCCAACAGAAATTAGAGAACTAGCAGTGTAAATAAAATGACGTTCTTCGAAAACGGTTAGGATTAGCAACATGAATGAAGAGTTCTTAATTTTTAGTCAATAGTTAAAGGTATGTAAAAAACGTTGTCCAACGTTCTTATCATACAGGGCATAAAAAAATGGGGTTATAAGTGTCACAGCTAGTTTGTTCCTGCAGCTGTGAGTAATTCACAACATTTTCTTGGATAGTAATTTGAAGGGTTTTACCTGGTATACATCATATTTTAAAAAATTGAAATATACCTGGTGGTTAAATAATTATGTGTAAAAAGCTTGATTCCATGGCAGCTCTTTGCGAGCCCATATCTCCAAAGAGGAGGCATATACGAAAAAAGTTTATATGAACTTGTAGTATTCCTTTCACGTGTTTTTCATATTGGGGAGATTTCCCACATTTTCCCGGACACCCAGTATACCCATAGATTTTTCGAGACTTTTTAAATCAGCGTTTTTTTTATGTTTTTTTTTAAGTTTTTATGTTAAGTTTGAAAGTCGTAAAAACGAGGATGATTCTTATTCTACTCAACGAGTGTTACTTCAGGAGAGTTTAAGATCTTTTTTACAGCCTTTCCATTTATAAACAAACATATGAGATATCATGAAAGAAAAAATTATAAACAAATTTTGAAATTCTGAAAGTGGATTTTCAAATCTAAAAAAAAACGTAAAAATTGCTTTCTTCCAATTGGAACCAAAATTTGTTTATGGCCTGAGTTTAGATATTATGGTGAATTATAATTTGAATGTGGTAATATTAATCCACAGGACATAATTCCTATTTCAACATGATTACCACTCCTCTGAAAAAATGTGTCCGACAAAATGATGCTCCGATCGTCACGTCAACCGCCCCTAATATATCAAAATAACGTGTACATGTTTTTTTTACTAACTACCTAATTTTTTCAGTTGTTTAATTAATGCTTGTACAATCGACTGGTCATATTGTCCGACAAATTTTATGCGCCATTTTTACAGTCCGACGCTCAAAAATTGTTAATTTTCTGAGAACGTTTTACTGATTATCACTTGTCGAAGAAAAAGTCCACATGATAAATAATTGTATTTTCTGACTAACTAATGGAGTGTCCGACAGAAATATTTCTGCTAGTTCGACAACAATGAATCTAAAATATCGTATTGCATAAGTGCGCGACGGTTCGAAATATTATTATAAAATGAAGTTTACATTACAAATCTGAATTAACGGCATGACTGGGCGTCCCCAATTTGTAGTACATCATGCTTTACAATATTATCCAACATATATTAATTTTTTAGAAAATGTCACACTAACTATTACTTTTCTCATATAGTCCATGTTACCTGTTGCACTGATTATCTCGCCGATGAGATGGACACGGTGTATGAAATTATGCAGTCTTGCGAAAAATTATATCAACAATGAATATCCGTAGTTCAAGAAAATATATAGAAACTCGCTTAAGCGATAAACTGGCTTCTAACACTTTTACAAATTTACATTTATCGAAACAACAAAAAATTAAAGATAATTTAGGTCTCAAATATACTAATATAGCAAAAACTGTCAATTTAATGAAAACGTTAATACTGAAAAAGTGGTTTTATAACTTGGATAACATAACCGAGCATGGATGACCCATTCGATTTCGTGTAACAAAATTAGTGTATGATAGTGTGGTGCAATTTTTTTTATACTTTGGCAAAACATTTTAAAAGTAATATAATTATCGTGAATTGTAGTGTTGCCTTGTTTTTACATGGGTATACAATTCGCTAAAATTTTCAATACCAGGGGCGTAACAATGTTGGGGTAACAGTAATATATATTTAAAGAAAAACTTTAGTTTACCTAGCTGTGGAGCTTTATAGATTAGTGATTTGCAATTTATTTTTATGTTCCCAGTCTTTGTAATAGATTTATGAATTCTGATTTGGTAGGTTTTAAACCAGTTAAAAGTTATATTAATAAAAATTAGTCAAGTGCGTGTGTGACTTGCATGCCAAGGTTTTCGTACCATCTAAGATTATGGACTATGCAGAAATAATAAACTTTCCTCATATGAGTGAATTTTTTATTAAACTAGATTTTCACGTTTTGGTTGGTAAAAGTAATTAGTTAAAAAATATTAAGATATCTCAATTGGTTAGAACTATATGTCGAGGGATACACTGCTTCTATTTTCTTGAAATTAACGAGCATAGAAGTCAATAGAAGCAAATTTGGTAACTGCATAACTATTAAGGAAGGTACCCCGATCCTAATTCACCGATTTCGATGACTTTGTTACAGACTGTGTAAAAAAAAGAGATATATATTTTCTTATCGTCTCTTATGTGCATTTAGGGGTAAAAATCACCCTCAAAGTTGACCTCGAAAAAAAACCTTATTTTTGTTTGTTTTTACGACGTTTCGATTAAGTTGTATCTCTAATCGTTATCAAGTATAAACTGAATGTTTTGTCTTAAGGCTACAGCTTATATAGGAACTGTGTCTACTGAAGAAGGTAAGACGAACACATATGTTAAAAATTCCACTCATTTCGTAAACATTATTAGTAGCATTAATCTAGAGCCAAACGATATACTAATAAGTTTTGATGTGGAAAGTCTGTAGACTAATGTGCCATTAGGGGAATCACTAAACATAATCAAAACGAGGCTTTCAAATGATACAACATTATTGGATAGAACAATGTCACCACTGGACGGAGTGATGGACCTTTTGGAGTGTTGCCTGCGTAGTGCTTACTTTCAAGTAAAGGACAAGTTCTACACTCAGGATGACGGACTTCCGATGGGTTTTTGACTCTCTCCAGTAGTTGCCAATATATATATATATATATATATATATATATATATATATATATATATATATATATATATATATATATATATATATACATTAAAGCAGATGTATTATCCAAAGCTGAGCAAATTTGTGGACGCTTTAAAATTTGACAGAGGCATTCTGTTGTAACAAAACGGAGTATTATACGCAATCTCTATAATTGCACTATATCTATATGCAATAATGTCGATTCATTGGAAAAAAAGCAAGCCAACATTAAATCCGATTTACAACAGAATGGTTATTCTTTAAAATTTATTGAAGATGTTATAAATAACTTTACAACAACGACCACTGGACTGCAAGAAACACATTTCTTCTTCACAATTCCGTACATTAAAAGAATTTCGGACAAAATAAGACGAATTGCTAGATGTTATAATATAAAAACAGCCTTTAAATCAAGAAATACACTTAGAGCTCATTTAACAAAAACGAAACCAAAAACTACCGATAAGAAAGAATGTGTTTACAAAGTTCCATGCGAGTGTGGTGAAATGTATATTGGAGAAACCAAACGACCACTAGAAGTTAGAATTAAGGAACATAAAACTCATACACAAAAAGGGGAAACGTCGAGATCAGGTATTGTAGAACACGCCTGGGATAAAAAGTACCATATAAAATCGTCTGAACCTGCAGCAATATATATGGAACCCAACTTGAAAAAACGAAAATTTATAGAAGCAGCTTATATTCAAAATAATAATGGAATCTTTAGTAAATCCAGTATTGAGATATCTAACAGACACCAGCAACATTCCCATTTCTAGTGTAAAAGGCAAGTTAGAGTCTATTTTTCTGAATTTAAAGCTTTTGGAGAGGGGGGGGCCATCATAAGAAGAAACGAGTTGCCGACAGGGGGGAGAATGCGAAAAGCATACACATTCCTAGTATAAGAGGCAGAATTGGGTATATTTTCCTGAACTCAAAGCTCTTTGGGGGGGGGGGGGCATCGCAAGCATACACATTCCTATACTCTATTCAAGAACTAGAGAGAGTAATAAAACTGTTACTGCAACCTCCAACGTACCTGCTCTAGTGCCGCAGGTAACCGAGGACTGCCGGAAATCTAATTATATTTAAATATTATAAGCTTTTATAAATTTACTGCAACAATAAAATTTCTGATAGTTCAACTTAATTTCTGTCACTGAGCAAAGTACACCTTACAGTTGGTCTTTAGTGATTTATCTTGTTTGTGCTTGTTTTTATATATTAGTTGAGATTAGTGAGATACCCAAAAGATATGGCATCTACATCTATATTTATTCCAAAATCTTTAAACCAAGGCATTTTTTCCTCAACGAAAAACTTTGAATGTTTGTGATGCCTTAAGATATCAATATCTAGACAATAATATTAAAAGCTCTGTTGAGATGTATTCCAATATGACAGGAGTTGGAAAATCTAATATGTTCCGAATACTAAAGGAGAAAAAAACGACTGGAATTGTTAGTACTCCCAAGCCACATTCGATCACAGGCAGACGAAAAACCTCGTTGGAAGAAGAAATGTAAACTGCAATAAAAGGAGTTGTACATACATTTTATTATGAGAAGCAGATCCCAATCGTCGACAAAATTCCTACTAAAATCAATGAAGATCGGATTTACCTGAAATTAAAAGAACTGAGCTCTGGAAATTGCTCAAAAAACTTAATTTTTGCTGAGAAAAACCATATAGGAAATCTGTTCATATAGATCGTTCAGAAAATGTCTGTTGGAGAAGGAAATATCTCTCTCAAGTAAAAGGTAGAATTGCTAGAAATAACACAACTTACAAAATTAGTTAATAATAAAAATGTGGAAACTCGATCTCATGATTGGTGAGATAGAGAAACCAATTATAATTAATTTGAAGGAAGATGGCTTCACTGACTTTGATTTCGAATTAGATACGTAAGTTTACCAGCGTAAACACAATTTATTACTTAAATATTCTGTAACATAAAAATTTAATACATTTCAATCCCTTTTTAGTATTTAATTGTAATTCTGCGGATGATTTAAGAAATAAATAAACTGAAACGTCAAATGTCCTAAAAATGTTTTTAATTAATAATAAAATGACCGATAGCTCCAAAAAAATTTTAATATTATATGGACGAATTTATTATTTTGTATATGTTTAATTTCTTGTATTTTTGATAATGGGTATTTTGTAAGTATTTAAATTATAACTTAGAATTTTTTGAGAGAAAAAGGCTACGTTTTAGTCTGAATGTACCTAAAAGGATTTCTAGCCAAAATTAAAAATAATAAAAATACAGTTGTGATTTGTGTTAAATATGTCAAAATTATCTATATTTTCTAATGTATGTGAATTATTAAGAAATCATAAGAAATAAAATAATATTATAAAAACTTTTTATTTTGAGTTTATTACCGAAATAATATTCTATGCCATAAATACTTAGTGATAAAATAAACCTCCTTCTGACGCCTACGCCAAGGATTAAAATCCTTTTTAACACTTCACACATCCAAATATCTATTGTTATCCAACCCAAATATTCCATTATTATAGACCGGTATTTTTGATTATAAAATTTCTAACCCATTCCTATGAAAAATATATGTGTCTAACAGATTTTGCCAAAGACACCGGGCTAAAGAACACAGGTAGTTTGCGAAGAAAAAAAAGGGTAAAAAATGATTCATTACTCTCTCTAGTTCTTGAATATACCATAGTATAAGGGGCAAAATTGGGTGTATTTTTCTGAACTCAAGGCTCTTGGGGGGGGGGGGGGGGATCCCCCCCTTGGATCCGCGCCTGAGTGGGAGTAAATCGGTTCAACTCGCCAAAGCAGATCGGCTATTAGTAGCATCATGTCTGAGCAAGAGGTGCACACGTCTGTTGAGCAACGCATTATTATTAAATTTTTTCGCAAGGGGGGGTAAAACCCATGTACGCCGACCGCGAACAGTCACCAGTGAGACGAATATTCTTGCGATTCGTGAGATGATTGAAGGAGACTGCCACAACATGGGAAATTGCTGTACAAGTCGGAATATCGTATCGGAGTGCCCACCCAATCAATCATTTCGGATGATTTGTGTTACCGAAAAGTATCAGCAAGGTCGGTTCCTCGCCTCTTGACGAAGATCAGAAAGCAAACCGTCTTGCCACGCGTGAAAGACTTTTGGCACAATATTGAACAGAGGAGGATGATTTCTTGAGGCACATTGTCACCTGTGATGAGACGTAGGTGCATTATTACACCTCGGACTCTAAGCAGGCAAGCATGGAGTGGCCAAAACTTGGAGAAGCAGCACCGTGGAAAGTCAAGACCCGTCTTTCTGCTGGGGAAGTTCTTGCAACGATTTTTCGGGATTGCAGAGGCATATTGCTCATTGATTTTCTGCATGAACGGCATACAGTTAATGCTGCGTACTACTGCCAGCTACTTGAAATGAAACTGGCCTATCGATGAAAAAGGCGAGACATATTCGAAATGCGATTTTGCTCCATGACAACGCAGCTGCTTTAACCCAAGAAAAATTGGACAAAATTCATTGGAACATCCGCCCTACAGTCCCGATCTGTCGCCGTGTGAATACATGTTCGGGTCAATAAAAGAAGAACTGGGAGGTCATCACTTTGACGACGACGAAGGTGTAGAAACATTCGTGCGCAATTGGTTACAGACGCGACCAGATTAATTCTTTGATAACGAAACTAACTCTTCCGATTCTGTGGGAAAAATGTGTGAATAAAAGAGATTATATAGAAAAATAAGGTGTATTCAAAATTTTATTTACTGTACTAATAAATATTCTAAATCAAAAATCCAGTTCATATTTGATTTCCTCTGGTATCCTGGTGAGTTATATGTAACTGACTTTTTTCTCATGAATCAGTGTAAAATCAGCCCATAACTTGGCAAGTAAGAGCGTTCTAGAAAAATAATAAAAACAGAAGTTGTAGAAATTTAAACGGAGTATTAAGAGGTATATTCTTTTGAATAATTATCAGTTTCAGTTCTGTCACTTGAAGTAATCATGATCACTTCGATCCAATGACATGTAAATGCATATTCAAAAGAACATGAAGTTCTCAGTTTCACTTTGTTCACTTTGATCAGTGATAATTTACTCAAAAGAATACGCTCAAGGTTAGCCTTAAGAGTCATTTTAAGGTCAAGCTGATTTTTTTATTCCGAACGTTTATACATATAAATATCATATAGGTCCCCATTGCAAAATATCAACTTGGCCTTAAAATGACAGAGGATTACCCTCTACTTCAATTTTAAGATGAAATGTCGTTTAAATTCCTACCACTTTTGTTCTTAATCTTTTTCTGGAACGCCAAGTTATCGGTCGATTTTTACGCTGATTCATCAAAAAATGACCTCGAGATGACATTTGACCCCCCATCATATTTATGTTGTTGAAAGTGAAATTTTCCATACTTTTCCATTTTTGTAATAAAAATGAGAATTCTCATTTGGGAAAAAAAATGACCTTGAAATTACCTTGTGGACCAGCCTCAAGGCCACTCTATTTTCTCGAAAATGCATTCCAGAAGAAATCTTTGCGTGGATTAATTAAAATGACTCACTCTATGCATAGACAAAATGTTTAAAGAAACTAACTTACCAAATCCGAGACCGGATTGGTAATCAGCGACTCTAAATACCATTAAAAATGGAAAGAGTGTCCCTGGGTCATAAAAGAGATAAAGCGGTACTTAAATATACTTAATAGAGGGTGGTTATTAAAAAACCCTGAAACACAAGCAAGCTTATTTTTTTAAAATTTGAATGACAGAGATATTTTTTCTAAATATTTTGCAATGATCGTGATAGAAATCTAAAAAAATATAGATTTTTCAAAATAACAATTAGAGGTTACAATCCCTATGACTGAAACTACATTCAATATCTTTTATAAGAAATAACCATTTTCGCGGGTGAACTTTGACGGTGAGTTTCACCTCTTAAATGCACTTGAGAGCAGAAAAACATATTTTTATTTTTTCGCGCTCTACAACATAGTCGAAAATCCCCGAAATTAGTGAATTTAGGTTAGAAATAAGTATAAAAAAGATAGATTTTCAAAAATAAAATCTAGGGGTCGGAATCCCTAAGGTTAAGGAAACTGTAATATATGCCTTTCATGATATAGAAGGGGCTTTTGACAACACTCCACATGAGACAGTCAAAAGAGTACTTGACGACAGGAGAGTGGACGAAACGACATCCAAATGGATAGCATGAATTCTCTCCACTAGAATAGCAGAGACAGAGATAGAACAGAACCCTATCACCCTTTGTACCACCAGAGGGAGCCCTCAAGGGGAAGTAGCCTTTTCACTTCAATTGTGGATCAACTCCCGTGATTTGAATGGCCTCAGCATATCTTGTCAGGGCTATGCCGACGACGTGGTCGTGATCGCAAGAGGTAAATTCGAGAAAACCCTCTGTGACATAGTTCAAATTGGGCTTGAATATACTCGGGAATGGTGCCAGATAATGGGACCAAACATTGACCCCACTAAAACCATCCTAGTAGCCTTCACAAGGAAAATAAACTTCAATCTGAAAACCATCAAAATGGATGGGAATGTTATTGAGTGGAAGTCAGAGGTTAAATATCTGGGACTGATCCTAGATAACAACCTCATCTGGAACAAGCATGAAAAAGAGGTAATTAACAAGGCTACAAAAGCTTTGATGGTTTGTAGAAACTTTGCGGGGAAATAATAGGGCACAAACCTAAAAATTCTGCAGTGGATGTACAATGCAATAGTGAGATCAATCATCACTTATGGTGCAGTGATCTGGAGCAAAAAAAAACAGTCTGGCTAATACGAGAGCTAATCTCTCCAAAGTTCAAAAATTGGCCGTGCGAATATCACTGGGGCAATGAAAACTTGCCCAACGGCCGACATGGAGTTAATCTTTGTGAAAAACGTGAAGACAATATTGAGCCGCCAGAAGAGATTCAAAGCATGTATGAACCTAAGTGAAAACCAACTCAGAGTTCTGATAGGGCCCTGATAGCACATTGCCATCTGAAGGGACACTTCAAGAAACTCAGACTGGTAAAAGGAAAAGAGTACAGATTCTATTCATATCCGTTCAGAGTGCGGCGCTCTAGAAAACCCTAGGATGCGGTTCTTGGGAACAGATCAAATCGAAGGGGAGCTACCCACCTTGAAGCTATCCAACATCCTAAGATTCCTGAGGGAAATAGGACTGGAGAAGTAGGGGGTACAATAGATCTACCAGGTCGCAGTGTACAGACCCCAATTTTATGTATGTATGTATGTATGTATATGTATATGTATATATATATATATATATATATATATATATATATATATATATATATATATATTCTTGTTTTTTTTCTTGGATTTTTCTATTTGAATATTTTTTTAAGTTTTTGATTTTATATATATATATATATATATATATATATATATATATATATATATATATACATATATATATATATATATATATATATATACATATATATATATATATATATATATATATATATATATATATATATATATATATATATATATATATATATATATATATATATTTAAATTTTTGATTTTCTTGGGTGTAAAATCCGTTTTATTAATAAAACTGCATATGTTTTATTTGTTATGCATATCTATTGACGTTTCGGTCACACTTGACCTTCTTCCGAATGATTTTTTATAACTTATATAAGTTTTTACCGAGGAACACAACATAGACTACATATTGTTAACACATGGTTTACTTTTTGACAAGATACTACTTTTTTTTTCTGTAGTATCTTGTCAAAAAGTGAACCACGTGTTAACAATATGTAGTCTATGTTGTGTTCCTCGATAAAAACTTATATAAGTTATAAAAATCATTCTGAAGAAGGTCAAGTGTGACCGGAACGTCAATAGATATGCATAACAAATAAGACATATGCAGTTTTATTAATAAAACGGATTTTACACCCAAGAAAATCAAAAATTTAAATATATATATACATATCACTACGGCTCAAACTACATCTGACATCTTGGCTCATAAAGAATAATTTCCAATTTGCTTCATTTAAAAATAACAAGATATAATCCAAAATCCGTTTTCCGGGAGTGATTTTCACCCCATAAATAGGCTTAGAAACCGTATCTCGTTTTTCCACGCCCTACAACCATCGAAATCGATGAGTTTAAATTGAGGTACATTCCTTGTAAGTTTGTTGGTAATATAGAATAATTTCAATATCTTGAAAACCACGTGACCTACAATTGTTTCTATTTTCCTGCAATTTGTAAGTGTACCTTTAGAACTAATACTTGTTTCGAAATTTTAGCTTCACTAATTTAAAGGAGGTATATTTCCAGCACTGTATCTAAAACGGTCCAATATAAAATTGTGAAAAAAATTGTTTTGGACCCTACAATCAACCCTCTCAAAAGATATCCTACAATGGGAAAATTCACAGAAAACCACTGCTGTGCCAAATTATAATTATATATTTTATACTGTCTATAACATTCTATGACAGACATACAGACGCATGAGTGGTCCTATATAAGTATTCAGTTTTTTCTTTGATTTATGGAACCCTAAAAATGAGGTGCTAGGCTAGTTTTGGATATATCTAGATATACGAATTGAAACACTCAAATATTATTTCGAAAAATCGGACCAAAACAGTGGACCTTTTAAACTTACAACCAGGTTCACTAAAAAGGGCTATGGTTGTTATGGAAGTTAAATTTGGTGGACCAATTTTGCCTTGCTCCTGATACCGTTATAATAATTAAACCCTTGGAATCGATGCGAGAAAAATGATCTCTCAAAAATAAAGAAAATTTTTCATTTTTGCCGAAAAAGAAAAGGATTTTTTAATCCATGAATTTATACGTTTCAAAATTTTGCTGGACCAGTTTTAGAGTTATGCCATAACAATTATAGGGTAAAAGTTTTTCTTTAAAAATACTTTAGTTTTAACAAACTCAATAAATTAAATTGAAAATTAAAAATATTTTGGTTACACTTCATCAATTTCTTGTTTTTCTATTTTTATAAACGGTATATCAATATCTTCACCTTTCAGATTCATATCAGTTTCTTCACTCTTAAATGGTTCTTCACTGTTTTCACTTTCCGTTTTTTCACTTTTGATTTTCTCGATAATTTCCGTTTTATTTACTTCTACACTTTTAATTTCTTCATTAAAGTTTTCACTTTCCTCAACCGTTTCACATTTTACCTTCACTCCAGTTTTATAATTATTGTCTAAAGGAACATTTGGAAATTCTGTTTTAACTCTATCTACATCTATATTAAAATTATTAGGACTATCACATTCACTTTCTTCATCCATGGGTTCTTCTTTCACCTTTACGTTATCCATACAATCTGAAACTAAAGAAAAAACAGACATGTTTTATAACTACGAAAACATACACAGTTATCTTTGGTGTGGATTTGATTGAAGCTGTATTTAATATTAAATAAAATTTTATAAAAAAAATTGATTTGATTTTTAAAAAAGCGCCCAAAAGCAAAAAATAAATTTTTATACGAAATTGATATTTTTGAAGTCGGCGAGTTGAGTCTCTAAGATCGTAAGAAAGTACCCATTTTATAGGAAGACCACACTAAATTGAACAACAAAAAATTCTTTGACTCAGTTTTGAATGAAACTGTGCCAGACACATATTTAGTTTGCCATAGTAAATTTGGAATTTTAAGAAATTAATTTTAGATTCGTAACTTAGGCTCCAAAAACCCTTCAATATTCATATTTAAAAAACTGGAAACATCTCAATTTTTTAGTTTCACATATTTTATTCTGAATACTCAGGTTGAAGAAATTAATTTAAGATTAGTAATATAAGCCCCAAAAATCCCCTAATATCAATTTGAACAAAATCGAAAAAAAGTCATATTAAATTGTTAAAATTAACTTTAGATCCATAACTTACAATTCCGGAAACCCCCTAATACCAATTTTGAAATAACATGAATAACGTAAAATTCTGAACCAACGAAATTGGATCCGCCATGTTAAAACGCAAAAAAATAATTTTAAACTCTTAATGTAACCTTAACCTACACCCTCGAAAACTCCCAATACCAATTTTGAACATTACCGGGAAATATAAAATTTTTAGATTGCTATATTTCATCAGTCATTTTTTTTTAAACAATTATTCGTTATTTCCACCCCCAGAAACCCTCCCAGTACCAATTTTGAACAAAATCGAAAGATGTTTAATTTTCAGTCTGCCATATTGGATCCGCTATATTGATTTAAAAAAAACAATTTTAAACTCGTAGTTTACATCTTCAAAAACCCTCTATACTAATTGAATTTTTTAAAAATAATTTCAGATTCATTATGTACGACCCCGAAAACTCTCCCAGACTAATTTTGGAGCAAATCGGACAAAATAAATTTTTTCGTCCGCCATATTATCAGCGCCATCTTGAATTTTACTGAATCAGTTGCGGCCAAAATAATATTTAACCATCTCAGCAATTTCCTGAACAGAATGCAAAAAATCATTCAAATCGGTGCCGTCGCGGTCGAATGTAGAAACACTTTTTTGTAGAAGTCGGTTAATAATCATCCAATCTTGTTCAAATTTAACACACATTAAAAAAATAACAATA
Organism: Diaprepes abbreviatus; assembly: GCA_034092305.1. Classification (NCBI taxonomy): domain Eukaryota; kingdom Metazoa; phylum Arthropoda; class Insecta; order Coleoptera; family Curculionidae; genus Diaprepes; species Diaprepes abbreviatus. Next base: position 1,399,316 of record JASJET010000204.1, on the reverse strand, counting down.
CTTTCTATACGAGGCAACTTTTTTTTAGAAAGGAAACTAGAAAAATATTGATTTTGTAAGGCATAAATATCAAAATTTTGCCACAAAAATTAATGTTTTATTTCAACTCTTACAATTTTATCGTAATTTCTACAAGTTTCAATTTTATGTTACCCCATATATAAGTAATTATTTATTATTATTTCAACGGTTCCACCATTTGTACATATACAATCAAATAAATTACTTAATATTAAACATTAGATGGCTTAATACTACTATCACAAAATCAGACTTCTTAGCTTATTTCTAAATAAATTAAATGACGTGACAAAATAATCAAGATCGGAGAAACTGTTAAGAGCAGCAACCACTCTACTAATTGGCATATTCTGACCATGTAGGGTGTTATAGAATCTGGAGGACAGCAGTGGACACCTCCTGAGATTTCTAGGTGGAATCTTAAAATTAAAACCAGCCAATATATCAGAGGACATTATTAAATTATTTATTACCTTACAGAAAAAAAGAAGTTCAAAATATCGTCTGCGGTTCTCCAGTTAGATCACTCCCTTACCTTATCAACGCCAAGCTGCAGCCCTCTCTGTGCCAATCTATACCCTAGATATTTTAAATATTTTACCTGAACAGCCTCCAAACTTTTTTTTATGTATATCAAAGTATAGGCTCGAAATCAAATTACAGTATTCCATTATTGACCTTACGTAACACACAAACAATGAAGGAATACCACATAGATTATTAAAATCCTTGGACATTCTTACCACCATACCCAACATACGGTGGCCCCTATTAATGACTGCATCATAATAATCAACATAACGAAGTCTACTATCTAGAAATAATCCCAAAAGTCTTTAACTACATTCACCCTCTGCAATTTATTCACTCCAATTCTGTACTCAACTTCGTTCACGCTCTTGTTGCGACTGAATATAATATATGAGCACTTAGCAACATTCAGCTTGAGGTTAGTTTTCAAGCACCACGTCTCTAAAATATTCAAGTCCCTCTGAAGCAATTCACAATCTTTACTGGACTCTATTGCTCTAAAAAGTTTCAAACCACCCGCAAACAGGAGATACTTAGAACTAAAACACTGACCTATATTATTTATAAGCAACTGAAATAGTCTAGGACCCAAGTGCGACCCTTGGGGCATACCTGATACCACATCGAACCTCTGTGAAAGAAACCCCGCCAGTCTAACCTGCAATATTCTACCCTGCAGGTAGGATGACATCCAAGAATAGAATGGATCATCCACACCATGGGACTCAAGTCTCTGAAGCAACACACTTTGATCAATCAAGTCAAAAGCTTTACTAAAGTCCGTGTACACTGCATGAACCTCACAACCCCGATCCATGGCTGCGCTAATGTAGTTTGTATACAAGAAGAGATTAGTCTCCATAGAACGGCCTCCCTGAATACCATGCTGCTCCTCCACTATAATACTGTTGAATATACCTAACGAAGACAGAATCATTTTTTCCATAACTTTAGGGATAGCAGACTGTCTGCAGACAGGTCTATAATTCTTAATATCAGAGCTGCCACCTGATTTAAATATAGGGGTGACGTATGAGTGCTTCCATCTGCTGGGAAAGACACCACTAGATAAGGATTTATTAAAAATAAAAGAAAGAGGTTCACATAAAGGCACAGCACATTCTCTAAGCATCCTATTTGGCAACAAATCAGGACCAGCAGCCTTCTTAACATTCAAAGACAACAGGCAATCCAGCAAACACTCAAATCCAATCTCAACACGGTAATGATCGTTGTTAACTTATATTTTCAATGTGTATGTCTAGAAAGTTAAGCCACTTCAATTACAATACGTTTTGCTTACTTAAACAATATTATCGCCGCCATTTTGTATCGAAAATATACCTAAAATCAGATAGAATCATATGTAAAGTTGAATTGGATTTTAAATAAATATAATCTTTATGTGAAAAAAATCAAGAAAATTGGCTTTTTTAGCCGTTTACATGTATCTGCCCCTTAAGTAAAAAAAATCAAAAAGAAAATTTTGTACCTACTGCGTCACAAAGCAAACTGAATGCTCAACGATTCTAAACGAATTCCAACTTTGTGTATCTGAGTTATTTTTAACTACATAAATTACACAAAGCTACAATTATTAGAAGGGGCGGATTCAAACAATGAAATATAAAAGTATATTCAGCAATACTTATTGAAATGCTTTGTTCACATGAATCAGATTGATATCTGAAATACTGTTTGTTTTGGATTAAAATCGCGTCGGTATTGGAGATCATTTGGCGACTGACCTGTAGTTTGACGTGGGTTCCGAACTATGGTCACGCAGTCTTCCCAAGAGAACACCCATCCAATGACTAACCGTGCCCGACGCCGGTTCACTCCAATGATCAGACATGAAACGGCATGGCCACTGAAGTGAACTCACGTCGATACTTGAGATAAGGATATTCTATGCCACGCTCACTTCAAATTGCGATATCTCCAGTAATAATTCGAATTTTGATATGGGGAAGGGTTTCAAATATTCTTAAAGGTATAAATAATAAATCTAGACAAAAAATTGATTTTTTGAAAATCTCAAGGTGGCCTAACCTCTTCAATATTATTGAAGAAAATCTCTCCGCTATAGAACTGCATTTTGGCTGACGAATAATAAGTTTGCCAATTTAGCTTTTATAGATACTATGAAGTGTGATTACTTACATCAAAACGCCAAGTGCCAAAGTAAAAAGCAATCACAAGATATTCTTTTTTAATTTTTATTCCCATATTCTTGTTCTTTTTTACACAATTGATTTCAACGTACAAAGATTTTTAGTGAGCCCCGAGTCCTACTAGCTTTAAAAACATTAGCTTACCTTTGTAATAACCTTCATCCTCAGTCTTAATCTCATCCTCACATTTGATATTCATTCGAATTCTCTCCTGCGCTTTTTTCATATTCGGGGTGACACTCTGTTCTTTTTTAAACTGCGGAAAGTAATCCGGATGTCTTTCCCTGATGTGTTTGTACAACATCTTACTGATTGCATACGTTTTGGTGCATAAAGGACACTTGAACGGTTTTTCACCTGTATGAACCGTTCTATAATGTTCTTTGGCAGTTGTACTGAAAAAATTGTATACTTGAGAATATTTAGCTTATTTTATATTAAACAGAACGAATAAGACAAAAAATAGCACATGTTTAAGGGTTTTCCTTATAATCCATTTCGTTTTTACATAATCAGGATTAAAAATTGAGCAGCAATAATAAGATATCGATCGTGATTATCTTAAAGAATTTAATGAGGATGAAGTGTTTTATTTTTACATTATCCTTCAACGGAAACATAAATATTTATTACAGTTTTGATTACTAGATTAATTCTGATGTTGTAATGAATTCGCTTGCCCTGAAATCATTGAGGGAGCGAAGATATTGCACGGATACGCAAATCAAATTTAAATGTTTAAACGGAATTGTCAACAGTTCTTGTTTATTACAATGTATTAATCTTAATACTGTTCATAGAACTAGGAATAGTGCCATATTCATAGGACTAATTATGGCTATAATATCTATATTTCACCTATGGTTCGCTCGATCAATTCTTTGGTTTGAATCCCTGCCTATTTCCAGAAAGCGTCTAATTGCTACACTGCATGCACATTCGCTCAGCTTAGGATAATACATACTCTTTCATGTATATTATATATATATATATATATATATATATATATATATATATATATATATATATATATATATATATATATATATATATATATATATATATATATATATATATATGTTTATGCGGATTTCACGGATTCCTCCGTGTGAGATGCAATAGCAGTGGATATATCCACATTATGCCGTTGCTGAAATCACATTCAGCAAACATACAACTATATGCAGCTCCGCGTATGAATGAAGTAAAATGCGAACAGTAAATGTAAACTTCTCTCCATCATATCCTTCCTGTGTTAGAGGTTGCACAGTTAGAACAAATTGTTATAAAACGCAATTTATCCTATTCCACCACCATCGAGATGATGGCCTACCTGTACCACCATACCGAGAAGAAAGTCAAAACTTACCCTCCCCGCCACAGTGATACGGCAGAGGTACATGTTTCGTCTCTACTAGACTCATCAGGGTACCGACATGCACCTGGCTGTGCAAAGGACAGATCGGAAGGAAGCATGCAAATACTGAACACGGCTTCTCCGACCTCTCGTCGGATGGCGTATATATGTTTAAACATATCTCAGTTCACTGTAAATCAGTTTTTGAAAACCCATAAATTGAAAATCACTCTTTCTATTAAATTGATAAAACTTTTCTTATAAAAGGCAGTATGGCTTTCGTGATTCGAACAATACAGCATCAGCAACAATAGATTTAGTAACAGAAATTTAAACCAAATTAGAGAAAATAATGGCTGCTATGGTATCATTTGACTTGCGCAAGGCATTTCACACCATAAACCACGAATTATTGTTACAAAAATTGGATATATTACACTTGAGGGGAAAATGTTATACCTGATTTTCTAATTGTTTGTCAAACCCAAAGCAGTTTGTATCACGAGGAAAAATCTTATAGAATAGAAAAAATAATAACATATGTGGTGTCCCAGTTTTTATCTTGAGACTCACACTTTTTTAAATCATGTTTAATAAAAATTTTAAAGATATTGTAAAACTTTATGTTAGTGACAGTACTGATTTATTCTGGAGGAAGAATGGATGAAATAAAAAATAACATATTACAGGGTTTGAATTCGGTTTCTTAACTTACTGATCACAAACTATGATTAAATAAAAAAAAATCATATATGTACATTTTTAGAGAGAGTTAAATGTAGAGATCCGTTTTTTTTAATACAGTTTTTACATAATAACACTGTAATGAAGTACTTTGTTTATACTTTCATGAGACGCTTTGTTGGGCAAGTCATTTAAAAAACATATGAGAAAAAACTGTGACCTTGGTGGGTATCTTGAGAAGACTAAGATATCAGATGTATACATTCGTCTATGGTCAAAGTTATTTCGGTGAGGTAGTGGAACGTTGGAGTGTCTAAAACACCCAAAAACTTATGGCCACTATTTTTTGGGGCTGCCAAGGTATCCTATTAAAAGATTTAAAAGAAAGAAATACAGCCTTTAATGAGGAGCATTACTGTGCTTTACTATGGGAGCTGCGTCAGAATATTGTCGAGAAACATCGAGGAAAACTTAGTCGAGGTGTTAGGTTGCTTCACAATTTTGCTCCGGTCCACATTGTTGCGATTTCCAAAGCGACTGTTCGAGAATGCAACTTTATTCGATCATCCCCCATATAGTCCCAACCAGGCCCATACTAAAGTCCCAGAATATTTTTTAAGTGTTATAGATGCTTTAATTAAATGTCAAAATGTATAGAAATACAGAGAGACTATATTGAAAAATAATAATATGTTATTTTTATTTCAATCCTTCTTTCTATGTTAGGCTAAAAATACACGGACCATACTAATAGATACTTAATTTGCAGAAAACCCGGAACCTCTTATTGTCACTGTGTCAAAAAGAAATCAAACTATTTCTCTATATTTATCAAACCCAATGTGTGTTCTAATATAAATAAATACCGACATAACTTTCTTATTGCGGTACAAACTGAAAAGTTCTTACCTGTGAGCAAATAGCTTCCCACAAATTTCACAGGCAAACGGTTTTTCTCCTGTATGAGTTCTCCTGTGCCTATTTAAGTTTTCCAAAGTTAAAAACCCTCGGTCGCAGTCTGTACAACTGTAAAAGAAAATATTTGAATAGTTTTTTCTTTACAAAGCGTAGATATTATTTTTATTAGAATTGATAAAATCTCCATAAAATGGAAAATGAAACAGCCTGTAGTATTCTAGGTATATTAAATTCTACGTGCATGAGAGTTTTATTAAGCATTTATTATTTTGATTTTTGGAGCGTCGACAAGCTCCAGCAAAATAATTAAGAGGAAAAGAAAACATATTGATAATAAAGTACTTACATATAGGGTTTCTCTCCAGTGTGAGTCATCATATGACGTTTCAAATTTTGGGAAGAAGGAAACGGACGCTTGCACACGCTGCAACTGTAGGGTCGAAAACCTAAAAACACATCATTTAACTTTTTTAACATTGCTGGGGACCATAATTTCTCATACTAAGTTGTTAAAGACACTTTTTTAAAGAAATTCACTTTCGGGTTATAAAGGGATAACGTCGGGAATGAATTATGATTTAAAAATAATGTTAACAAATTCTGATTTCATAGGGCTAAAGTCTGAAAGGAAATAGGCGAGGTACCCGTTTCAACTATGCTCTTAACGTACAAGCCTGTTAATATTGGGAGAGACAAATAAAAAGTGATACAAGATTGGCTTTCAATTATTATAATTGCCTCACCATTATGAGTTCGTACGTGTCTGGTTAAGTTTTGTCCATTTGGAAAAGACCTGTGGCAGATGTCACAAGCAAAAGGACGAAAACCTGAAATACAAAAAATAAAAATAAAACAAAAGCAAAAAATACTGATAAAGGAAAATGATTCTTTTTTGAATTGTGACATCTGCCAATCAGCCAAAACTTTCTTGATTTTGAATTTGGTTCAAAAATGAATAAAATTGGTCAAGTCTGACTCGTGTATCACCCAACATTATGGACCACACAGAAATAGTAGTCATGGAAGTTTTCTTAAAAAATCAATACAGGGAGTCCGTCAAGAGTAATTTATACCAAAGACCTTTTCACACCTAAAAGCGACTCTTCCTTGTTAAGATACTGGAATTAAAATAAGTATTTTATGAGAGAGTAATCATATAATTTAAAAAAAAATTTCGGATACATTAAAAATTCTATTTTAATTTGTCGAACTTGCTTTAGAATAAATGAATGATAACTTGTCCATACTACAATTTAAGACGATTTAATTATAACTAATAATTAAATCGTTTTTATTAGTTATAAAGTAGATTATTAGATAATTATGAAATAGTAATATGTTATAAAAACTAATGATAAAAAAATCACAAGAAAGAAAACGGGTCAGTTTTGGGTTATAGTTTTTTAATGATTATGTACCTAGACACTGTTGGGTAGTTACTGCTATAGGAATTATTTTCATTTAAAGGATCTAACCATTATACGAGTAAATTTATTTTTCTTTTACAATTTATATTAACCTACCTTTGCATTTTTTACCCGCATTTCAGCGGCCACATAGTCATGATTTAGAAAAATATATTTCAACTGTACAGTTAGGGTAAATTAATTGACTGACCTTGTACAAATCTCGGTTACATATTAGAAACAAAAAAACATAACATTTCTATCTGTACACGGTTAAACTTTATAAATTCATTTATAGTTATTTTTAGAATTTTATAAAAATATAAAACTAAGCTATCATTTACGAGCTGTTTGCATGGAAAAAGTGAATACTCCCAGGAGCTGATTGGAACGGATGAGAAGTTGTTTTTGTAGCAGAGAAATAAAAATAGCAATTTTTATTTAATACACAGTTCATTCAAAAAGTTTCGGGACTAATTTTGTATAAAAATTTACAACTAGCGTTATCTGTTATCAGACGGTAGATCTTTGTAATATCATGCCTTAGTTACCTACAGTGCAGATGTGAGCGCTGCAACTTCATTTATTGGTCAGCTGTGTTCCTTTAAAATAGCAGTGTTTTTGCCACTGCGTCACAATTTTCGCTATGGAGCAACGGGCCGCAATCAAATTTTGTTTCAAATTCGGAAAAAGTGGTTCGGATACACTCGAATTATTGAAAACCGAATATGCTGGAAGACGATCCACGGGAGAGGCGCCCTTTAATATCGATTACCGATGAGAATGTCGAACCAGTACGCGTCGCGCTGTCTCGTAATCGGCGAATTACGGTTGAAATGTTGTCAGAGAAACTCAACATTAGTGAAGGAAGCGTGCACCACATTTTGTACGATGTTCTGGGGAAAAAGAAAAAAAGTTTGTGCGAAATTCGTTCCGCACTTGTTAACTGAAGAGGTGAGAGGGCGCCGTATGAAAGCTTCAAGCGATTTTGTTAGATGGGTAGACACGCATGAAAATTACCGCAAAAGTGGGAGGGGATATCACGTCGCAGTCTAGGAATATCACAATCTTTCTATTTTTATTACTTATGCGGCTGTACGTGACATCCAAAAATGGTATCAAAAATATGTAAAAGTACGAAAGAAGGTGAAGTTATTTCTCTAAATAATTTCAAATTCAGAAAATTAGGAGTGTTATCAAGCGGAGACAATCGCTGGAGATGTACTATTAAAAGTTGTAAAGCTGCGTGGTACACTATAGGTGTGGAAAATTTAGTAACTTGTGAACATGAAATCCATAACCGGTGGCCTTTAAAAAGTGAAAAGATTGGAGCGTATATGCTGTGTATTGTTGTGAAGAGAAAAGCTGTAGACAATTTGTGTGAAAAAACCAACTAAATTAATAAAAAAAGAAATTGCAAGTAGCGATTTACATTCCATCGAAAATCTGAAAACTTCAGCGATAACTTTTGCAAGGAGAAGTATATACACCGCTCGAAATAAAGTTTTATTACCGCTACCAAAATCTTTAGACGAGGTACAAGCGACTCTGAATGAAATGGATGTAAAAACAAAAAATAACGAAACATTTTTAATTAGTAATGAAAAAGTCAGTAAAACTATAATATCCTCCTGTAACACGAATTTGGGCCTGTTATGTTCCGTACAAAGAGTTTTTATGGATGGGACATTTTCCTAATGTACCAAATTTTGTGCCCAATTATTTACTATTCATGGTGAAAAAAATGAATATTATGTTTCTCTTGTTTTATAAGGTAGTCCTCATTACAATATGGTTGTTCTGCTCTGAAGAAGGCAAAGGGGGTTAAAATCGTTAAAAAACGTTATAGCATCAGTCTTTTGGGATGCAAAAAGAATATTGTTAATTGATAACTTGCAAAGTGCTAAAACAATAAATAATATGAGAATATTATGGTAATTTTGTACATCAACTGGATGTAAAAATTCGGGAGAAAAGATCGGCTTTACAGAAAAAAAAAATCCATTAGGACAATGCACCTGCACACAAAAGAGCATTGACAAAGGCGAAAATCACTGAAATACCGTTCCGATTGCTTAAACACCAGATTTAGCTCCTTCTCACTTCCATCTGCTTCCACACCTCCAAAGATTTTTGGACGGTCAGGATTTTTCAATGACTGAAAAAGTCACTGCAGCCATAAAGGGTATTTTGAAGGCCTTCTAAAAAACCACTTCAGGGATGAAATTCGTGAATCGGAGAATCGCTAGAAAAAGTGTATTAAACTCGAGGGAGATTTTACTGAAGAATAAACATATTTTCAATCATTCAGTAATGTTGTTTTTCATGTGTAGTCTAGAAACTTTTCAAATCATCTAGTATATAAGAAGAGTATTAATTACAATATACCTGGCAAAATTAATTAATCAGTTTTATTTATTTCTTAATTAGTTTTATACTAGGAAACAGAATTTTAGATACAACTAAGTACATTTTTTAAATACTGATTGTTTTACCTGAATGCGAGTTCATATGCCTTCTTAAATGACTGGCGTTAGTAAAAGCTTTATCACAAAATTGACATATAAACGACTTCACTTCAGCATGGTGTCTATGGTGGTCTTGCAAATTTTGGTATTTCACGAATGTTTTTCCACAAAGATGACATATAAAAGGACCGTCGCTGTCCTGTACGTGAGTTATTAGGTGAGCTAAAACATATATAAATTTTCATAGATTATTTCCTTTTTTAATAGGAAGCCATGAAAATGTAGATTTATAACATCTTAAAAATATTCCATAGATTTTTCTATACATTACTCTTGTAACAATACTTACTTGCTAGCTGTCTGTTGCTTTTTAATACAATAGTGCACTTTGGACAATTCACTGCTCTTTTGCTAGGTTTACCGTCGGTATGACTTTTTTCATGTTTTCTTAACCTTGCTTTAGTTTTAAAAGCCGCTTGACAATAACTACACACAAATGGTCTATCTCCTAAAACATAAGTACATTTCTGTTAGTGGCACATCTTTATTTCTATTAGGTGTTTCGGTTAATAACGTCGATTATTTTATGAGATGGCGTCACTAATAAATTTGTTGGTATATACTAACGACATCTATGGCGTTTCGAAAGGTAAACTTACGCCATTAAAAGCCGGTTTGTTATCAATTGTCACTTTTTAAAAAACGTAGATCTTTATAGGTACGAAAATGTTGAACTTTATTGCAATAAATTTTTTAGTTTAGCGTGGGGTTTACCAAGATATCAATTACAAGAAATAATATAAAATTTTAGATTAACCTGCATTAAAATGGAGTTGAAACGTTTGGCAGCGTTGCATGAGAGCGCACTTCAGATCTTTGAATACATTCAATAAGAAAATTTTGACCCATTGATATTTTAAAATTATGCAAATTAATTAGTTATTGTGATCCAAAGGAATTTAGGTACATTCGCTTTTCAGAGCTTCATATAAAGCTTTCTTAATGGAATAATTTCGGCATCTTACTCGCTCTAAAGGGTTTAAATTGGCATTTGAGCATCAGTTCGCTCGTACACGCCATACAGTGAGCTTTGAAAATGGTGACTGAGATTTCACCGAAACGTCAGCTGCCTTACAGTCCTGAGAGGGACTCAGCACATACACGGGATGCCTGGAAATCGTCGATTACACATCACACCCGTGAGAATGTCCGACATAACATATATATATATATATATATATATATATATATATATATATATATATATATATATATATATATATATATATATATATATATATATATATATGTTTATGCGGATTTCACGGATTCCTCCGTGTGAGATGCAATAGCAGTGGATATATCCACATTATGCCGTTGTAGTGCTGAAATCACATTCAGCAAACGTACAACTATATGCAGCTCCGCGTATGAATGAAGTAAAATGCGAACAGTAAATGCAAACTTCTCTCCATCATATCCTTTCTGTGTTAGAGATTGCACAGTTAGAACAAATTGTTATAAAACACAATTTATCCTATTCCACCACCATCGAGATGATGGCCTACCTGTACCACCATACCGAGAAGAAAGTTAAAACTTACCCTCCCCGCCACAGTGATACAGCAGAGGTACATGTTTCGTCTCTACTAGACTCATCAGGGTACCGACATGCACCTGGCTGTGCAAAGGACAGATCGGAAGGAAGCATGCAAATACTGAACGCGGCTTCTCCGACCTCCCGCCGGATGGCGTATATATGTTTATGCGGATTTCACGGATTCCTCCGTGTGAGATGCAATAGCAGTGAATATATCCACATTATGCCGTTGTAGTGCTGAAATCACATTCAGCAAACGTACAACTATATGCAGCTCCGCGTATGAATGAAGTAAAATGCGAACAGTAAATGCAAACTTCTCTCCATCATATCCTTTCTGTGTTAGAGATTGCACAGTTAGAACAAATTGTTATAAAACACAATTTATCCTATTCCACCACCATCGAGATGATGGCGGGGAGGGTAAGTTTTAACTTTCTTCTCGGTATGGTGGTACAGGTAGGCCATCATCTCGATGGTGGTGGAATAGGATAAATTGTGTTTTATAACAATTTGTTCTAACTGTGCAATCTCTAACACAGAAAGGATATGATGGAGAGAAGTTTGCATTTACTGTTCGCATTTTACTTCATATATATATATATATATATATATATATATATATATATATATATATATATATATATATATATATATATATATATATATATATATATATACTTACTAACCAAAAATTTCCTCTTTAATGACATGTCTTAAATATATCGTTACACTACAAATCACCAGCAATTCATGTTATTTCTATCACTTAGTTACTGATATGAACATACACATGTGGAGTGAAATTTTCTTCTTATTTACATTTTTTTGCATCAGTATAATGTCCGATGACATTGTTTATATTTGTCATGAGACATTAGAATATTAGGAGTAAACATTTGACTACGTTGTAAACTTATTGATTATGAAAGAGTTAGGTTGGACCAGAGATAAACATGGGCAGTAAAAACACAATGTTGCCAAATCAGACCCTAGTTACTGATTTAAATTGGTCAAATGAACTTTCGTTTTTAATTTTTTTTTAATAATATTTTCTATTTCAATGATAAATACCATGCAAACTATTTATTTTTTATTAGTATTATAAGTTAATTTGTCAAATACTGGGTACTACACTTTATTTGACGAATGAACTTCCTTAAAAAGATAACATATTTAATGACTTATTTTTTATTTTTATACCTGAATGTGTTTTAAGATGATCTTCTAAGTGAGCAAACTGGGTAAATTTTCTTCCACAGTCAGCACATTCAAATCGCTTTTCACCTAAAAATAAACAATTTAAATATTTTTACAATTTTAAGTGTATTTTTAGTTGTCTTGATATATCTTAAATGTTTTTTCAAAATTTCTCAAAAATTTAATTAAAGAAATGGGAGTCACTACTTGTCTGATGAAAGACATCATAAAGAACTATACTTACCAGTATGTATTCTCATATGTTTATTTAAATTTCCATTAACTGTGAATTTTTTTGCACAAATGTTGCACTCAAATGGTTTCTCTCCAGTATGTTTTCGTGCATGCACTTTTAGTTGGGTATTATCCCTGAAGGTTTTGTTACAGTTGCAGCACATATACCTATAAATATTAACAATACATAAGATTTATAATTGCTCTCTTTTATAAATACAAATTACCATTTTTTCTATATTATTATAAGTTTGCCAATAGGTTAAATTAATTTTAAGTAGTACAATTGTCAAATTCAATCTATCTTTATGAGCCCTTACAGAGCCCAAAGAGCAATTTATAAGTGGTATTTGTGGTTGGCATTGTACAACTTTCTATATAACTGTGGTTGGTCTTTCTGCCACGTTTATATTTTCCTCTATAATATTAAATAAACTGTATTTCTAACCTTGTGTAGGAATAGGATGGAAGGAAATCTTAAATTGGCTGGTTGCCAATAATTGTCTATAGATTTATATCTCGATAAAATAAAAGTGATAGAGAACTTAGAAAACTAATCATAAACTAATATCACCACTCTTAGTCATTCACACTCAAAAAATGTCAGAATTATAGTGAAAAATTAAAATACCATAAAACTTTAGGCGTTTTAGGAATCAATGCAGTAATGATATCAATTAAATAATAAAGATTGTAGTGAAAAAGGAAGAACTTTTTAATTATCCTATATTTATATAAAAATTACACTAAAAGAATTTTAGGGTTAATTAAGAGTTAACATATATTTAATAAGGCTTATAAAATTATTATACAAAAAGCATTGAGCAATCATTGTTTTCACCATCACCATTTTTATGAAAAAAATACTGTTAATTCACATTTGCTTATTGAAAGAAGATGAAAAGTTTCACCATAGCAATGAAACTACGTTTTGCTTTTTTCTATTACTATTATGGCCTATGCTGTCAGATTAATTTTTCCAAAATTTGTAGCTATTTTCTTTTGCAAATTTGCGACCAGGAATGATGAAATGTTATGTGCTTAATAGACAAAAACAGCAACGAAAAAGTCAACAACAACAACAGGATATGGATATGCAGATGTGCAGGTATGTTATGCTGGAGTATATGTACAAGTGAAATGGATAGCTTTTTATATGTGTTTCTGACGGCAATCATATTCTACACCTCCTTTTTTAAATAACCTAAACCTGATAATATTTCTAATCTCTATGGATATAAAACTGAAAAGCTTTGGTACTAAATAGCTTATAGATTGAAGATTAAGGTTTCTATTACTGATGATTTGTTTCAAAGCATATAATGAACGGATATTCAAAATTTCATAATTGTAAAGCAGTATGATTGAAAAACATCAATTTTTTTTATTGATAACCTTAGGTATGTAATTCTGAACCACCTTCAAAGGCTTCAAGGCATTATTGTACAGACCACCCCATGCATTAGTTCCATATCAAATAAGAAATTCAACATTAGACCTATACACCATAATCAACAATTTTTTATTTAAAATATCTGTTAAGGTGTAAAATTTGTATAAAAATTTTTCTGTTTGATCCAGTTTAAGAACTTGTTGGTGCCACATTAAATGTTTATCCAATATTACTCCAAAATATTTTGTAGATGAAACTTCCTTGATATTACCATTTAAATCATTAACTTGAACATTCTTAAATTACTTCAGAGTCCTCGGCCAAGGGAGGGATTTCGATAGGGGTGCCCCAGGGTTTGGTATTGGGGCCAATTCTCTTTTTAACCTACATAAATGACCTACCAATGGGCAGAGATGCTGCAGTTTTTACACTCTTTGCCGATGACACCACTCTCTCGGTTTCAGATGTATCTCTGGAAGGGGCTTTGGGGAGGTTGGAAGCGGCACGGTCTGGTGCTAGAGAGTGGTTTAACGCAAATGGACTACTTTTGAATGAAAATAAAACCAAGCAAGTTGGGTTTTCGCAACGTGGGAGATATAAATCGGGATTTGCTGAGTGCTAGATTCTTGGTAGTCCAGATTGATCCTGGCCTTACTTGGGAAGCTCATATAGAGAAGGTTTCAGGGAGGCTCCGTAGCAGCCTGTTTGCTTTGAGATGTCTGGCGCTGTGTGTTGGCATGTCGGTTCTGAGGGCTTCGTACTTTGCCCTGTTCCATTCGGTAATGTCATATGCACTGCTTGTCTGGGGCCATGCATCGCGGGCGTCTCGCGTGTTTGGGCTTCAGCGAAGGACTGTGAGAGTGGTACGGGGTATGAACTTTAGGGAGGACTGTAGAGCAGCATTCTCCGAACTAAAAATATTAACATTGCCTTCGCAATACGTTTTGGATAACCTACTGTATGTTAAAAAATACAAAGAAAGTTTCAAAACGCACAGTAGGGTCCACAACTGGGACACGAGGCACAGGGATAATTTGGTGCCAGCATATTTTCGCTTGGAAAGGTGTCGGAATGGGCCTGGTCGCCTGGCGATAAAATTCTTTAATATTTTGCCTCTGTCATTGAGAGAGCTTCCAGATAATCCTTTTAAATATAGAATAAAAGAAATCTTAATCCAGAATGCATTTTATAGTTTTGACGAATTTATTCATTACAAATTTTAATCATAATTTTTAAACTAGACTTAGCCTAAGTTTCATGTGTAATGTATATAATTAAGATTTTAAATGTAAATGTATTTGTAGTGTTTTTTATTTTATACACTGACGAATGTAAGTGTTGTACAACATGATACTGATGAATAAATTGAAATTGCTATAATTTGCTTCTGTAAGATTCAGGGACAATTTAAAAGCGTCAAGCCAGTTTTTTATTTTACTAAAACCCGATATTACACAATCTCTCATTTCGTACCAAGTTTTGGCTGAAAAAACAGCTGCTGTATCATGAGCATATGATATTAAGGATCTATTGATCAAGTCTACATTCATTAAAGAGTTAATATAGGAAATAAATAGTAACGGCCCTAATACCAAGCCCTGTGGTACTGCCATTTTTATATCTAGCAAGCTACTTAAAGTATCTCCAATTCTTAAGTGCTATTTTCTATCCTTGAGATAATTTTGGAAGACATCCGATACAGTCCTAATCCCATATAAAACATGATTATAAGTAAGTATAATTTTATTACGGAATTCATAATTCAATAACATAAATTCTTGATAAAACTCTTGAGAGGAAATTAACAGCTAGATTCAAAGGTATCAAATTTTTTTACAAACTGGTGGGGCTGCTGACAAAATCAACAACCTTTTTAGAATACCGCATAATTTATTCCATATATTTTATGTAGCAACTGAAACTTTTATGGATTGATTGAGTGATATAGTAGGCTACGGTTGAAAAGCCTTTACACTACAGGCTGAAGGCTTATTGTGTACCTATTATATGTGTTCTATGTGAATAGGTTAGTTGAGCTAATCAGGTTTAGGAGCCTATTCACCACTTTGCTACATTTGATACAGTCTACAGGTTGGTTTTTCATTATAGATGCTCGTTGTATACGGATGTTTCTTTAAGCTGCAGTGAGAAGTCCTGTCACTAGCATAATCTGTTTTCAGCTTAGGAGCAGGATCTCAGAACATTATTTATTCACCATTAGTTTGTTGTGCTTGTGTCATAAAATGTGGTGCCAGAGTTTATGATTTATTCACCAGGATATTCACCCACAAATAGTAATTTTAGGAATACCAAATACTGATTCCGTACTAATAAATGTTGTAGTAGCCTTTGTGTTTGAAGTTAATCTGCATTTTCATTACCTAGGTACCCACACAATGGCAATTTAGTTGCATTTTGCCAGGGCAATAAGGTTGTAAAGACAATCTCAGATCTGTTTAGGAAATGACGTAAAACAAAGAATCATTTGCCTTAAGAGAACAAAATGTAAAAAAATATGGAATTATATTCATTATTTTTGTTATATAAGGTTTTAGAAAAAAAATTGCTAAGAAAATTATAGATAGATGCACAAGAATGATGAGTTGTTAGCAAAATTAATAAAAGAAAAAATGTACTCTTTAAGACAGGTGGCACTGATTATTTTAGGGGAAAAATAATATCTTGAAGTTTACTGAATAGAGCGTTCAAACTAAGAGGTCACAGAAAAAATACAATTGGAAAACAAATTTCAATAATTAGAAAAGGGATATCAATCTTTTTGAGAGTCAAATTTTATCAATAAAAGTTAAGAACATTTTTTTAATCACCTTTTATCATCCATTCTTCTGGATCTAATATGAAGTCCGAGATCTTCTTCATCTAAAAATATTCTCTGGCAGATCCCACATTGAGCATCTTCTTCATTTGATGACGATTCAGTGCTATCAGTATCATTACTATCATTTCCCTGCTTGGAATTTTCTGCCTAAAATATTAGAGCTTTGATTAAATACTACACTGGACAAAATTTACTAAGTTAATCAAGGAAAGTGTAAAATATGTACTTCTATAAATAATTTGTCTAAATAAAAAGAAATGCTTAAAAAACACTTCTGATAAAATCATAGATCTGTTCGCAGAACAATCAGAAACTAGTCAGCACCAATCAGATTGTCCAAAAACAGTTGGCAAACTGTCATCTAGTCGTTTTTGTAAATTCTGTTTGACACTGATTTTTGTGATTTTCCTCTAAACAGACCTTTTATTAACATTCATACCTGGTCAAATTCAGATGTATTCCCTGAATATTCTCCTGCCATATGTATCGACATTTGAAAGAATTCATTCAGCTGAGCTTGATTTTTCTGGTATTCTTCAGTGTCGTAATATTTTTCACCATTTTCCATTTCATTTTCTTTATAAATAAAAAAAAATTATAGCAATTATTGGAAATGGAGGAAACACCGAATTTTCTAAACTTATCAATGATTTTTCATATAACATATTCGTGTTTTATGACCCAAAAATAGAGGATATGTAAAAAATCATGCAAAAATTGGGTGTTTCCACCGTTTCCAATAATTTTGTTGTTATCAGATTATTATAAAAGAATCTAAAGTTTTTTTTTTTAAAAGAAGTAATAAATACTTTTTTTAGCAGTTTTCTTTTTAACACAGGCAAGATTCTTTTTATTAAAATTAATCCTAAGATAACAATAGATACATATAAAGTGTAATTAAGGAAGAAGAAGAAGACTGAGTCAAGGAGAAACTTTGGTAATTTACAAACTGTTGATAAAGAGTAGTCTAAAAATGAAAATGATAAAAATTTTGAACTCTAAATATTAAAAACATTTTCTTCCATCTCTTACGAGTAAGAAACTAAAAATTAAACCACTTTTTCGCTCCCTTCTATAGTAAATTTGTTTTCTTATTATAAATAATGTAAAATATTCTGTAAATCTACCATCAGTTTGTTTATTTTTCTCAGTTTAAAACCATTGATTTTTACAAGAAAATAATTCTGGTTAATTAGGTGTGGGATTGCTATACTGACCTCTCACTGATTCTAGCTGTGAATCTGCCATTTTTTCGGTTTATTTTTATGCTCTTAAAAACACAAAAAATATATCTAATAAAAAAAATCTGGCTTAATTACTTTAGTTTGGCCAGAAATCAACAATAATCTTTACCAAGAAATCTCCATCCTAACAATTGACAGTTTGATAAATGTCAACGTCATAGCAGAAAAAAATTATTAGGTTATAATGTATTTTTTCTTCTTTTACTTTTTGAGAGATTTAAACATCTGGGTTGAGACGCTAATTGATTTACTAATTTATAACGGTGCTACCCTTTGAGCATACTACTGGAGACGGCATGTTATAGTTTGGACGTGATGCAGCAAATAAAGAAAGCAAATATGAGGTAGTGCTTATCTCTCTTTCTCCGAACTGAGTTGATCGGGAGCGCTTTGAAATCGTGGGAGCGAGAGAGATAGTATGACCCCATATTTATTTTTGCTGTGTACCGCGCGCGGAAAATAACAGGCTACCTCCAGTAGTGCATACTGGAATATGTAGAGCTTAATGCCTCCCGCGCGTTAAAGAAGAGAGAGAGAGGACCAATACAGGGTAATGCTATCTCATTTGCTTCGAACGTTTAGTTTGGTTCTCTACCCTCAAAGGGCTTGCCGGCCAATCGCGGTTCGGCGCAAGAGAAATTACATAGTACCGTATGCGCCCTCTCTCTCTTTGCCGTATAATGTGTGATGAACATTGCATGCTGCCTCTGTGTACGTTTGAAGGTGTTTCAACAGGGTAAATTGTTGTTCTGGGTTATAAATAAGAGAGATCCAAGACAGCTGCATATGTAAAAGAATATAGAGGTCAAACGTTTCAAACAAAGAAATCTAAACAAAAATTTGACAATCAGCTGTGGTGAAACGTTTTTTTCAGTTTGAAATTTTTATTTAAAGAGATCATTTTAGTTCTTTATCTCAACTTCGTCCTACACTAAATAAATAAATTGCTCTTTCCAGCTTGTATATTCAGCTCTTATCTAATTTAGAATAGTTAAACATAACAATGGTAGTAATTTACACAATCAAAACTATTTAAATTGTTTTCTTTTTGAGATAAGAGCAACACCCAATTGAAATAATGGAATATAGATGATAAGAATTGCATATTATTTAGTTTAGCTACTTTAGTGTTAACGTTTAGTTTTAATTGTACCTTCTGAAATGCAATAGTTTCAATCCAAGGTTACATTTTGGGAAAAATGTCTACTTTCTGCACACATAAATAAGTTGAAGAAATATGACTTCAGTATATTCCTCAGTGGGTAAGTATGTGTATTTTATTCTTTTTTAGTAATAAGAAATACTAAATAGTTTGTTGAAAAAATAACCTAAAGGTTTAAAGAAATAAACTGATTTTTACTTACATAATGTATGATTTAACAAAGCTGTAAACTTTTTGTTTCTTATTTGGTTTACAATATTAAACCAAAAGTGTCTTGGAAAATATCCACACGTTTGGCTTCTGTATTGTACTACTCGAATTGGACACTCGTCACGTTACAAGTATTTTTCAGAACATTTTTATTAAATTAAATTAAATTGTGATTTAAATAATTACCTTAAAAACATTGAGTTTGTATATAAAGTAATTATATATTAATATTTTTATTTTTAATTGGTGTTTATTTTAAAAGTTGTATGTTAAATTTTAGAATATCAACCTATTGCCGATCTTACCTCACAAGATATTTACAATGAAGAAAAAGATGAAGTTTTGTGCCATATTAAGGGTTACCGAAAGTCAAAAAAATGTATTTTTTATTACTTAATCAATATTTTATTCCTTGGTATCCCATACCTAATATTTAAGTCGTACACCAAAGTAAAATGTAGAATCAAGTATAAGAAATGTGCCATTAAGGATGCTGAATTATTTTTAGGTAAGAATAATTATATTGTTTGGTAATTATATGTATATATGGCGTTTAAAAAATGCAGTAACTTGGAAAGGTGACGGACATTACAGTATAAAATAATGACTATAGTTTATAAAGCAAATTTAGAAATCTTGATAGTTACAGCTGTACTAAGTTAATTTTTTTTCTAATTTTTTTCTGAATCAAATTAATATTTTGTACATAAACTAAACATACTACACATGAAACAGAGCCTTCATCTAGATGAGATTTATGAATACTTTTTACAAGGCTAAAATACATTTTTTCCACTACTTATATTTTATTTGATCCTTCCTTAATACTTTTAAATTAAATTCAAAGCAATAAAAAGGAGGAGCGCTTTAAAATCAGTTTATGAAATATTTAATTTTCAAAAAACTTGGGATGAAATTAACATTTAAATAAAATGTGATGGACATGGTGCTAATAAATAGCATAAATAATATCACCACTGTTGTGCTTAAGGTAAAAGGCAATAAACTTCATTTACCATTTTTCATTAATTTTGATGTTGATAGATTTTTCCTATAGTTTTCTACATATCAGTCTGATAATTTTAAGAATGTTATTTCAATAAGATTCTAATTTTTCAATTTGGTTACCTTTTCTGAATATAAAAGCAGTAAATCTATTTTTCAAAGAAAAAAAAAAGCAGTTGTTTTTAAACTGTACTGCTTTTATCCACTGAAAAATATAAGTAATGTTTTTCTACTCTTAATGATCTCTTATGATTATTTTTTCATCTGTATTTACCAAGGAAAAAAGCAGTAATGGTAATTGTAACTCCTTCTTTTTTGAATCATTGATTTTTAAGATATTGTGATTCGATACTGATTAAACAAAAATTCTTGTGTCACTTATTATTGTGATTTTGATCTCAATAAAATATATATTGAAATAAAATTTTATTCTTTTTCCTTTGAGAAAACAAAACATGTGAATAATAAAAATAGTGAAAAAAACAGTAATTCTGTTTTAAAGAGTATAAATTCTGTAAATCCTATGTTACTGCTTTTAGACTTACAAAAATGAAAGACAGTAGGTCACTTATTTTAGGCATTTTGATTGATTGTAATCTAAAATCACACTTGAATGACTATTCATAAAGTCATGTAACATTTTTTTAGTCGCTAAATAATTATTAAGAGCAAATAATATTATTAATTCAGTTTAGAAATATTAAAATCTTAGAAGATTCCATTTTCTCTTTTTTATTTTTTACAGCTTACTGCCTTTACCCTGAGCATGGCAGCATAGGAACTTACACTGCCCGTCAATCACTCTTGCCAGGTCTACTCGAAAACAATTAGAACTTCAAAGTTCTGTATTTCAGTAATAAATCATCGCATGACAATTCTGAAAAAAGTATTTAAAAGCTCTTCGTGAGAACTTGCAGATGACATAAAGTGTAAGTCGATTTTTAAATTTTTTAAAGGTTTTAATCGAGAATAAAAAAATTTAAGAAAAAAAATTTTTGGACTTTATTAAATTCTGCGCCATTTTGTAGAAAAGTTTGTGAAAAAATTCTGATCAGTTTTTTAGAGTTTTCCAAGAGGTTTAAATTACTTTTTTAAAGATTGATCTAAGTGCATTTTTGACCAAAATACGGACCTTCTTACGAAAAAAAAAGACTTTTTTTCAATGTTTTGTATATTCTTAACTGAACTCGATAGAGAAAAACTTGAAAGAGAAAAAATGCCTGTTTTTACATGCAGAATGACCTTTATTAGTTCCGAAATGTTTTCTGCGAATTTCATTTTTTTTAATTTTTAAATTTTTTTTGACTTTTCAATTTTTTTGAAAATAAAAACGATAATATGGTATTTACGACTGTTCACTCAGTATGATACCTACGCGTAATTTTCTGAAGATTTTTCAAATGTTTTTACATGAAAAAGCATTCTTTTTGTATGTGTAGTTTAGTTATAAACAGTTAATTCAATGATAAATAATTAAAAATTGGAAATCACGTAAAGAAACCAATGTAAAAACATTTGAAAAATTGTCAGAAAATTACGCGTTGGTATCATACTGAGTGAACAGTCGTAAACAGCATATTATTGTTTTTATTTCGAAAAAAATTTAAAAATTAAAAAAAAATGAAATTTGCAGAAAACATTTCGGAACTAATAAAGGTCATTCTGCATGTAAAAACAGGCATCTTTTCTCTTTCAAGTTTTTCTCTGTCTAGTTCAGTTAAGAATATACAAAACATTGAAAAAAGTCTTTTTTTTTTCATAAGAAGGGCCACATTTTGGTCAAAAATGCACTTAGATCAAACTTTAAAAAGGTAATTTAAACCTCTTGGAAAACTATAAAAAAACTGTCTGATCAGAATTTTCTCACAAACTTTTCTACAAAAATAACGCAGAATTTAATAAAGTCGAAATTTTTTTATTTTTTTTTATTTTCGATTAAAACCTTTAAAAAATTTAAAAATCGATTTACACTTTATGTCATCTGCAAGTACTCGCAAGGAGCTTTTAAATGCTTTTTTCAGAATTGTCATGCGATGATTCCTTACTGAAATACAGAACTTTGAAGTTCTACTTGTTTTCACGTAGACATGGCAAAAGTGATTGACGGGCAGTGTATATAAAATAATTAAGAAATTATTTACTGAAAATAAAATTTGCCAATGTTATTTTACCATTAAAAATGGTCAGGGTAGGGTGAAAAATAAACACTATCCAAAAAAAAAACAGTACATTTAAGTAATTCAAGGAAGAATATCAGAAGTTAGAAGTTCATGTGAAGTTCTAAAAATTTTTTTATTAATATTGTTATATAAGACAATCTTTAAGTGTTTATTAAATAGATTTTCACAAATTTATTTGTTCAGGCAGTAAAAGTAAACTTTGCCAAAATGGTCACCTTTAATTTGAGTCTATAGGGTCTTGAACGTGCCTTTCATAAAAGCAGTATTTGACCTACTAAAATGGTTTCCCTAAATCCGTTTTAAAGATGATGTTCTAAAACATTTTTAAGATATTTTGTACTCCTTCAAGAATGTTTAGATTTTATTAAGTGAAAGTACTTATCATAAGTAAAGTTGACGTTAATACTACCTTCTTAAATCCAAATAAATTTAAAAGAAGACCCTATTCATGTACTTAAATCATTTTTTTTATGGGTTGCTTTAGAAATTTTTTTGTGGTGTTCTTGAGTTTTTTCACATTGTTATACGTACTGTTGTCTTTTGGAAATACATAACGCCAATTCCTAGGTTAGCTCATGTAGATTAGAACTACTAATCTTTATGTATATAACATTTCTCACGTGCAGAGTTTTGTTAAATATTTCTTTAAGCTTGTTCGATTTTAAGAATAAGAAGTTTTATCTCCAGTCTCAAAGTATAACTAACCTGAACCATTATAAAATAAGAATTAAACTATTAGATTTAAGTAGTACCTAATGTGTTTCTTGGGTGAATGGGATAGTTTCGAAATAAAATTACTGGATTGCCATGCTGTGAATGTTAACTTTATCTAACTTTCATGCTTCTAATTTATTTATTTTTTTAAAAAGAGAACAAAAAACAAATAATGTTTTTCATTTCATTTAAACATTTTTGAAGTGAATAAGTAGTAAAATTTTTTTTGACTAATGTCTTAAATATTTATAAGATTAAAATTATTATTAAAAAAAAATATATCAATTTAATTTTCTGTAACATTTAGAATTTAACTCACATATTTTCCAAACGACTACGATTGCACGAGGCATCTTCAGGGATCATGGAGTAAAGATCCCTGAAGATGCCTTATACAATCGTAGGTGAAACGTCGGATAATAATTCCAATTTGACACGGTCTAAACCAAAAAACCACGATCTTTTCAACTTGACCGAAGCCGTGAAAGCTTTCGTTCTTTTTTACTCTTTGAAATATTCGATAATTCGCATGTAAGCTGCTGAATTTTAACGCATTTACACTACCGAGATTACCTCACTTACCATTTTAATTTACTAATACTGTATAGGGTTTTTCTGAATATAATTATTATATGTTTTTACAAAATTTTGGTATATATTTATTTACTCATTCAAACTAATTTCTAGAAATTGCGAACAGCCCATAATGTGATAATTTGTTTAAAATATATATAATATACATGGTTATTAACCTATTTTTTATTTCGTTGTTAACTTATCTTATACATTTCAATATAATTTTTCGTATTATCTTTTTGTACTTAAAACAATAAATTAGCGGTAGTGGTTATAAATAGTTGTACCATTGGAAAAGCTATGAGGCGAGATGTTTGATTTATTGATATAACCGTCTAAGGTTGAGAAATACTTGGGCTATTCTCACTATAGGGCCTCTCTCAAGACGCTGTCGGTCCGGTAAAATATTCTTACAGGAGAAAATGAATCTATTCACACTATCGGTTTCGCGGAGATTTCGATATCATACACTTTTTTTCATTTAAAAATATTTTATCGAACCGAGAGCGTATTAAGAGCGGCACTGTAATGAGAATCTAGTCTTACTGTGCAGCCAGAGGAAGATTTATTGTGTTGCATGTTCTGTGTGAACATGTTGGTTCATAATTAGTTTTAAGAACCTAGTTTGAGCTTTACATATAGACCTTCAGGATTGATTGATTCTTGAAGCTGTCTCTAGTTAATTTCAATTTTAAAAAGGATGCTGAATTGAGAATAGCATTAGTACTTCGATTATACTTACAATGCACTTAAAAAATTGAAATTTGGTAGACTGGTAGGGATTAAGTTAATTTTACATTTGTTTCTTTTTTTTTGACGGTGTAGAATTAATACGTCTGTTTTATTTTTTTGGGGCTTTTGGTAATTTTTTTGTATTAAATTAAAAAAGATTAGAACATTCGACGTTTCGGTTTATTCATTCCTTAAACCATTTTCAGAATTACAGTTTAATTATAAAACGGCATTAAAAGGTAATTAATTTCGACTTACTTGTTTTTATTCTTATTGCACTGACATATGGGAACCATTTTTTGTTTATTTTATGCACTTAAACATTTTCGTTGTTTATAGTGTAATTGTAGAAAGCATACTGAACTTCTATAACAAAAACTACAAAATCAAGGGCTTTTTATATGAACATCTGGAATTTATGGTATTTTAGGATTGTTATAAATACTACCTAAGCCGTTTGTATCGGACCTAAAGTTTACAGTAGTGGGAGTTTTAAAATATGTACCATTTCTTTGATTTTTCCTTCTTTATATTCTCTTTGTCTAAAATTTCGACTTTATTAAAGTCAAAATTGTGGAGGTTTTCTATTGCATGTTTTACTAAGGAGGTGTTTGGGTACAGTACTAGGATATCTGATGCTTCTTTTTAATTATATTTTTTTGATATTGTTTTGTTTGACTAACCTGATTACAGCCTAGGCAATTAAAATATTAGTTTGTTCTTCTTTAGCAACCTCAGTTTTCAAATTAATAAAATGTTATATAAACAAGATTATACTTTGTTAGTTGTCACATATATTAAATTTTTGGCATTACGGCCATTTCATAGTAACAACTACATCTTCAGACGCTATGATTAACAAAGTTAGTGCTTATATATAAATATAGGACAGCAGATGGTGCAATAACTATTTAAATTTTTACAAGAGCCCGTTATAATGTCAGGTTTTTTGGTCCTAAACTTAAGAAAGATGGTCTAATTTTATTGGTTTATAATACCCATAATAACGGGGAATTTCCAAATTCTAGTTTGAGTGTTGAGAAAACTTATATTTTGGTCTTTTATATATATATATATATATATATATATATATATATATATATATATATATATATATATATTGATTTTTGTATGGTGCTTATGTGTATAATTTAATTTGTTGGAGAAGTTATTTTAGGATGTTATAATATATTTTTCTCAGTTGTTTTGTATCAGCTTTTGTATTTACAGATTTTTTATTTTTTTGGATTGCAATCATTTCGTAAAATTCACGTTTTTTGGTATTGTTTTTTGTTTTGAGAATTTTTACATTTTCAAAATCACAAGTGTGTTGTGTTTCTGTAATTTGGTTCATCAATGCGGTCTTATTCTGTTTTTGATATTTGTGTCTATTTATTCTGTTTTTTAGATGTTGACTGGTTTGGCCGATGTAAACTCCGTCACAATTTTTACATGAGATCTCGTATGCTACGTGTGTTTTTTTGTTTAGGTTTTAAGTTGCTGAAATTATTTTTTAATAGATTATGTCCTTTATGATTAACAATAATATTACGGTTTTTGAGGACATTTCCAAGTTTTTCTGAGAATTGTGGTACATATGGTATGGACATATATTGGTTTTGGTGTTGTGAGTTTTGGTTGTTGTTGTTACACTACCATCAAAATAATGCCATCAAAATTCAATGGTATACCAAAGCAACATTATAATTCCCAACATCCCCTTTCCCCTCAAAAAAAAAAAAATCGGTGGTGATAGGAACTGCAGACCGAGCCATAAAATTATCCGATCCAGAATACTGAAATCAAGGAATTCAAAAAGCAAAAGAAGTTTTATTATTGAACAGTTATCTTCCTAAAATTGAAAACAATATTTTCCAAAAAAAAATTCACAACTTTTGCAACAACAACATTCGAAAAACTCATAATAACAAAGTTATTTAAAATGAAAAAGTGAACAACTTTTGTTGGAACTTTATTTTTGTCAAATGCTTGTCTAACCGAATAGGAGCCTTGAAAGTTGGATTACCGGCGAAAAATGGCGACTAGAGACAATGGCACGAGATTTTCGAGAAGAGGAGAGTTGTTAAGATATATATGTTTAACCTGATTTTGTTCACTTTTTTTATTGCGAACAACTTTTGTAATTATGAATTATTTCAAAAACGAAGTATTTTTTGAGATTATTAAGAAAAACAACGAAAGGGCATAAAATACGCTTTTAGAATGGTTTTTAGTAATATCTCAATAAATATTGGGTTAATTGAGAAATTTTTCATAATAAAAACTATTTAAAATGAAAAAATGAAAAACTTTTGTTTGAAACATTTTTCTGTCAAATGCATACATCGCGAGTTGCAAAAAATTGTTGATAAACATTGTAAATAAAAAATTCCGGACCGCTTTTTATAATTCAATATTTATACAGACATACTAAATAATCGATATTTTAACTTAAAAAATCGGTTTCATCAGTGATCACTGTTATTAGTCACTTCTTGTTGGACAAATATGGGCTTGCCTTTCGCCTATTTACTTTAGCGCGATTATTTATATTTTTCTTTTAAAATTGTGTACCGCAATAATTTTTTTCTTATCATGATCAAACAGCAACGTGGTGATATCTGTAGATTTTCAATTTTCTCTCGTATGAGTCTAATTTTATAAAAATAAAATAAATAACGAATTGTTGTTTTTCACTATCGTTTCGGTTTATTTTAATTAAACCATCTTCAGAGAATTTTTTAACTATAAAAACCATGTTATAGGATATTTACTTAGTAACAACTTATTTGACTAAAACTAACATTTTTTTTATTCAAAAATAGTTTGTAATTTTATGTCATAAATATTTTCGAGATCATTCAAGGGAGTTACAGCCTTAGTAGATAGAGCAATAAAGTTCTCCCATCCATAAC
Organism: Diaprepes abbreviatus; assembly: GCA_034092305.1. NCBI lineage: Eukaryota > Metazoa > Arthropoda > Insecta > Coleoptera > Curculionidae > Diaprepes > Diaprepes abbreviatus. The sequence continues at coordinate 1,371,753 of JASJET010000204.1, read as the reverse complement.
GCAGACCCCCGGAATCTAAAAAAATTAAAAACCACATTAGCAAGTAACAACTACACCAATAATAAAAAATAGAATACATAAACACTGTAATAGTAAACCGCAAAGCAGCAATATATCAGTGTCCAAAAAGTATGTCGCCCTATCATATATATCTGAAATTACACATCCAATCAAAAAAATGTTAAAACCACATGATATTCTAGTTGCCGAAAAACCATCTAATAATTCAAAAGGCCTTTACACTAATTTAAAACTGGATATTCCCAAGGAAGAATAAGCAAACGTCATTTGCAAAATTAACTACCTAGATTGTAATCAGGAATATATTGGTCAAATAAAGCAGTATTTAAAAAATAGAACCCAAATTCATAAATAAAGCATTCTGCGCACACAAATAACAATACAGCACTAGCAAAACATGCAGTTGAAAACTTAGATAACCCTGATTTTTCATAATGTCGAAATAATAGACGAAGAAAATTACAAAGAAAGATCCATAAAAGAAATGATCCATATAAAAGAAACACCCAATACCGGGAAGTTCAGAACTGACACGAATGATCTCGGAAATATTTATGACCACCTTATTCAGGCATAAAATTGCAGATGTTTACAAACTCTTTTTTTACAAGAAAAAACCTTGTTGAACTTTAAAATTTTAGTCTGCCTAGAGCAATAAACAGGTAGAAGCATATATATATATATATATATATATATATATATATATATATATATATATGTATGTATGTATGTATGTATGTATTTATTGTAACGAACTTTACAGCGTTAAACATTTCATAGTATTAGTTTGTGTTTGTAGTTCGTAGGGTTTTAGGTATATTTTCTACGAGTTTATAATTTATTTAAATAATTTTACCTTTTGTTAATTTCCTCATGAGAGGTCAATGAAAGAAGGTCTGGAACTTTTTAGTAAATTCTATGTCCTTATTTTGAACAAAAAACGCCTATGATAGAAGGTCTAGAAATCGCCAGATTACTCCTGTTTTTATTTTCGTTACACCATGTAGTATGAAAACCCTTCTAGAAAAATCCGTAATCTTCTGATATCGACCAAAAGGGTATATAAAGGGTCCGGATCGGCTTTCATGGACAGTATAGTTTGAATGCTCGACGATGGACCTTGAATTATTTTGACAAGTTGTCAAAGTTGTGACAATAAAGAGATTTTGAAATAATAGAGTGTGTTCAGTAATACAGTGTGTGTTCAAAGGTCGGCCGTCCGGAACAAATTGATGTCAAAAGTGGGATTAAATTCAGAAGAGGTCAATTCAGGTTAGAAAGTTAGAAAAAATAAATAAATTGAAAGTGTATGCCAGTAGAAACTAAAAAACAGAAAGCAAAAATGGAAGAACAACTTCAAACCAGTTTAAATCAGATACTGATGATGATACAAGACATGAAAACAAGGCAAGAAGAGGTGAAGAAAAGTCAAGAAGAATTGAAAGAAGATGTGACGAAAAATCAAGACGATATGAAACAAGAATTAAAGACAAGTCAAGACGATATAAAACAAGAATTAAAGACAAATCAAGACGATACGAAACAAAAATTAAAGACAAGTCAAGATGATATAAAACAAGAATTGATGGCACTGAAAACAAGCCAAGAAGATATGAAGAGGAGCCAAGAAGAGATGAAACAAGAGTTAAAAAAAGACATTAAGAAAAATCAAGAAAGTATAAAACAAGAACTACAAACAAGCCTGGAGGACATGAGACAGGAAATTAAGACAAGTCAAGAAGATATGAAACAAGAACTAAAAGAAGACATTAAAAGAAATCAAGAAGATATGAAGCGCTTGGAACGAGAAATGCAACAGAAGATTAGCAAAATTAGGGAAGACGTACAGGGCGAAATACAACATGAGGCGACTGGAATCCCAGAAGCAAGTCAAACTTTAAGAATGGCCTGGCTAAAGAAAATATCCGTGGCTCTTGCTTATGCCCTTCAGTTTGAGATAGCCAAACAGACTTCAAGGAACTAAGAAAGAATCATAAGAAGAATCAACGGGATTATCGCAAGATCAAGGAGAAAATTTTCAAGAGGCTAATGAGGGAATTTTTGAACAAACTAAAACACATGACGACAAAACCACAACCTTTCGTAGCAGAAATAGAATTCGTTGTTGGAAATGTGGCCAAGAGGGGCATGTACAAAGCCACTGCACTTGCAGTACTGTTTCTGACAGATCCTGATGGCTATCGGTTTCATATTGCTAATATAGGTTATGAAGTTTGTAGGAGCGACTTGGAAAAAGTCTTTGCTTCTTATGGTGAACTTAAAGAAGTCTGGTTAAGTAATGGTATCTCCTGTTTTGGATTTGCTGTCTACAAAGATAAAAAAAAAATAATGGACTTGCCGTCAAGGCTTGCGATGCGGTTGTCACATTAGAGTGACATGCCAGACCGAGAAGAGGTTAGGGTCGCCGGTACATATTCGAATAATATGTGTTGTTACCAGTGCGGATACCACGATCATTTTTACAGAGATTGCCCGGAAATTACTGCTGGTGGAGGCGATAGAAGAAAGGACCATTACTGAAGACATAGAAGAACTACTCGCGGCGACCATGGGGAACGAGACGAGGGGGACCGTAACCGCAAAAGGGGCTACGGAAGAAGAACGGTCTATAGGTCATCCTCGAGAGAGTGCGTCGAGAGGGACCGCGACCGCGAAAGATACTACGGAAAAAGAACATCTTGCAGGGCATCCTCGGAAAGGTACAGAGACGACTGTAAATAGAAAACGACCTCAAAGCCAATATTGGAGGATTCATGGTTTGTGAATAAGGGTCATTGTACAATCCGAAAAGAACCAAAGGGCGTTCACCAGAGCTTCACAAGTCATGGGAAAGTCCGTACAACGTAGTGGCCCGATTAAATGATCTGGTGTACCGAATTCAGAAAAGCCCTCATACGAAGATGAAAGTCGTGTATCATTACAGATTGGTCCATTGTCAAGATTAAGAAGGTTGATGGGACGATCAAGATTCGGAAGGGGGTAATATAACGAACTTTACAGCGTTAAACATGTCATAATATTAGTTTGTGTTTCTAGTTTTATAGTTTATTTTCTACTAGTTTATAATTTATTTAATTAATTTTACCTTTTGTTAATTTGTCAAAGTTGTGACAATAAAGACATTTTGAAATAATAGAGTGTGTTCAGTAATTCAGTGTGTGTTCAAAGATCAGCCGTCCGGGACAATATATTGTTACGAACTTTATAGCGTTGTACATTTCATAGTATTAGTTTGTGTTCGTAGTTTGTAGGGTTTTAGGTATATTTTTTATTGTAACGAACTTTGTAGCATTTTATACTTCATAGTATTAGTTTGTGTTTGTAGTTCGTAGGGTTTTAGGTATATTTTCTACGAGTTCATAATTTATTTAAGTAATTTTACCATTGTTAATTTCCTCAGGAGACGACTATGAAAGAAGGTCTGGAACTTTTTAGAGAATTCGATTTTCTTATTTTTAACAGGGAACGCCTATGATGGAAGGTCTAGAAATCGCCGGATTATTCCTTTTTCTTATTTTGATTACCCCATGGAGTAAGGAAATCCTTGTAGAGAATTAGGGAATCTTCCGGTATCGACCAAAAAGGTATATAAAGGGTCCAGATCGGCTTTCTTATTCATTATATTTCGACGCAAGTTGAATTAGTTTGACAAGTGTCAAAAGTAAGGTAGATAATAAAAAGTTATTAAAAAAATACAGTGTGTGTAGTTTGTTTGAAGACCGGTCGTCTGGAACAACGTATATATATATATATATATATATATATATATATATATATATATATATATATATATATATATGTATGTATCCTTAATCTAAGAAAAATGGAACAGATATTAGTTTTAAATAGTTTTAGTTAAATAAGTTGTGTCTAAGTAAATATCAATGTAAGAAAATTATAGTTTAACATCTAAAAATTTTCCATCAATAATATCATGTTTTCGTTTTTCGTATTTAAAAAAATTACTTTGAAGATGTTTTAATTAAAATAAACCGAAACGTAGGGTGGTAAGAACGTAATTTTGGTTTATAGTTTGAAATAGAATTTTTTTTTATACAACAAATAAACTTTAATCAATTATATATTTTCCATTTTGTTCAGTGACCTTGTGTCGGTTTCGTTACGCCTGATATGTAAATTTTGATTTGTTGAATTAAGCATCAATTGAAAGAGATTCATTTCAGTTCATGCGGAACCCAAATATCGAGGTTCTTAGAGAGTGATTTTCAATTTTTGTGTGCGATATATTTAACCTTTCTGCAATCTCTCGAATAGTTGTTATACGACGATTTTTTTCAGTTTTTGTTTTGATTTTTTCATCATCAATTTGAGTAGATCGACCAGAACGTTGGTCATTTTTGAGTGAGAACGGAATTTTTTAAACCAATTCTGACACGTGTTTCCTGTTATGCAATCATCACCATAAATTTCACATATCTCGTTGTGAGCCTCAGCGGCTTTTTTTTCCTTTACTGAAATAAAAAAACTAAAATATGCTGAAAATGTTCGTTTCTGCCCTCCATGTTAAAATTGACCCTAATTTAACAGCTATAAACAAAATTATGCACCAGTTACTTTAAAGTGTCCTAAATATGACTGACTTAACACTAACAGAAGTGTTGAAAAACAATTACAACGTTCCTATGTGAGACAATCGAAAATACTTTCTAGCTGACCAAAATTTTATGTTTTATTTGAAGATCTCCTTGGTCTTTAGTTTTAAAATATGCAGCAAATAATACGTAAAGATCCCAGATAACTCCTTAAAACAAACATTTTATATTTTTCCATAGTTATCTTTCTGAAACGCATTTGTTTTTATAATTTTTTTAATCTCAGTTGTTTAGTTACAAGAAGAACACGAAAACAAAGGATTAGGCACGTAATTTATCATCAGTTATAAGATTAAATTAATAATAGCAAAAAAAAAACCTCATTCCTGAGTCATTACGGGACTTTACTTAATCTTACGGTAATAATTGCGTGTTTGGTAAATTCGTTTGTATTTTATAATATCGATTTGCTGATTATAAAAATATTGCGATTTACAAACATGATTTTAAACTAACATATAAATACTTTGTGTGGCGGTGAGTACGTTACAACTGATAAAACGCTATTTGGTTATAGCGTTTAAAGGCAACAAAAACATTACATTTTCGTATTGCGATTAATGCCAGCTTGCAGTTCTTGACTTAAACTATCAGTTGCTAGGCGCAAAATTCGAAAATAATTATATATATATATATATATATATATATATATATATATATATATATTTTTTTTTTTAGTTGGTTATTTTCTTGGGAATATGGTTCATTTTTATATTGAAACTACATATATACAGTAGTCATACTTATTGTATATATATATTTTTATTTCTCAGGACGTTTCGATTCTTTCGAATCTTTTTCAACTGATGCGGATGCTACAAAAATGTACATTTTTAATATTATTATATATGGACAAAGAGGTTAAAAACTTACCAGAACAGAGATTTTTGTTTTAAACAATAGTTAATTACATCACAAACCAATTGTAGTCACTCACTCTTTTGTATATTCACTTTTTAAAAGTCTTTTTAAAAGGCCAGTTAGAAGAATGGGCACTACATTTTAACCCTATAACTGTCTTGACTTGACTGAATGTGGAACCCAGTCAAGTCAAGACAGTTATAGGGTTAAAAATGTAGTGCCCATTCTTCTAACTGGCCTTTTAAAAAGACTTTTAAAAAATGAATATACAAAAGAGTGAGTGACTACAATTGGTTTCTGATGTAATTAATTATTGTTTAAAACAAAAATCTCTGTTCTGGTAAGTTTTTAACCTCTTTGTCCATATATAATAATATTAAAAATGTACATTTTTGTAGCATCCGCATCAGTTGAAAAAGATTCGAAAGAATCGAAACGTCCTGAGAAATAAAAATATATATATATATACAATAAGTATGACTACTGTATATATGTAGTTTCAATATAAAAATGAACCATATTCCCAAGAAAATAACCAACTAAATATATATATATATATATATATATATATATATATATATATATATATATATATATATATATATATATATATATAGATAGATAGATAGATAGATATAATTTATTTTTGTATCTTAAACCATTTGTTAAATATTTTTGTAATATTTTCTTCGGTGCAGGTTTTTCCATTAGAGAAACAAAGGACAACAATTTTTCTGACGTTTCACTCTACATAGTGCGCTTCTTTAAAGATCTGTATATTTATTTTAAATCTACAAAATTACAAATTTTTTTAATGAACATATATCATAGTAATTACACGTTACATTTACACTTTCAATTTAATTAAAATTAATAAAAATAAAACAGATTTTACAACAGTCTTAGAGTTTAAAATTTAAAACAATACACAGGTTAAAATAGTGAAAATTTTAAAATAGTACATACTTTGAAAGTAGCTTTGTGTGTATGTTAAAAATAAATTCAATTATTATACTTGGTATGCAATTGATATGGATAGATTACTTTTTATAAAAAAAGCAAAAAATAGGGTAAAAGATTATTACTTTTTTAATAACGTTCTTTCATTTGCATGAGTTTATACGAAATCATCCCAAGCATCATTACATTATTTCTCATATTTATTATAGAGTCGCTTCAAGTATGTCATATTAAAATATCAAATTATAGTATATCTGACTTAAGTTTTTGACATCTTGCTCGTCATTTACAGCATTTTTATCTTTTTTTATGTGTATCATTTCTTTGATGACTAATTTGTGATAATTTCTGTCAGTATCTAAAATGTGGGTGTTTTTAAAATCAAATTCATGCTTAGTTGTTTATGTAAGGATGTCGATGCATTTTTAGTATACTTGTGTCCATTAATTATATTTTCAATATATTGTGTCGTCATGCCAATGTATTTCTTAGGACAGTTTAGGCAGGGAATTGCATATATTACGTTAGATCTTTTTTTGGTGGGAACTTTGCTTTTTAATTTCGTATCAAATGATCCTAGTAAATTGTTCGCCCTGTGGCATACCGTTATGTTATGCTTATCTAAAATATATTTTATTTTTTCTGATAGTTGGTTTACATACGGTAATGCAATGAAAGTGTTTTGTGTTTTGGTATTGTTATTTTTTTTTTGTTTGTGTTATAATGTAAAAAGGTTCTTTGTTTAATATTTTTTTATAAGTAGTTTGGAAAAATGGTTCATTATTAGGGTTTCTTCTACTTTTTTTAGCACTTCTGGGCGAAATTCGGGTGAAGATAATTTTATAGCTCGATCAACTATACCGATTATGACACTATTTTTCTGTTTATTTGGATGTTGAGAGTTAAAATTCAAATACCGGCCCGACCAAGTATCTTTCGTGTACCACTTTGTATGAAGATTGTTATCCGTCTTATTTCTGTGTATAGTTAAGTCTAAAAAGTTTATTTTCTATTCCATTTCAATTTCAGATGTAAATTTCAGTTTTGGGTGGAAATTATTAAAATATTGTAATAAGCTATCTATTTTGTTTTCGGGTACAGCAGCCAGTCATCTACATAGCGTTTAAAAAATATTATATTAAAATCCAGTTTTGTCAATACTTCTTCTTCTACATATTCCACTACTATTTGTGCACCTATCAATAATGAAAAAGAGCTACCTCTAAATGAATACATTTCAAGTATAGAGTCTGCCATATATAACAAATCAGAAGAAATAAGAGATATCATCTGATCTAAGATAGTAAATGTCATTACAAATCACAAAATAAAGACCAGACATAATAAAGCTAAAACTAATAATTTCCAAATTAAAATACAAAAGCAAATTAATAAAATAAAACAATTTGTTAAACATAACCGTCAAATTACCATTCTAAAACCTGATAAAAGTAATAAAACTGTAATTATGAATACATCTGATTATGATAGAAAAATGAACGAACTACTTGATGGTACTAACACTTATAAGAAACTTTAAAAGTGACCCTACAAAATTGTTCCAAACTATAAATAACACACTAATTAAAAAACTATTAGAAAATCAACATATAACTGAGGATGAAAGGAAAAAATTAACAATACATAATGCTATAGCACCTAAAATTTATGGGTTACCTAAATTACACAAACCAAATACACCTCTCAGACTAACTATTTCAAGCATACAGTCCCCATTTTATATTCTGTCCAAGTACTTATCAAATTGCCTAACAAACATCACAGGAACAAATAATCACTATGTGAAGGACTCTTTCACATTTAAACAATTCATTGATACAATACATATACCAGCAAATTATAAATTAGTTTCACTAGATGTAGTTTCTTTGTATACAAATATACCCAATGACATCATTCCCACAGTTTTGGAAAAAAATGGGATTTAAAAGAACACACAACATTGACACTCAATGAATTTATAGAATCTCTAAAACTTACAATAAACAATAATTATTTCCAGTTCAAAGATAGTCTGTACCAACAATTAGACGGTTGTGCTATGGGTTCACCAATCTCTTCAACAATAGCACCAATAGTTATGGAATATATAGAAGAAGAAGTATTGAAAAAACTGGATTTTAATATAATATTTTTTAAACGCTATGTAGATAGCTTATTACAATATTTTAATAATTTCCACCCAAAACTGAAATTTACATCTGAAATTGAAATGGAACAGAAAATAAACTTTTTGGACTTAACTATACACAGAAATAAGACGGATAACAATCTTCATACAAAATGGTACACGAAAGATACTTGGTCGGGCCGGTATTTGAATTTTAACTCTCAACATCCAAATAAACAGAAAAATAGTGTCATAATCGGTTTAGTTGATCGAGCTATAAAATTATCTTCACCCGAATTTCGCCCAGAAGTGCTAAAAAAAGTAGAAAAAAACCCTAGTAATAAACCATTTTCCCAAACTACTTATAAAAAAAATACTTAAACAAAGAATCTTTTTACATTATAACACAAACAAATAAAATAAAATTAACAATACCAAAACACAAAACACTTTCATTGCATTACCGTATGTAAACCAACTATCAGAAAAAATAAAATATATTTTAGATAAGCATAACATAACGGTATGCCACTGGGCGAACAATTTACAACAAAGTGGGAAAACTGAGTGATCGACTTGAATCAAGAAGGTTTGGGGGATGTTTGATGACTCGGGAAAAGGCATCAATCTCTGGATTATTATTTATTGGAACAGACATTAATTATGATTAATTTTATTATATGTTGTTTGGCGTAAAGTACATTCCACCAAATAAAATAATTGAATAATCACTGTGAATATGGAGTTTAACCATGGGAACTGAGGACCTATATATCTTTTATTCTGGTCCAAAAGGTGTTTTAAGTGCAGAAAAAATAAATCAGTTATCAAACTTAACCAGTCTGATTATTTTTGGGTCGTTTATATATTTTGTGGAACCATCAACTTATAAATTTTTTGGGGGTTCATATGTCCAAGAAATTCTACCCCTTGTCAATTTTGAAAACCGTTAATGATTAAAGTTAAGGGTGGTTTTAGCACCATGTAGCCTTGACCACCTGGAAAACGTTTTAAGTCGCACAGTTTTCTTATTATAAGGAATCAAAAGAATATTGAAATAAAATCCCTACAACGCAGTATATTCATTTGACCTTTTTATCATTTTTTTTGTCTACCCAACAATAACAAGAACGAGTAAAATGTGTTGAAAGTGGCTAAAAGAACGAGTAGGGTTTTTTTATATGACCATAGACGGGTACTTTTAATTATAGAATAACGTCGAATGGTTTTATTAACTTTTTATATAAAAATTATTAATTTTACGATGCCCTCTACTGACGCAAGCTTGAACCTTTCGGGAATGAAAGCACGCTTATAGGGTTTATTTTTCCTTTTATCTTCGGAAAAAGCTACGGTTAAAGATAATTTCATTTTTTCATAGCGAAAGGCGACCGCCAGTGACATAAATAACGACTCCGCAGACCCCGCGATGCCAGGAGAGGCGCCATTAATTCCCTTGATGAAAATTAATTAAGAAAGGGTGCAAAATAGTAGGGCACATTCAAAGATCTGCGAGGTAGGGAGTGCACATACTCTTAGTTACGCCACTGGCGACCACTGCACTGTTTTGTTTAAACAATTTAAATAGCAGTTTTTTTTTTCTTTTTCTGTTGGGTTTATTACACTAATTGGGATTATTGTATCGACCGATAAGCGTTTGATTTAGTGACTTTGGAATGTTGTTAAAGATTTAATTCTAAGTTCCTCATTGTAAATATTTTCGTTTTTTTTTAAATTTATTTTTGGTAATGGATTTAAGAGTTTTGAGAAATTTGATTGTTTAATGAAAATAAACCCTCACGAGCACGATATCAGAGCTCAAAAACAAGAGGCCTGGCCTGACCAGTTAGACATCAGTTTTTCCTGTATCTTGAAGTTGTGTTTGCTGTATTGCAAAGCTCTTATAACCTGTAGTCATCTAGTACTAAAACTGCAAGAGTCTAAGAAGATCGACCAGACTTCCATAGTGCCAATGTCATATTGAGTTTTATTTATAGGTTAATAGAGTAGCTGCGAAATAATATATGACAACAATAAATTGTAGACGAATTGGCTATACGCTACCAAAATAATCCATTTGCAGAAGTCTACAATCAAATTCCGTCACAATTTCACATAATAATAAACTTGTTTTATGAGAACTGCAAAATTTGTTACATCTACCAAACTTGACTTAATTTACTTTAAAAACTAGTAGTCAGATTCACTAAGGTTTAAGATTTAAACCCGATCTAGTTGCCATGAAATTTAAATCTTATAGTCGGTTAGTTTTGTTTTCCTTATGATATTGTCATAATTTATAATACATATGTCAATAAATAAACGCTTATATCAGGATACTAAGGATAAGAACCTTACAATAAAGCTTTATAATATATAAAAGAAATATTTGTACCCGGGCATAAAGTTCTCCATTTTTGCCGGTTCAGTAGTAAAGCATAATGATTTTTTTATTCTTGTATTTTTAGGGTTTAAAACTTGCTTGACTTATTGTTGCTCTTGTCAGTTTAAGCCGTCTGCTGTCAATTTAAACCACGTTAGTGAATTTGGCTGTAGAAGTTTAACATCCTAAATTCTAAAAATTAAGCATTATCGGACATATACAGGGTGGGCCTTAACTGTGTGAGTGGTTTCAATATGCAATAAAAAAAACTATAAATATTATTTATTTATTTATATATTTAAAAAGTACAAGAAACTGAAATTTAAGTAACATCTAATTTTTGAAAATAATGTTATTTAAGTGACCGCCTCCACCTTTTTGACATTCTTGAAGTCGCACTCGCAGGTTTTGAAAAACACGTTGACAAGTTGCTCGGGAAATAGTGTTCATTTCTCGCACAATGTTTTGCTTTAAATCTTCAACTGTTGTTGGATTATTTTCATACACTCTTGATTTTAGGTATCCCCACAAAAAATAATCATTCGGAGACAGATCTGGACTCCTTGGGGGCCACTCAATGTCACCTCTTCGTGAGATGAGTTTTCTAGGAAACATTTCTTTCAGTAGGTCTATGGAGACTGTAGCAATGTGAGAAGTGGCTCCATCCTGCTGAAACCAGGTCCTAGAATTGTAACCTTGAAATTCTTGAAGAGCTGGGACCAAGAATTCTTGCAACATCTGACAATAATTCTCAGCTCTCACTGTCACAGCCACTCCTCGTTGATTTTCAAAAAAGTATGGCCCAATTATTCCACTGGCCGATATTGCAGCCCACACAACGACCTTAGGGCTATGAAGAGGTCTTTGATGCATCTTGCGAGGATTAGTCTCGGACCAAAACCGGCAATTTTGCTTATTAACATGACCGTTGACATGAAAGTTAGCCTCATCACTGAAGATTATGTTAGAAAAATTGTTAAAGCGATTAAGCATAACATTAGCGAAATTAAGTCGAAGATTAACATCATTAGGTTTCAACTCTTGTGTCACCTGAATTTTATAAGCTTTTAAATGTAAATCATGGCGCAAAATCCTGCGCAAAGTGGTCCTCTTGATGTTCAAGACTTGGCTTCTTTTACGAGTCGATTGCCGAGGATTTTCTCTGATTCATGAACACGTTGAATAATCTCGGACGTCCGTATTGACTTCGGGCGGCCCGCATTATTAATTCTTATTGTACACCCGGTTTCTTCAAACATTTTAACCCATTTGCGAATAGAATTTGCGCATGGTGCTTCTCTGATGTCACGTAAACCGAAGTGAGCGCGGTACATTCGCCTAGCAACAGTCACAGAACTATTGTTGGCATAATATGCGCGAACACAAAACGCACGCTGTGCTCCCGAGAACGCGTCCATGGTGACTAAAAATTCCACGAAATGGCGCGTCTAACGACACCCCCCGTGCCCCCGTACCCCTAACGGTTTTTGAATTATAGACAAAACAAAACGCTCATGCAGTTAAGGCCCACCCTGTATTTATATAAAATTTTATGCTTAAATTTAGTTCAAGAATACTAATTTAAATTTGTCGCACTTATTTCGAAACACCCTGTATATATTAATGAGTATTTTATTGCGTGTATGTGGAATTCTGTGACTGATTTTGTGTTTGTCCATTCACTTATATCGAGAAATGCTGGACAGATTTTGACTTAGTTTACACTATTACCTAGATAATCTGTCGAGGATGATTTTCGTATATGAACCATTAAACAATCATAAAAGGGCGCCGAGTAGTCGACGAGAGAATCGCTACAAAGTTTTCTTTTTCAAATTAGAAGTAAGAATCTCTTTTCCGTTAAACGACCAAGATATTCTATTATACCCGATAAATTCTTTAATTATTGTATAAATTTCAGATGTGATTAATTTATAAATAGTTGTTTCTATAGTATCTAAGATTTAAAGTAGATGTGCCTAAAAAATATTTTAAGTGTCTTGAATTTTAATTATTTTATGAAGAAACATAAGAAAACATATATCTATGGAAACAGATCTTTCTAAAAAATATATTTTTTTAGTTCGTGATAATCATGGCATTTACACAATAACAAAAGTAGAAAGTACTCAAGTCTATTTACCCCATTTACAAGTAAATGGAGAAGTGAAGTACTTTTTCCATCAACACACAAAATACGTATGGGTGCCTGAAAGAGAATCATTTGGTACATTAAATCAGTTGATATGGTTTCAGATGGAATGTGACGAGTATTTGAATAACACCAGTGGATTATCAGAAGCTGAATATTCCGAATTGTAAGTTGTGAGTGTTGTATTATACAAATTGAAATAAAAGTATTAGTAGAAAGCAACAAATTGACCATAATTTTAGAGCTCTCTGGAACATAGTCTTATCTGTCGTAGCTTATTGTCGTCCTTATAAAGTCGACCCTGATTCTTAAGCCCCGATCAAACGTGTAACCTCGTAACGTAACACGTTATATTACATGTAGACGGTATTCAGTTATCGGTAAACTAGCACACCATAAAAGGGTGTCACATAGTAATGATACGCGGGTATGTTACAACGGGTATTATCTAAATTTGTTGGCTTATTAGAATGTACTCAACTTTGTTCATTGCAATTCCGTTTGACCGTATATTTCTCGACTTGAACTTCGTACGGTACATTCTTCCTTTGGTTTGCGACGATGTTAGGTTCCGATGTTCGGTTACACTTGTGAACGCGTCTTTAAAGTACCTGTGGTATACATAGTTTTGTGTATCTCCACGTTCCTTGCCAAAAAGTGAATAAGTAATGAATTAGTTTCAAGTCGGAATCAAATAGGGAAGAATGTGCTATTACCCAATTTATTCAATACTGCCCATGCTCAGATGTCAGCCCCCATTTCTGTAGTTGAAGTAACTAATGCTCCGATTTTCCTAAGATACCGCAATACATCTTTCACTAATATTCAATAGTTACGAGAAGCAAGCATAGCCTTAATGCAGAGATCTTTTCCTGTCTCCACTGTGCATGTGGTTTTTTAATATCTGTAGTTTCTAAAATATAATTTCAACCAAAATTTGTGAAGAATCATTCATTCTTCCATTAACCATATTAACAGGGTTTGTTATAAACTCATCACTGAATCGAAAACAAGGTCCTTCGTACTCACAGATGGATCGATTTATAAAGTGAAATAGTACAAGTGTGAAGTCATGGATGGGGGAGCAAAAGCGATATTACCGTAAGCTACGGATAATTAAAGTATTTCGGGGCGATATTTTGTACTTTTGGCGTATCAAATACACGTGTCAATTTTAATTTTTTTTTAATATTTAAAAATAATATAATGAACAAGCGGAGTTGCTGTGTTGTAAACTGTAAAAATACTAGCAAAAAAACTGTACATTTTATAAATGTCCAGTAGCATAATGGAAATTAAATCAAAGAAATAACTGGCTAAGGTTAAGAATGCTAGTATATCATGTGTTACAAGTTCCAATGTAAAGTCGTATAAAATACATAGTTCAATAGTTCTCTTTGTTTTAATGACCATCCAGGGTAAGTACACAACAATATATAATGATTTTTATTCCACGTTATTATTTAATGGTATTTTTTTAAATTTTGATCATAGACGTAAGAGAAATTAATATTACTTAATATAGACTGCAGATCTTGTAGAAGAAAGTTGGCTCATGCTTCAAAAGTAGTATCTCTCTTTCTGTCGGAGCTAAGAGCGATACTCCAAACGTCATTGGACACCTCTGCCACCTGACCGAAATTAGAAACTTTCTTCTATAGAATCCGCAATCTATATTAAGTAATATTAATTTATCTTAGGTCTATGATGTTGACATTACTTAAATAAATTTGAATGAGTTTTGATTATTTCTTTATTCATTGTACTTACTTTTTTTAGTTGAAGTAATACTTTTATTAAAATCAAAAAATATATTTTTTAATTGCAAATTTCCACTATATTATACTGTCAATATACGCAAATGTCGCCCTTTAGTTCATGCAATAGTTGATGCTGGTATCACGTATGGAGCCAATAAAATGCTTTAAGAAAACCGTCGGCTTTTTCTGAGCGACTGTATGCTATGTTAGTTGAGAATGTGTTGCCTCTATCATCAAAACTTTGAGTAATTTTAATATTTGTAAAGATCACTTTTAGAATTATTTTTTTCAGAATATCAAAGAGTATTCCTTTTTCAGGTTTAAATTATATGGTCCAAACAAAATTGAAATTAAAATCAAATCATATTGGGCATTATTTATAGAAGAAATTTTTCATCCTTTTTACTTGTTTCAAGCATTTTCAGTGATGTTGTGGTTTGTGGATGATTATATTATTTACGCAGCGTGTGTGGTTGTGTTAACGTTAGTTTCCAGTATTACTTCCCTAATACAAACTCGTAAGGTAAGCTAAGAGTACAAATTATAGAATATACAGAAAAACTATCACATTTTTAGTGAGGTCATCGATTTTTATACGGCCCAATTAGCATCATTTTCTAAAAAAGTGTTAATTTTGGGCTCAAAAATTACCATCTTAATTAGCACTTTCAAAATTCAACTAGATGTCTTAAAAAGTACCCTGCCATTTTTGGCCCGAATTTTTAATATGTAATTTGTTCTGAAACTTGTGACAAAATGATAAACATTTATTAAGAAAATGAATTATTACTAGTTACTCCAGTTTTAATATAATTCGATAATTTTAACCCATATGTCGGTGATAAAATTTTTCCTTTAAAAAAGGAAAATGAAAATTGTTTTTATACTGATTTTTTTACCACGGTACAAAACAATTTTTTTATATAGTATGTTGCACTTTTCACAACCCTTGAAAGTGATTATGAAACCAGTTTCCATACTTGATCAAAAGTTGTATATACAGAAGATGACAATGTAACGAACAAAGTTTTTTTTTTTCATAGGCATGCGAAAATATCAGAGAAAGGGAGACTTAACTTTTGGGAAAATTGTACTAATATTTTTCTAATGTCTCATCTCATAGCTTTCTTCATGGTTCCTTTTTTGGATGTAAACCTTCTCCATTTCTCTCTATCCTTTACGGTTCTGCACCTCTTTGACGCATACGAAGCCCCTTCAAGTCATCGGTCCATCATGTTGAGGGTTTGCGCCTGTTTATTCTTTCGTCATATGATCCCCATTTAAGAATTGTATTTGACCACCTTTATTTGTTATATCTTGCTACATGACTGGTGTAGGTGCACTTTAATTTTGCCACGGCTCCTGCTACACTTTTTAATCTTTGTCACTCTTCGGATTAGCGAGTTATTTCAGTCATTTGGCGTTTCATGGCTTTTTGAATTATACTAAGTTTATTCATAGATTGTTTTGTTAAGGCTCATGCTTTCGCATCTTATGTCGGCACCGATAGGACACACAGATTACTGTACAGCTTAATTTTCCAAATGCAGCCCAAATACGTCAATGGTCTAGTCGTCTCTTCTTAATGTAATTCGATGGCTTAAACATATGTAGCTAGTTATATTTTCTAATTGTTGCCTTTTTTTTTAAATCTGTGATATTCATTCTAAGAGTTACCTTTCTGTTGAGGTCATTCAGCATATTTTTCAAATCATAGGCGTTTTTACAATAAGGACAATATCATCAGCGTATCTGAGATGTCTTTTACCATTGATTAATATAGCTTATCTTCCAAGTAAACATTATTAAAAATGTCTTCCAGTACTGAAACAACCTTGGTGACAGTGTTTTCACTTATCTTAGCCCCATTTTAATTCTAAAAGGTTTAGTTTAATCCCATATCTGTACCGTCAGTGTTGCGTTGCTTTCAAGTACATTAACATATCTCTGATCTATTCCCATATTTTTCAATCTTTTTATTGCAGCCCAGTGCTGAACAGTATCAGAGTCTTTCTGAAAGTCTATATTGTATCATTAAGAAATATTCAATCTTTTATTTAGCTTATTTGAATAACCTTAGTAAAAAGGTTGTACATTTGAGACAGGATGCTAATTGGTATGTAGTTAGTTTTTCAAGCCAGTCTTTTTGCCTTTCTTATTTAATAGCATTATTTACAGGGTGCGGCATCAAAATTCAGGCAAAATTCAGTATGAAATTTATGCCGTTCTATACCGCTGGTAGATCCATCATAACGTCGAAACAGTCGCAATATTGAAGCCAAGTGCGGAGTATAACCGAAGAGCTGCGATTATCGGAAGTGCTGGGCGCACGGCGACAAATTATTCGGTTGTTTGGGTACCCTTGATCGACTGTGTAGGATATCACGAGGTACAATGATTTGAAGAAGTCCAACGAAGGTTTTGCAACCCTGCGAGGAAAATCTTCTAGAAGCGCGTTTTCAGGAGGCCCGACATCATTCAACGGACTCAGGTGCTGATTGTTCTGGATGCATGGTGGTCGGTCCGAAAATTATCGTCAGTGGTTGGAGTGAGCGAGAAAACTGTGCGTCGAATCGTCGAGGAAAGTCCGTTACAAGTCTTACACAATTAAAGTGAGGCAGATGCTTTCCGAAGCCGCCAAGGCAAAGCGAGTTGAACGCTGCACCCTGCGTTTGTGTTTCTTGAGAAACAGTGCTGCAGAGTTTTATATAACGAGAAACTTTTTACTGTCGGTGCAGAAATCAATCGAAGGAATGACCGCTGGCTCGTCCACGACACTGAATATGTCCTCATTGTTGCACGAACGAAATTTCCGGCGAATGTTCCATGCCAGGTGTTGTGTCCAGTGGAAGTGATGTCATGCCACCGCATTACCTTAAGAAAGTGGAAAATGTCGTAAAAGAAGTTTATTTGCGTGTTCTGACAAATTTAATGAAGCCTTGGATGGAAACTGTATCGTCTGGAAAACCGTATCTTTTCCAGCAGGAAGATGCGCCCTCCCAAACGAGTCATTTGGTGCAAAAGTGATTGTCGGATAAAGTCACATGTTTTGATCGAAAACATTCAGGTTTGAATCCTTTGGACTTGTATGTATGGAGCGTAGTTAAAAGAGTTACGAACAAGTCCATATATCGAAACCTCGCATCATTGCAAGCCGCCGTAGAAGCGGCATTCGCCTATATGGTTCGTGACACATCAAAGTTCGCCTGAGCACACTCCAAACCGTGGATGCGGTCATTCAAATAAGCTGGGAACATATTGAATAAATGTATTCTTTATAACCAATATGGTTAAAAATTGTAAATATTTACGGTTTTGCAATAAAAAATATGTTTGGAAAAAATGTATAATTTGTCCGGATTTTGGTGCTGCACCCTGTAGAAATTTCCCATTTCTGCGGAATTTGCCCTTCTATGAGACATATGGTAAAAAATTAACCAATTCATTCAGAGATCCTGTCTCCTGTAGTTTTATACATATCTATCACTATTGGGTCTTTTCCCGGAAGTTCGCTATTTTGCATCTTGATCTTTTCTCGATGATCTTAAGCATTTCCTCGGATCTTATATTTATTATTTTTAGTTTGTTTGTTGGTCTGTGTTGAGTGTATTCTATCTTTGTGTCATAGAGAATTGTGTTGTTATTTTAACGATAACGTTGCTGTTTCCGGTTTCGTTCTCTTCTTTATCTTTTAATATGAAAATTTTGCATTTGTGACCAGTTTTTTTCCACCAAACTTTTCGTTCTCTTGGATTAATTTCAGTCTCGTAGTATACTTTTAGATTTCTTCTTATTAATGCTCTTGTCTTTTTCTATTTTTCTAAATTCCTCGGTAGTTCTTTTTTGTTTCTTGGCTTATTGTGTTGTTTCTTTCTTGCCTTCTTCCAGTTGCTTTTTCTTTAGCTTTTGTTAAGGTGTCGGTTATTGTATTATACTTGTTATTTAAGTTGTTATCCTGTCATACATTTTCTGTTGTTTAGCTCTCTCAATATTTTCCTTTGGTATTGTTCACAGTTTTGTTTTATGTTTTCACTATTAATTTTTATAACTTATTCTGCCTTGTGTTGATGTTTCTTTATGTTAAGTCTAACAACCGCTCTTACCATTCGATGGTTGCATTATAATGTATCTTAGCATTTTAACGACCCTATTTGCATTTTTTGTTGCCATTTTAAAAACATAATAGTTACATCGGATTACGCAGACATTATTTTAATCTGTTTATTCCGGATTCTAGGCTTTACTTTTTTCACTCAATTTATATGGGTAAAAAGATATTTTTAAACTAATATATGTATATTTTTATCCAGAAGACGAAATTTTATGATAATAATAATAATTATGGAACTACAAAAGGTGCAACAAACTGTATTATTACTAAATATTCATATACAAAATATTTTCTTATTATATATTTTTCGGCAAATCCAATTAGTATACTGGAATATTTGATTAAATTTTGACTTTTACTCCCCAAATCACAGCAAGCCGAAAATCTCCATAATATAGTAGAATCGTCGAAATGTCATGAAGTAGCAGTATTAAGAAAACTATTACACACCGAAGCTTGTTTAAAAATAAACCCGGAGGAACTGGTGCCTGGAGATCTCATAATTTTACCAGCAGCAGACTTCGTTATGCCTTGTGATGCAGTTTTGCTAACTGGTCAGTGTATCGTCAATGAGAGTGTCTTAACAGGTAGGTAAGTCAAAAGAGAAACAGTGGGTAGTGGATATTATTTCTGTTTCATATATATGTCAAATTGAATGGATATATTTATTTATGCGTGTTTGTTTGAAAAGTTCGTCTGAAAGCTACAACTCGAGATGAAATGATTTGTACATTCTAATTTGTTTTTCATGATTAACCTACTTCTCAAAGAACGATGTTCTAAATTCGACCGCTGTTTTTTTTTTATTTCGACCGCTGTTTTTTTTTTATGTATGTACGTCGATTACCACACCGATTTGAATGAAATTTTTTGCATTTTGTTGCGCAGAAAATTGTTGCGGTGGTCCCGTCTTATTTTGGTCGAAATTGATTTAGTAAAATCCAAGATGGCGCTTTTAATAAGGCAGAGAAAAAATTAATTTTGTTCCATTTTCTTTAAAAATGATATTAGGGAGTTTTCGGAGTCGTACATAATGAATTTAAAATTATTTTTAAGAAAATCAGTATGGTGGATTAAAAATTTTACTACTCTCTATTTTGTCCAAAAATATTGAACTAAAAATTTTATATCTCTCGATTTTGTTTAAAAAATGGTTAAGAGGGGGGGAGGGTTGAAGGTGTAAATTACAGATGTTAAATTATTTTTTAAAAATTCAATACAGCGGATCCAGTATAGCGTACTAAGTATTTAATATGTCTTGATTTTGTCAAAAATTGGTATAGAGGAGTTTTTGGGGGTGTAAATTACGAATTTAAATTATTTTTAAGAAACTCAAATATGGCGGGCCAAAAATTTAACATCATTCGATTTTGTCCAAAATTGGCATATTATTTTTTAAAAATTCTATATTGCGAATCCAATAAGACGCACGCTGGGAATTATGTGCTTTAATAAAAAATATGCTTTTCTACTTTCATCTCAACATATCAATTATAAAGACCAACAAAATTTTGTGTATCCTATACATAACTTCAAACGTAACCAAAAAACCATTTTTTCGAGTACATTACTTCAAATATATCAAAATCCTGATGCGGTGGGCCAGTTCTGACCCCGGATTCGAGTTTTAAGCTGCAAATTACTTCGGAAGCTGCCCAACAACAGTACCTTGTAGACCTGTGTGTATTATCAGTTAATTTTGTAACGGATAATTTCGAAAACCGGAATGTCTGTTAACGAATAATCATTAATTCACAAAATAGAATTATCAGTGATTTCATCAATCGATAGTTTTGAAAATAAAACTACCAATTAATGAAGTAATTCGGAATTTGATTCTTAGAATTAACAATTAATCCACTAATTGGTAATTTTATTCCTACCATTATCAGTATTTGATAGTTTCATTTTTGAAATTATCGATTAATGAAGTAAGTGATAATTTTAGAAATAAAATTATCCATTACCAGAGTAACCAAAAATTTCATTTTTCAAATTATCCATTACATTACAAGAGCAATTAATTTTCCAGTTATTAATTGGTAATTTACCAGAATTAAATTAAAAAAATTATTTTTTATTAAAAAATTCCATCTTTTTAAATAAACTAATGAAAAGTTAATAGTTGGAAAAATTTGTCAAATGCATCATTTAATTCTATGGAAAAAAATTTAACGAAAACGTATTTTACAACCCTGAAACAATTTTTTGTTCAGACTAAAACAAATGGCAAATAATTAAAAATAAAATGACACTGCTTCTGCCCATGATGGTCTTGTCAATACGGTTTAAAATGGTCGAGAAAATTAGGACCGAATAAAGGGTGATGAATAACTTTGACCACTTGCCAAAGTAAGCTTGATCGGAGTTCAATTTAAGCTCATTTTGTATGATTTTCAAATATATTCCGTTCTTTATTGAAAGTGAACGATAATCATAAATGCACAAGTAGGATAAATAATCATTATGTTGCTGTTTTATATGACGCTGCATTATTTCCAAAAAAATGTCATTGATATGAAAAAATATATACTTTTTAATTTAATTCCGGTAAATTGCCAATTAATAATTCAATAGTTTGGAAAATTAAATTATTAATTACTCTTGTAATGGGTAATTTGAAAAATGGGATTTTAAATTACTTTGGTAATGGGTAATGTTATTCCTAAAATGATCAGTTACTTCGTCATCTGATGATTTCAGAAATTAAATTATGAATTACTTCGTTAATTGATAATTGTAGGAGTAAAATTACTAATTACTTTAATAATTAATAGTTTTAGGAATGAAATCTCCAATCACTTGAATAATCGATAATTATAATTGCTTCATTAATTGATAATTTTATTTTCGAACTTATAAATTGGTAGAGCAATTGATAATTTCGACTTGATATTTTTTTCTGTTTACTGATTTATATTTGGGTAAAGAGCAAGTTGTAATATTATTTTGTATGTATTGAACTGACATTGGTTTTAGGTGAAAGTGTTCCAGTGACAAAAACGGCCTTATCATCTAGTACTGAAGTATTTACTATAAATTCCCACAAACGTAATACACTTTTCTCAGGAACATCTGTTCTTCAAACAAGGTAAATATAAGTTGATTTTAAGCTGCCTAGGTTTTTCAAAAGTCATTTTATTTTAAAAGAAAATGACCATATTTTTACACGATTGAATTTAACTGCTTTGGTTCAAATATTCCAATTAATTTTTAAAGCTGTTTCTCGAAAACTAATTGACTTGACACTAATACCCATTTTTTCCACCACTTTTAGTATCAAGGGCATGAATTATTCAACAAACCCATCGACTTATTGAAAAAGTTGATGAAGAAACCCGAGAATATGTTATACGGCCGAATTTTCTAGTATTTTCGATCGATTTTCTGGAATAAACCAACTTTGTTGTAGTGTGCTTCATTGTTTGAAATTTCCATAGTAGATGCCTAGATACGTGTAAACGTGCTTCCTATTTATATATTATTATATTAGTTTGGATATACAGACCGGTGCGACTGGAGAACTTTTTCTACAATCGTCCTGTCCTGTAGAAGATCCTATTTAATATAATGAAGACAAAATGGAATGTCTGGATGGGCGTATATTTTGATTTGAATTGATGAAAGACAGTCCTGTAAATTCTACAAAAAATACAATATATATATATATATATATATATATATATATATATATATATATATATATATATATATATATATATAATACCAACTATTTTTTATTTTATTTATTTATCGACGAACAACACTGTTCATTTTACAATAATTAATTAAACAGCTAGAGGGAAACATAACAATTTGAAATCAGTAATAGTATAACAAAACGGTGTTTACTCAAGGAAAAAAAAAGTGTATACCTATTAATCTGTAACAGTAAAAATACAAAACATCAATCGACAATCAATTTCTTCATTTAAAATGATTTAAGGACGTATCAAAGAAATTCAAATCACCCAGCCCATCAACATATCCAGTCACCCTTGGTGTAAAAGCCTGGCTTGCATAATTTGTTCTGTGAAAAGACCGGCGAAATATATGGGAAGTACAAGTACTTCTGGGAGGGATCCGCAGACCAACACTTGACAGCAGGCGCTGACAATCAATGATACTATTTATAATTTTAAATAGAAATTGTAAGTCCCTAACCTTTTAATTAGGAAGTGAGAGCAAATTCAACTCGGAGTACAAATCAGCATAATCAAAATCAGTACCCCCATTGAATTTCAAGTTAATATATCTGGGAAACTTTCTTTGTACGTGTTGGAGCCCGTACACATGTGATTCATAATGGGTGTTCCAAACACAAGAAGCGTACTCAAGGTGTGTTCGAACCAATGAGCAATAGAGTATTTTAAGGGACTTCACAGTGGAAAACTGCTTAGCATGACGTTTAATAAAACCTAACATTCTGAGGGACTTACTAACAATGTCAGCGATATGAGGAACGAATGGAGGGGTGGAATCAAAAAAGGACTCCCAGGCCCCGCACAGAATCAACGGAGGCTTGCGGCCTACCATCCAAGTGATAGCGAAAGTCCAGTGGATAACACAAGTTAGAAAACTTAATGAATTTACACTTAGGAATATTCAAACTCATCTCATTCACTCCACACCAGGAAACAAATCTATCAAGGTCCTCCTGAAGTTGTAAGCAGTCACTGTAAGTGTCTAAAACCTTGTACATCTTCATGTCATCCGCAAAGAGCAAGAACTTGCTTGACTTAAAGCAGATGAATACATCATTAATGAATAAGTTGAACATTAATGGACCGATGTGGGGTCCCTGAGAAACTCCTGAAGATAGTGATATCTCAAAAGATACATAATCATTCATCCGCACCACCTGACGACGATTACTGAGATAGGTCTTAATCCAACCATGACAAATAAAATTGAAGAAGAACCATGGGCTTCATAACCAACATTCAATTTTTATTTGTGAATACCTGGTCTTGAAAACCCATTGAAAATGTTGATTACACAACGACTGGATGTTACTATCGATTGTGAAGCTGGTCCTAAGTGTATATAGATTTGGTTTTGTAGATAAAAAACAATACAAATAATATTTAAATGTAAAATACGGTGACATCGTGACACAACTATTAAAATGGTCTACCTTGTAGAAAACACTTCATTAATTTCTTCTTGGTGACCTCCAGAGTAATTCCATGCCTCATAACATAGATTCCAGGAATCATAAACAGTATTACTATATTTTAGGATAGTTTTTGAGAAGAGATCTAATACTTTGAGAATAAAAACAAATAGAAACGTTTTCTGATAAAGCGAAATACGTGCAATACGTCGAGTAATATCATACTTCTCTACTACTACTACTACTCCTATGTCACATGATTAATATAATTTAAAGTTAAAAAGCCAACAATCGTTTGAGCATTTTTTATTACTAAATAAAATTAAGTTAAAAGTAATGAAACCTAAGCACATTTTATCAAAAATGACTTTTTCATACAAAATTTGTTATAAAATGTTTGAAAAATGCCATTGGAACTCTGTACATAATATCTGATACTTTTATTTTAAGGAGAGCGTCAAGCACCAATTTTTTAAGACAGTATAATTTTCTGTGAAATGATTAATAAGATTTCCATGAGTTGATTGATTCTGACCTTTTTGGACACAGTTTATGTATATCTTCAAAATCCTACCTAAATTGGTTTTTGATCATTTTTCGTATAATAATTAAGATTAAAGCCACAAAATTCACGCATTTTTTAAAAGATATACATCTAAGAAAATTTAATAAATATATTTTTTTTTTAAATACGCTTTTAGGTACTATGGAGGCGAAAATGTTTTAGCAAGAGTAGTGGGCACAAGTTTCGACACAACGAAGGGGCATTTAGTAAAAAGCATTTTGTTTCCTAGTCCAGTTAATTTGCAGTTTTACAAGGATTCTCTTAAGTTTGTTTTTGTACTTTTTACAATAGCTGCTAGCGGCATGGCGTATGTTTTGTTTCTTTATATTAGACGACATGTAAGTATATGATCTCCGACTTAAGAAATCTATATACTGAATATCTATAGAGTACATCAATAGTTTGATTTTAATCACAGTAGGTCAACTCATTACTTAAATGATAGCCCATGTTATAAGAATGATTAAGTCCCTAAAATAACAAATTACATTGCTATAGTAATGGCAGTCATTAATAGCCCTACTAAGTACCGGGTGTCCCATTAAGAATTGCAACCGGCTGTATATCAGAGACTAATAGCCCCATAGGTTCATAAGCAATTCATTTTTGTTAAAAGTGGCTTCAAAAAATTGCTGAAAAATATTTTTAAGTTTCTAAAATGACTTCTAGGGAATATAACAGTCCCTACAAAATTTAAAAATTGAATTTAATCAAAAAAAGTGCAGTACCAATTAAGATAGGAAGTTTTTAATGTCATTTTTGTCAGTTGTCAAGTAAACTGGTAGGGGAAGGTTAAACTTTAATTTTGAGAAATGCTCATAACTCCGGTTTGGCTTAACCGAATTTAGTAAATTTGATTTCATATAAGAGTTTTACATGCTTGATCTTTTACGTTATAAACTAAGGTTAAACCCCATTTACATATGCCACTAGAGGGTGTTGTCTTTAAAATTGTGCTGGTCTGTCAAACAATTTCAATTTAACGATTGAAACATTAATACTCCGAACAAAAAAGTCTAAAAAATTGTCGAACACCACAATTAGGTTTATTTTTTCAAACCAGAGATATTAGAAAAAATGTGATTAAGAGACGAAAATATACCAGTTGAAGCCAGCATTTTTTTTTTAATTTGATGTTGCTATCGAGATTCTAAGTTCTAAATGTTATTATCTAGACAACTTTTAATAAACATGACGTCTAACATTATTATTTTTGCATGTTTTATTTTCATAATAATAATAATAAACCAGTAAGTAGCTCTATTTGCACAACAAGCAGGCTCTTTATATTTAACGACGACCCGTCACTGGTTTAAATATGAAATTTTGTAAGTTTAGAAACAATATGTCTCTCTTTTTATATTATTTTTAATGGATAGAAGCCACAATTTTTTTGTTAATTTTTAACTCCTCAAAACTGCCTCGTCCCTGGTGTGATTTTCCTCTTTAATCAACTCGATCTAAATTTTGTACAAAAATAATTTTAAAGGAATTTAAGTGTTATAAATAGAGGTGTCTGAATGAATACAAATTGTGTATTTTTATTATATTATTATGAAAATAATAATAATCATAACATTAAATGTTAGGTGTGCATCAAGTTGTCTACATAACAACATTTCAAACTTAGTAACTCGAGAGTAACGACAAGTTTTAAAAAATTACTTATTTAAATTTATATGTCTACATCTTATTTATATTTTTTCTGTCTCTAGTTTAAAAAAAAAACATATCGAATTGTGATTTTTATCAATTTTTCAGGCTTTTTCTATTCTATGCAATAATGTTTTAAAAAACATTCCATTGTATTTAAATTTTTTGAAAATATGTAAATTTTTTAGACACCGCTGTCTCGCGACATCTGTAAATGAAATGTAAAGCATTTTCCAAAATACAAGTTTAACCTTCTCTCACCAGGTTACTTGACAACTACCAAAGATGACATTAAAAACTTTTTTGTTCAAAAACTGTCAAGGTTACAACAAAGGCTGTTTTCACCTATCTTAATTTGGTATTTTTTTTTTGAGAAAATTCTATTTTTATGTTTCGTGGCCACTGTTTCTCCCCCTAGCGGTCATTCTAGAAATTTGAAAATATTTTCTAGCAATTTTTTAGAGACGATTTTAAAATAATTCAAAACCGTACGATTGTTAGTCTCTGAAATTCAGATAGTTACTATTCTTAATGGTCGGTACACTTGATAATATGTTAATTTTTTTTCAAGGCTACCATAAAGGAAATTGCAATAAGATCCTTGGATATAATTACTATTGTAGTACCTCCAGCACTGCCAGCTGCCATGGCAGTTGGCATAGTGTATAGTCAGGCAAGACTAAAAAAACTCAAAATATTTTGTATCAGTCCACCAAGAATTAATGTTTGCGGGAAAATAAAGCTTGCCTGCTTTGATAAGGTAAATATTAGTATTATTTATATTAAAGTTATTTTTTTTTGTCAGTTGGTAGCAGTAACAGCATAAAAATTAAAATTATAGTTTTTTCTTAGTTGGCATATAAGGATAAAGCTCAGGTAATTTATATTTAAGTAACTTATCTGAACTATTTCAGTCAAGCAGCGGGTAAAAAATATTATAGGTACAGGGTAAAAAATATTATAGGTATATCTTTATCACCAAAAACGACCATAATACTATAAAATATAAGTTTTCACTGTTAGCAATTATAAATATCTTTTTAATACCGAATTTGGACAGATCGAAGAGGTTTTTGTTTGGTCTCAGTTGTCCAGGTCATTTCGAAACTAGAACTAATATTTATTCATGTCGTTGAGAAAGCGTGGTGGAGGGACGTCCATCACTTCCCATGCAATCAAACTACATGGCTTCAGTTTTGGAACTCAACCACACTCTTGAGATAGTTTTGCCGAGCAGAGAAGATTGGGAGGTGAAGCAAAATCTTCAGAGAATTGAAGCTTGGTGTGACTCAGAGAATTCTACTTTCTTGGAAAAGGTGCAGCTGTCATTCAGTCAGAAATTTATGCTCTTCTACAGTGTGACCGTCTCTGCGAGAGGGACATAAGCAAGAATAATACTATAAACGTATGCTCAGACAGTAGGGCTGCAATATTGGCACTGTTCTAGTGTTGTAGTTTTGTGAATGGTGTCTGACAAGGAACGGTTGCACAGTCAGGCTCTTGTAGATCCACGCTCATTCGGATATACACAGGAACGAGGAAGCGGATAATCTGGCAAAGACGGAATCGGCGATTGAACCATGTGGATCCCAATATTCTTCCTGTTCCAGTTATCGTCGGTAAAAGGAATTTAATATTGTTGCTGGAAAGTAAATTTATTGAATCATGGAGGGAGGCTCTTGGAATCAGGTGTGTCAAGGAACATATAACTTGACCTAACGCACAGTTTTCTGGGGAGTCAATTATTGTCACTTGAAGCCGTTACATAGGTTCAGTTAATGCGCTTGGATTCGCAAAAGCGATCGGTCTCGAATAACTTGCAGCCATGGTGGGTTGTAAAGAGGTATTGAAGTTCAAGTGTCGCCACATTCATTCATTCAGGTACAGACAAGACAAACCCTGTCCAAAATTCCCGACCTATGTAAATATTTGGCATCTCACGAATACTCGTGTAGAAGTCGTCCTTAAATCTCGTGATGGGTTTTTCGGAATATTTGAACCTTCCATCCCCTCACGTAATGGAACAGGATTTGTTACCACCTCCCCTGCTCCCCCCTGAAATACCACGTGATACTTCAGTATTAAATTTGGAGTCTTCCTTTGAGTTAAATTTAGTACGATGTGAATGTGTTGATGCATCTTAACGGCTTGTTGACTGTAGAATGATTTATCATCTCTGATATGTGATTATTTCGCTGTAATTATATTTTAAAAATAAAGATTTCAAATTATAACTATTAAAAGTTGTAAAAATAATCAATTTTTTTAATAAGATTACTTTCGATTGCATTCCACAAATTCCATTTTCAATTTATTATAGATAATTTATTAGAAAGATATAAAAAGATTTTACAGTACGAAATATCACGTGATTGGTTTCAAAAACCCCTCCCTCCATCACGTGATCGACCAGGGAGTTTTTGTGTCCCCCCCTCAAGATGATCACGAGATTTATGGACGGACCTTGGTCATGATAACCATCAGGTGCCGTGTAAGAAATTATTAAATATTTAGGATTTAAAAAATTTCATCTTTTATTAAAATGTTTTGATTACATAAATATCATAACATAATTACTGGAATGTATAGAATTTTTCGACTTATAAACAATTGCTTTTACCTAAAAGTTCTTGGCTTCTGCTTATAATGTTTGTCCAACAAATAGAATTCTTAACATTATAACTTCTCCAAATTAATTACACAACCTGGCAATGTTGTTTATAATTCATTGTGCTGTAATTTGTCACAATTTGTCTTTTTTCTTGTACTTGTGATTTCATTTAGATTTTAATCGATTTTTAATGCCCTTTAAAGATATTAGTTTGTCTTCGTGAAACAGAATGAATTAAATTTTAAACAATGTTAAAATACTATGTAATTTGCAAGAATAAATAAATAAATGTATCTGCGGAGTCCATGTATTTCTTAAAAAAAGAAGAGGTGCGTGGTAAAGTATGACTTTGTTGTAACACATGTAATGGCATAGTATTTTTTTTACTTGTTCATAACAATTTTGGTTCTAAACAATTCTTTGGTTGACGGCTTTATCGATTGTGTTGGGCTATTTCATACAATTCACTGAAATTGGTAACTTTTCTGCCGCAATCCCTTTTTGAGATTACCTGAAAAGTTTTCTATGGAGTTTAGGTCAAGGTACATAATGGCTAGTTTATTAATGTAATTAAATTTTCTAGAAATAATTTTTTGATTTAATGAGCTGTATGGTCTTTGTTCTGTTGATACACCTAAGTAACTGGTATATATTCTTCGGCAAATGGAAACATTGTTTTCTATGATATTTTTATATATTTTTCTGGTCCAAGATTCTTTCAGTCTCCACAAAAGGTTCAACGCCGTACCAAAAAAAGCAACGTCATATTTTTATATGTCTCTCCCGTATTTTAGTAGTAGTGTACCTTGGGTTATTTTCTTCCAGTCATTTACTGTCCAATTAATATGGCCCACAGCGAACCTTAAAATAGCTGTTTTCTTCTGCTCTGTCAAACAACTCGGCTTCATGAAGGTGTCTTCTTTTAGTTTGAGAAAAAATGCTAGTATTTGCAGGAAGTTCTTTTTTATTTGTTCTACTGTTACTACGAGGGAGCTTTCAACGAATTGAACAACAGCTGTTTGCTGGTTTTGCCAAGTATTTTCTTTCTTCAGACATTTTCAGGGGTACTACTCCTTTGTATGTATTTAAGAGGACCAAATACAAATTTGTTTATTCATGTTCTATTATTTTATCATAACTCCAATCATGTTGTTTCAAATTAAAAATTACCTTATAGGTAGAACGATAATACATTTTTTCTGCCCAGTGCAGAAATTATTAAACCGGATCAATTCACAGGACTGAAGTTAAACTAGTGGTACTAAATTACCGCAGGGATTCTATCCATCTGTCTATGGGATCTGATGGTCGATAATCTTCTGGTAAACCTTAACGATCAAGAATATTATATCCTGGGGTATGCTGATCGTCTTGTTGTCCTCATCGTGAGGAAGAATGACAAAACATTATCGGAACTCATGCAGGGAGCTCTGACTAGTGGAGGAGTGGTGCATTAAGAAGCACCTTGGGGTAAATCCTGGGAAAAACACACTCTCAAGGAAGCTTGGAAAACTAAATCTACCAACTCTCTCTAATACACAACTGTAGATGAATAAAAATTACC
Organism: Diaprepes abbreviatus; assembly: GCA_034092305.1. Taxonomy (NCBI): domain Eukaryota; kingdom Metazoa; phylum Arthropoda; class Insecta; order Coleoptera; family Curculionidae; genus Diaprepes; species Diaprepes abbreviatus. The sequence goes on along the minus strand of JASJET010000204.1, from coordinate 1,341,231 downwards.
TTATAGGTAGAACGATAATAAATTTTTTCTCCCCAGTGCAGAAATTCTTAAAACGGATCAATTCACAGGACTGAAGTTAAACTACTGGTACTAAATTACCGCAGGGCTTCTATCCATCTGTCTATCGGATCTGATGGTCGATAATCTTCTGGTAAACCTTAACGATCAAGAATATTATATCCTGGGGTATGCTGATCGTCTTGTTGTCCTCATCGTGAGAAAGAATGACAAAACATTATCGGAACTTGTGCAGGGAGTTCTGACTAGTGGAGGAGTGGTGCATTAAGAAGCACCTTGGTGTAAATCCTGGGAAAAACACACTCTCAAGGAAGCTTGGAAAACTAAATCTACCAACTCTCTCTAATTCACAACTGTAGATGAATCAAGAGGTTAATTACCTAGATGTAATTTTAGATAAAGTTTACTTGGAATTCATATTTGCAGAAAGTTACTACCAAAGGTACAACGGGCCACCATGGCAGCAAAAAGAACACTGGGCAAAAGATGGGGATTAAAACTAGAAATTGCACATTGATCGCACTCTGCAGTGGTAAAACCCATGATAACCTAAGGCTTGGTTGTATGATGGACGATAATCACTCAGGAACGGGCTAATCTGGAGCAATCCAAACTCCAGAGACTGGCTTGTTTGTGCATCATGGAACTAACAAGAAGAAAAACAAGGTCTTCTGGATTGGCCCTACCTTCGGATTCACCAGTATCAAGAGATGGTAACAAACTCATTGTTGGAGATGAGCAACGACACCATGCCAATAACTTATTACTTTGACAGGCCCTTCACCACTAACTAGAAAGGATCTGAAAGATTACTAAGTCCGTTAAGAAACCTCGTTGGGTTTAAAAACAGGCTCAAAACTGACTATGGTACAGAAGTCTCAGTACACAGAGTCACACCCAGACTCAGCATAGGTGAGGCACTGGGGCAGCGTACTACGGTATTCCAGGCAGAAATACATACCTGTTATCGAGATAATCTGACGAGGGATTACAGGGTCAGGACCGTTCTTATTTACTCTGGTAATCATGCAACACTAAGCGCTCGCTTGTTATCGGATAATTTGAAAACAGGTTTGATATTATCTTTAAAATCTTATCGCTCCTGGGTACTAGGACACAAGGGCATCCTAGGCAATGAAAAAGATTAATTTCCAAGACAAGGATTTGCTACCATATTTATTGGACCGTAACCATCCTGCAAATTAAGCCGTGAAATCCGCCGTTTAAGCAGACAATAGATATGCTGGTGACGAGACTAGTAACAGGCCACCACAGCTTAAGGGGACATCTACACAATAGGAACCTGAAATGAGGAACCAACGTGTAGATTATGTGACGAAGAGGACGAAGCAGTCTTACACATCATCTTCGAATGCGGTGCTCTAACCTACTGGAGATACCTTCATGGATCGGATCAATCCGGAAGGTTTATACCCAGAAGACAAACTAGCGATTAAGGCAACCAACAGATATAACAGGGCTGCAGTTTAACGGCTTCTCAACTCTAGCCAGCTTTTTATTTAATCGATATCCATTGTTATCAGCAGAACATTTACAAAACACTGAACCTTCTTACCTGCCTGTCTTAAATTACGTGGAGAAAGTAATTTAAAACAGTAGGTAAAATCTTATTTGCCTTTGCAGGTAGCTAATAAATAATGAGAGATCATACCCAATACATATTAACCTTTAAATGACCCAGTTGTAATTTCATGGATCAAATAAAATTTGTGTCTTGCAAACTACATTAAAATAATTTTTTGGAGTATTTCTAATTAATTGGTCAATACTGTATATACAGATAACGTAGTCTATTAGCACAATGTTATTTAGATCAGTATATAAAAAAATTTTGTGAAGCAAAGTTTTATATTTTTAAATTTGTTTTATAAATCTAGTCAATTCAGTTTTTACGATTGTGAATTTCCGTTCCTTTAATTATAATGTAATGATTTATTCATTAATTTTACTTATTTCAGACTGGAACTTTAACACACGACGGTCTTGACATGAATTCTGTGATAGCTTGCAATGGCGCCCAATTTTTAGACCCTGTAACAGATGTAAGTCAATTAGATGTACAGAGCAAATTTGTACAGGGTATGGCTACATGTCATTCTCTAACTAGAATAGGTGGTAAACTCAACGGGGATCCCTTGGATTTGAATATGTTTGAATTTACGAAATGGGTAAGTAGGCTACCAACGTGAGTATATATAGGTCTCTTCAGGTAATATGTTATCATCTGTGGGTCAATAAATTAATTAATTTAAAGGTTTTAGGTCTGTAATCATCAGCAGATATTAATACGAATTGTTAGATTATAAAATATCAAAAAAAAAATTCTATTATTTTTGCCCTCCGTGTAAATTATTTATTTTCTGGGGATTGAATGAATGCATGAATGAAAAAGGGGTGGTGATACTAGATCATCGATGCCTAGGCCTCCATTGGGTCCTTGACATCCCACCATATCTGCAGGTTATTCCAAGCAGCCTCGTTAGTTGAACTTGCCTAACTGCTTCCGGTAACAAAATTGTATTTCCGAAATATCTCCGTCTCAGTCCGTTGAGGGCTGGGCACTCTCTGAGAACATGGTCAACAGTTTCATCCTCCTTCAAACACCATCTGCCTGTCGGGTCGTCTTCGACACTGATTCTATGAAGGTAACAATGTCCTGTCAACAATTCCACCACAATTCGTAGCTCTTTCCTTCACAAGGCGAGAAGCTCCTTAGTACGCCGTGCACTAGGCCCAGCTATATGTTCCTTAGCACACCTCATTCCAGGAGCTCCCCACCACGATTCAATAAATTTGCTTTCACGCAGCGATTTTAATTCCCTTTTGTCAATAGCATTGGGGACAGGTAATATTGGTTGGGGTCCATACGGTTCAGTCGCCGAACCCAACTTTGCCAGGCGGTCTGCTTCCTCATTCCCACGTATGCCCGAGTGACCCAGGACCCATACGAGTCTGACTGTACAGCCTTTCCTTGTCATACCATTTAGTACATCCTTGCACTCAGACACCAGTCGCAAAGTCCCGACACTGGACTTCAGTGCCAATATCGCAACCTTACTGTCTGAACATATATTTATTACTTTATTCCTGTCTATGTCCCTCTCACAGAGATAGGCACACTGCAGAATAGCATAAATTTCCGCTGTGAAAATTGTCGCACATTGTCCCAGGGGGTTATACTCTCTGACTCCCGTGCTCCTGCCGAATAATCCGGCTACAGCTCTTTCATCTTGTCGAGATCCATCAGTATACCGCCAGGATCCATTTTTCGGAAGATTTTGTTCTCCCTCCCAATTCTCTCTAGTTGGCATAAATATCTCCAGAGAGAGGTTGGGTTTTAAAAGCGGCGTCATGTAATCTGTCCGCATGGGGAGTGGTGAACACCTCTCCACCGCGCTTTCCCAGATATTTGAATAGCCGCCCGTTCCAATTCCAAGATGTCCCAGGCAACTGAGACGATAAACAGTCTTCAGGGCCTCGTTCTCTATGTATAAGTAAAGAGGAGGCAGGTTCACCACTTCTAGAGCCCTGCTGGGAGCAGTCCTCATCGCACTCAATATTTCCACACAAGCCATTCTCTGAACTTTTTCAAGTTGAAGAATGTGTCTGCGCTTTGTTGTACTACGCCACCATACAATAGCGGCGTATGTTATCATGGGGCGGATCACCATACTGTATATCCAAAATAACACTTTAGGTGTCAGTCTCCATATACACCCAAAGGCTCGTTTACAAGCCCATAAAGCATATATGGCTTTCTTGGTTATAGCCTCAATATGATCATTCCAGCTCAGTCGCGAGTCCAGAATTACTCCCAGGTACTTAACTGTCCCCTTAAGTTGAACGAGTCCTTCCCACTAATATAATTGTGGGAAGTCTCCCTATTTCCCTCTTTTTTGTAAATAGTACTATCTCGGCCTTGTCCGGATTTATTCCGAGCCCCTCCCTGCGGCACCATCGTTCCGTGATCGGGAGGGTTCGCATCATGGCGACCAGGGCACAAAATGGCTAGATCATCAGCATAGGCCTGTGTATACAAACCGGCATCATTCAGCTCACTCAACAGGCTGTCCACCACAAGGCGACAGCACTCCTCCCTGTGGACAGTCCCTACTTTTTCTAGGGATTAATAAAGTACATCTTCATATTCATTTCATTTGTTGTTGATCTAAAAAGAATGTATTTGATTAATGTAAACAGGGATTAAATTTGTTTTTGTTTATAACAAAAAAAAGGCCCTGTTTTTGGAATGGATAGTTGCTGAAGTAATGTTGTTTTTTAGAACAGCATCTTTTAGAAATGGTGTCTGAGGTGCGTTTTCAAATTTCGCCTCCATAAACAGCAGTCATTCATTTATGAATATTTTTAGGGCAGTTATGTTACTTTGTTATAAATTTGAAGATACCAATCACAATTTCAAATTCGTAACTTACGATTCCGAAAACCCGTTACGTAAAATTTTCAACCATCGCCATATTGAGTTTTTACGGTATTCATGCTGTGCACATCGCAGTCGGTGTGCGCGGAAGGGAATGCCAGTGAGCGGCCGGGTGCTCTTTCGAGCAGTCCAAGGGGAGTGAGCGATGTTTTCTATAATTCCTGTTCGCATCGCGTCTGGGAAAACATGGGTGGCCATGCTAGTTGGGGAAGTGGCGTAGCTGGAAGTGTGACTGATAGAAACGGTTGTGTGCAAGAAACTCTACCATATGGAAGAAATATCATAATCTCGGTCGTTCTAAAAAACAAAAAATAGGCAATTGGCTTAGAATTTGTGTTACGTCTACCATATATGTGGCAAAAATTTTGCAACGATGGTCACACAGGTGACTAAACATTTTGATAAAGCAGGAACTTTCAAGGGTAAATATCCGAGGGTTCCAACCACGATAATACCTTCAACTCGGAACTCGTGTAAGCTTTTCCAAGGGTCACCGGAAAAAGACGGTGTAGGCGGGGGACGAGGAAAAAGCTTGGCTGGGTGCTGACAAGCAAGAGGCCATTGAAAACTTAACGAGCAGAACAGGAAATAAATAATCCGTCATATTGAATTATTTAAAAATAATTTTATGTACGGCTGCCAAAACGCCATACTTATTTGGAAAAAAAGGACAAATTAAACTTTTTTGTCCGACATAATATTAACGCCATCTTGGATTTTACTGAACCAATTTCGTTCAAAAAATATGAGTCTACCGCAGCAACTTCCTGAACATAACGCAAAAAATTGCATTCAAATCGGTGTCGCCGTTCCGGAGTAATCGACGTACATACATAAAAACAAAACAGACATAACGGTCGAATGTAGAACCTCCTTCTGTTAAAAATTATTTAACATCTGTTGACTATATTATTTATCATACTTTTACTATTTCAGAATTTGGAGGAGCCTGGTATCGACGAAAATACCAGATATGACATGTTAGCACCTACAGTAGTAACTCCTGGGAGAAAACAAATTAAGTTAAAACTGTCCCATGAAGATACGGAATTATATTCAGACGAGGTAAAGGTTTATTTAAGAGTAGTGAAAATTCCCGATTTTAATACTTTTATTTCTATAGTAAAGTTACATTTGATTCATCAATCGGATATTGTGGTAATCTATAATTTTTCACTTAAATCTGGACTGAATTGAAGTAGATGAATGTACCATATTAATAGTGATTGAATACGATCGATTTGAAATACAATTTGAGAAAGAGAATATAGGAAACTTGTTAAACTAAAAGAATTGTAGTTCTGGATTCGCCAACACTTTCGGTTCTTCCTTAATTAATCTATGATTTTTTTTTAGTATTTGAATGATAAATTTCCGTTTTCCGGTAATCAGATCCCCTTTTTTAAACGCATCCTTGCAGAACAAGAATAAAAAACTTGTGATAATATATTAGACCGTTATCTGAATAGGTTCTCACTTTTATTAGGCTATTTGGGATTTTTTTAAAGCGACAATGTATTTTTTAGATTCCTTATCAAATAGGTATAATAAGGGAATTTCCCTTTTCCTCTTCCGTTCAGTGTATGTCAGTCATTTGTAAGGATTTAGAAACACCTCATATGTTTGCTTTTTGCAAAGGTAAGCAAATAAAAAGTTTTATTATTTAATGCGTTGCACTTAGAACTGTTTTCCTTTGGCTAATAGGTTGCATATTTCAAAATTGTATAAAATTTTAAACAAGTTGTCCAGAAAATTTTATTATGAATATTATTCCCAAGCATTTATACATCCTTTTGGTTAATTTTTATGCTAGTTTTAAAAACTTAATTTTTCTTTTTAATGCAAAATCTTTGACTCTTAACTTTTTAGGTGCTCCGGAAAAACTTTTTGGTTTGTGCAAACCGGAAACGCTGCCTAAAGATTTCCAAACCAGGCTTAGTTTTTATACTGCTCGGGGCTATAGAGTTATAGCTTTAGCGACCAAAGATTTGCCGAGAAAGTTTAAGTGGAAAGACGCTCAAAAGGCGAAGAGAAATATGGTATACAATTACGAAAATATTTCTTTTTAATTAACAAAATAACTTTATAGATGGGAAATTTTATACATTTATTTATTTAATTATTTATCGAAGGACAACACTGTCCATTTTACAATAATTAATTACAAAGTGAAACGTAACAATGTGATATCAATAATTATATAACAAAAGAGTGTTTACAAAAGAAAAAAAGGAAAATGCACACCTGTCAATCTGTAGCAGCAAAAACATAAAACATCAATCGATAATCAATTCCAATAGCCTTCGATTAAAATGATTCAAGGACGTATCAAAGAAATTCAAGTCATCCAGCCCATTAGCACATCCAGCCACCCTTGGTATAAAAGAATGGCTTGCATAATTTGTTTTGTGAAAAGGCTGGTTAAATATATCTCCCGAGTATTCCTGGGAGGGACCTTCTGACCAGCAGGCGCGGGCAATCGGTGATACTGTTTATAATTTTAAAGAGAAGTTCTAAGTCTCAACCCTTTCTTCTATTAGCAAGGGGGAGCAAATTGAACTCGAAGCACAGAGTAGCATAGTCGAGGTCAGCATCCTCGTTGAATTTCATGTTAATATATCTGAGAAACCTTCTCTGTACCTGTTCGAGTAAGTACACATGTGGAGCTTCCAAACACAAGAAGTATACTCAAGGTGTGTTCGAACCAAGCAGTAGAGTATTTTAAGGGACTTCACAGAGGAAAGCATGATCCTGAGGGACTTACTGACAATGTCATTGATGTGAGGAACGAATGAAAGGGTGGAATCAAAAAGGACTCCCAGGTCCCGCACAGAATCAACGGAGGTCAGTGGCCTACCATCTAAGTGATAGTGCAAGTCCAGTGGATAATGCGATTTAGAAAACGTAATGAATTTACACTTAGGAATATTCAAACTCGTCTCATTCACTCCGTACTAGGAAACAAATCTATCAAGGCTCCCCTGCATCTCTAAGCAGTCACTGTAACTGTCGATGACCTTATACACCTTCATGTCATCCGCAAAGAGTAAGAACTTGCTTGACTTAAAGCAGATTGATACATCATTAATGAATACGATGAACAATAATGGACCGATATGGGATCCCTGAGTGACCCCCGAAAACACCGGTATCTTAGAAGATACAAAATCATTCACCCACACTACCTGACGACGATCATTCTTCAAATAGGTCTCAATCCTACCAAACAGTGGACCAGAGATACCCAGCCTCCGAAGCTTATCCAGCAGAATCCTATGAGGCACCCTATCAGAGGCTTCCGAGAAGGCAGTATACACCGAGTGGACCTCGAATCCGCCCTCCAAGGTATCAGACAAACCGCCCACATAGAGACCAGATTCACCGTGGTGTTTCTGCCAGCACAAAAACTAAACTGCTCCTCGTCAATGATGGCAGACTTAAAAATAGAGAATGATAATTTGGCGTTATTAAAATATAATATTACGAGTACTGTTAACACATGTCGAGAAGGTTAAGTCACTTATAAAGATTAGTTGTATTGAGTGATCTAGAAAATTATAATTTTTCATCTTTAAACAATAACGTTAATAAATATAATCAGATAAATTTCATTCAAATGTTTCTGTTATCCAGGAAACAAGAGTATATATACACCCATATAATGGTTGGTCGTTTACTGGAGTTTTAAATTAATGCATAACTAGTTATTAGATTTGATAAATTTGATGTCCATACTACTATATGTTTTCAGATAGAATGTGACTTGAACTTTCTTGGACTATTGATTTTACAAAATCCTTTGAAAGATGAAACAGTTCCAGTTATTCGAGAATTGCAGAGGGCTAATATTCGGACCGTGATGATAACAGGTAGGGAAATACTACATTATATAACATGCAAGTAATATGTTTAAATTACAGAAAAACGGAAAAATATGCCGTTTTTATCCAAGCTGAAACGTGAGTTTGCTGAAACGATCAAAAAATAATTTTAACATTTTCTAGATCTATACTCGCGCCACTAAATTAGCTAGGGATTTAATTTTTTTCCATTAATTATGTTATTATTAGGTTAAGCTACACCTAAAATTTTATGTTGTTTAAAGTTTATTATACAATTTTTTTTTATTTGGACACATATTAATGTTACATCCTGTACGCAGTAGTCATTTGAATCTATATATGTAAGTTTGCAACGTTCTACGACGTCTTTCTATTTAAAATCGTTTTTGTTCTCTATCCCTTCACACGTTTTCTGATAAGTCTATCTCTCTCATTTCATTGTCAATCCCCTTTCTCTGAGTTCTTCTTGATCTTCTTTTTCCTTGTGATGTTCATGAAAAGAATTGTTTATTTAGCTTATTGTCTCATCTTTTGTATGTGACTTCAATATGTTACTATGTTTTTCATAATAGTGTTGCATATATGTTGTTTATGGCTTTTAACATACAGGGTATATATGCTAACTATTTTATTATTATAGATATAAGGTCGGTATAATGAGCAAAATAGAATGATTTTTTTTTGGCGATTAAGATGGTGAACGCAAAAAAAATTACCGAATAAATGATTAAAATGCATTTGTTTAGACGGAACCACGTTCGCAAAGTGTCCAGAATCATGAAAAGTATGGGAAACCTGGAATTATCGGGGAATTTTTTATAAACCTGGAATTTTTAGACTTTTGCAAGTCAACGTAAAAATTTCGCGTCATCACGTATCAAAAATAGATATACTTTCAAATCGCTGTAACGGTTATAATATATAACGTTTGTACCAATATAAGGCGTACGGTAAAATTGGTGCGTACTAAAACCCTACCAGCTGTTCTGTAAGCCGATAGATGGCAACTAATACAGTCTTCTTCAAATCGATTGTCTTGGTCTGGCGATGGACTTGCAAACTGAAATAGCAGAATCACGTCTTTCTATAATTCTGGAAAATTTAGTGCAAAATGATTTTTTTTTTAGGCTAGTAAAGCCGATTTAATTGTAAGATAGTTTAGAAACATCATTAGTTTAGAAGCAACTAAGGAGACATTGGAATCGTTCACTTTTGGATTATTACGATTGAAATGTTTGGTGTAGAAAAATACGTGGGATTATTTAGTTTGATAAAAACTATTATGATCTTGTCGCATGGCAATGTAGCTCTTGAGCGTGGGTTTTCTGTCAATAAAGAAGGTATTAAGGAGACTGAATCCACACCAACAAGATGGCCTTACAAATCGGAGACCATGCACCTTTAAAGAAAATAAAAATGCTATTTTCCTGATGCCTACGCCATAGCTAAATACATACTACATGGAATAATGCAACCCCATATTTTTCTTCATAAAAAGGAATGTCAACAGACTTGGGAAAACTACAGACTCATTAGTTTGCTAAATCATCTTTACAAGCTCTAGACCAAAATCATTACCCATAGACTATAATTTTAGCATTCCAAAGAACAGGCAGTTTTCCGAAATAAGTTTGGTATTAACAACTACCTACATTACATAAAGGCACTTAAAGAAAAATACGTCGAGTTCTGGCTTTCGTCGACTTCCGAAAAGCATCCTGGTACAGCTAATTAATTCAAGATATATATATATATATATATATATATATATATATATATATATATATCCATCCATGACTGGAAACATGCATGAAACTATCAGAAACATAAAAGTTGAAAGGGCAGTTAGACAATGCGGTACCTTATCACTCAAACTTTTTACATGATAGTTCTTAAACACTCTTTTAGAAGACTGGACTAGAGTAACAGCAGACTACGTATTGAGGATGAGATGCTCTCACATCTGCGATACGTCGACGATATAGTCATTATCTCGAACAATCTAGAAGAAATAAAAACCATGCTAGATGAACTAGCGATAACACAAATGGAGGCTGGATAATTTATGGCAAACCTAGTTCCGAGCGAAAATCTAAAGATAGGAATAAAGGAAATAGCGCTAGTAACAAAATAGCGCCAGTCACGAAATATGAATATCTTGGTCACGAGTTACAGAAAAGAATAATCCTAGCATAGGCGACATATGAGGTTCTAAGGTGAATGAAAAAGTCTATATTGGGATTGACGTATTAGAGACAGAGTGAGAAATGAAGAACAGGCATCACTGACATCGTAGAAAGGATGACAAGATTTAAGTGGAACTGGACAGGTCTCATAGGTAGGATGAGTGAGGTACGATGGAGGCCTAAAATTATAAACTGGACGCCTTGGGTTGACAAATAAAGTAAAGGCAGACCACGTACAATATGAACAGATGGTATCAAGAGATTCTCTAGTAATTGGTTGCAAGCGGCTCAGGATAGACAGGGATGGAGAGTTCAAGATATATCCAATAATAGATGCAGAGGGCTGGATGACTATGATGATGAATATATACTCTTTAACTATTGTGAAAGTTAATTAGAGAACTTTGTCAAACTTTTACTGCCTTTAAAGGGTATAATTTTTATGATTGCTGTTTATAGTGAAATTGGGTCTTGATGATTTATCCAATACGGTTTTAAATTAGTTTGGAGTTTAATAATTGAACTATTAGTTATTGATCTAATAAATATTCTTTCACTAAATTCGTAGTAAAGTCTATTAAATAATAAAGTCTGAAGTTTTCAAACTATCAGCAACTTTTGTCTTTTTTTTTTTATCTTGGGTTGGGTGTGGCTCAGATCAAGGAAATACACTTAATATAATATACATATCTATTCTTTTAGGTGATAATATTATGACGGCCATTTCAGTAGCAAGAGATTGCGGCATGGTAAATACGTATGACAATATTTATATATTAAGTGTGACAGAAACTGAAAGCCTCAATGAAATACCCAGTATTGTTATTCAAAAAGCTGGAGCCGGGTGTCAGTCGGAGGGTGTTGCTATTAATATATACGATTCGGTAAGATTTTTTTTTATTGTGGGATGTTCTAGAAGATAATAACACTAGTTTACAGTATATCTGTTGCCGAAGAAATTTTAGCTGTTGACTACATGTGATATGCTAATTTCAAATATATGAGTACAATTTTTTTATCAGCTCTAGTTTCTGAGTTTCAGCTATGCAGGTATAAAACAGAAAAAAACATATATTTACTAAGAAATAATTTATTAAAAATCAAGTTAATCATTGAGTTCTAAAAAACTTTGTTTTAAAGCCCTTCTCTGATGTGTAGACTTAGGAAAATGACGTGTCAGAGACCAACAATAGTCAGACATCATATTCGTATGCCAGAAACCCTGATAGCGCTCTTCCATGACGCTAAATTGAGTATCTTTCGTAAGTTGTCTAATTTGAGGGCCATCAAAAATACAGGCTTTAATTTTTTCCATACTGAGCTGAGGAGATTTATAGCAAATGTAAGAAAATCAGTCCCTGTCTTTATCTAATGACTTAACAAACTGTTTCATGATGCCCAGTTTTATATGTAGTGGTGGAAGGATAATTTTGTCACGAGCTAGTAGTAAATTCTGGACTATATTTTGCTTACCAGGCTTCATATTTTTTCTCAAGGGTCAGTTTCTACTTACCCAATGCTTTTGTTTAGCTCTACTATCCCAAAGACATATAAAACAGAGAAACTTAGTGTAACCACTTTGTTGACCAAGAAGAATGTTCACCATTTTCAAATCAACACAAATTTGCCACATATGGTCATTGTACTGTATTTTATTTAAGACTAACGAGATGTTACAATATTCTTCCTTTAACTTTATACTGTGGGCAATAGGTACCCCAGCGTATTTATTTCCATTATGTAACAGAATACATTTTAGGCTACGTTTTGAGCTGTCAATGAATAAACGCTAGTCGTTTGGTTCGTATTGTTTCAAGCCCATTTTTATCAACAAGTTTTTAATGTCTGAACCAAAGGTAATACCATTTTTTTCGGAAAAATAACGCCGTAATTCTTTATCTCTTTCACGATAAAAAGTTATTTTAGTGTTTGAGGAAATTAAATTTTTTTCTTTCAGTCTTGATGCAAACAATTCTGAAGCTTGTTTAGAAAGATTTAAATCTCTTACAAGATCATCTAACTCATTTTGGGAAAAGCATTTTGGCTTATTTGATATACCTTCAAAATCAGCATCATTTTGTGATGAGTTTTGTCCTTCCTTGTCTTGTTCTAAGGGTTCAGATATATTTTTAGGGATTGAAAAGTCAGGTGAATAGTGCACTGGACCTTGAACACAACTAGTACGTGGGTACTGCCATTTAGCTCGATTTTTAGTGTTTAGACCGTTTACGTTCACGCTACAAAAGTAACAGTCTTCGAGATGATTTTGTGGTTTTCGCTAAATAGTCGGTGTTCCAAATTTAAAGGTACTCCTTTTACTACTTTTCCATAATCTTAAATATTCCATACACGATGTACAAACACAATTAGGAGCCCAAGACTTTTCATTTTTATCTAAGAGCATCCCAAGATACTCAAAATAGGTATTTTTCACCAACTCTGATATAACTTTTCTACAATTGTTAAACACATATTCTCCGCATATTTAGCAAAAACGTCTCCTTGAACTACTCATGATGCAAAAACTTCAGATACTTATTTTAACACAGTAAATTAGGCACGTTATCGATAAGTAAATATGCATAAATGATAAAAATCAAAAAACAAAGTAACTCGAGCTGCACAAAAATTTTTGAGTTTAGATTTGACAAAAACAGGTCATAAGTGAATATTATTAACCATAAAATTCACGGCAACAGACAAAAAGTTAAATTTTGTAAACTAGTGTAATAGGGGATGTCAAGTTGGCATTGAGGCATGTCAAAATTAACATCGAAAAGCATCAAGATCATCATATTAATTGATACGTCATATAACAAAAATAATTCAAGACGATGCAAGTACGGACAACTATCGTCCTTTTTTATATTGAGGTTACTATCTTAATGACACTTGCTGCTTTTACGTCCTATTTTAGAATTGTCATTTTGCTATCGATGGAAAGACCTGGTCAAAACTTAGATCACATTACGATCAAGTGATACCTGGACTTTTGGTGCGGTCAACGATATTTGCTAGATTCCAGCCAGATCAAAAAACTCAATTAGTTACATCATTACAGGAATTGGATTATGTTGTATCTATGGTTGGAGACGGAGCTAATGATTGCGGGGTAAGAAAATAAAATATATTTTTTTTTTGGAAAAAAAAGGTTCATTTGTGGAATAGACAATCCCTGAAGATACTATTATTTGTTTTAGGCCTTAAAGGCAGCCCATGTAGGTGTGTCGTTATCACCTGCAGAAGCAAGTGTAGCAGCTCCATTTACCTCAGGAATACCCAATATTTCCTGCTTAATATGGTTAATTTTGGAAGGGAGGTGTGCGTTGGTCACCAGTTTCGCTACTTTCAAATATATGGCTCTCTATAGTTTGATACAGTTCTTTACAATACTTATACTGTATAAGGTATGACCACAATTTTTTTATAAAAATTAATTTGTTTATTTAGAATTTTGCATACTTGGGATATAATTAGAAAAAAAACTATTTTGTTTTTCTTTTCTTTTTAGTGCCATTCCATACTAGGAGATTTTCAGTTTTTATATATTGATCTGATTATAACTACAAGCTTAGCGGTAACAATGGGTCATCAAGGTAATAAGTGAAAAAATTTCATAACATTTTAGCACAGTACAACCAAAATAACCAGTAGGTTAACTCCTCTGCGCGCCACTCAAAACAAAGGAATATTTGAAAATTTGATGTGTCCTCGCTCCAAAATACATCTGTTCTGAAAATATTATTAATTTGAGCGTCTTACTGAATAACTATCCAAACTTTTAAATGGACATGTATTGTTTTAGAATAAATAAAAAGAGTCGTATACTTATGTTATCTAATTAGGCTTTACAAAGATCATACCTCTATGGTCTAATAGTAATTCTCGTTGAAACTAAGTCATGTAGCGTTGGCCAAGGTCCCAGAAAGTCCAGCGATTTTTTGAATAAATATTTATAGAGATATTTTGGTTGTCACTTTGGTTGTAATTTGGTTTCAATATATAGTCCAAACGGTATATATCTTTATGACAAATGCATCAAACTAGTGACATTATTTTTTGGCAACTATAACAGGATGGGAGTGGCCCATTCTACTATTTTCTTTTTCCGTTATTTAACAAGAAATTTGTCGAATGATTTATAAGCAAGTTTCACAAACTAAATATATTTAAGAACGAAAAATATTATACACAAAAATTTTAAAATCGAAGTTCTTCCTTCTATATACACACATCGATAACTTTATATCCCGTTTGTACAGGGTTATTTAATGAGGAGTTTAAATGCTTATAATGCATTCATTATTTTAAGTGAAATTTTAAATATGAAATGAGAGATTTTAATAGCGGATTAAAATAATGAACAAAAACCAAACTGAATATGAAGTAAAATCGATATGACCAAAAATAATGATCATTTTCTAATTTATTGTATATTTAAGAAAAAGGAACAACGGGTAATTAATATTTTTATTGGGCAGGTTATAAAATATTTAATTAATATATCACTACATTTTATACGGTTCGAAAATCACTAATTCGATTTACCTGCCTTTCTTTTTCATTTATTACTTTAGTGTTTTTTTCTGGTCTAAGACTTTATTTTATCTGTCTGTAATTTAGATATTTTACTGCTCATGATGAAAATTTGTGCTTTCGAAACACGTACAGTACTTTGTCAGAACTGAACTAGAACTTTTTAACACACTAGTGGAGTAGAAAAATAAGCACTATAAAGGGTTTCTTAATACAATATAATAACAATAGTCTAAAACCTACAGGGTATCCAGAGTTTAAAGTCACAAACACTAAACACTACAATATTAAGTAGCGGCACAAAGTATCTAAACTATTTTATATCTTAATATAATAAGAATATCACGACTTTCTAGACCAAGTACATAAAATGCGTTTAATAATATTTTATAGCCATTACTATAGAACGACAAAGTAAAGACGCTGTGAGGTGACGTTATGTATTAAAATTCTTCTTAAAGAAAACAGCCGTTTTTTGTGCTTCTTCTTTGTTACGGCCCTGTGAGGCAATTTTATCTCTTTCATTATTATGGATAAATATAAGGAGAGAAAACGGCTAAATGTTTTAGTATTTTACTACTCCTACTGCATCTGGAATAGATAAGTGTAGATATTTTGTAGAATTATTAAATTTTAGATAACAGAACATGTTAAAAATTATAAAACAAATATAAATGTTGGTTTAATTTTAGAAATAATTTATTTTTTTTTACTCCGAGAAGGAGACAGAAAATCGAAATGAACAACCCTATTTATATTTACGAGGAACATTTTTTTTGGATATATGACAACTAAAAACCATTACAGTTATTTGCAGCATGATTTCATTAAGAAGATTTAAGAGTTAAATCCGATCTAGTTGCCATAAAATTTAAATCTCATAGTCGGCCAGTTTTATTTGGCTTATAATATTGTCACAATTTATATTACATATGTTAAAAAGTAAATGCTATAATAGGGATATTAAGGATAAGAAC
Organism: Diaprepes abbreviatus; assembly: GCA_034092305.1. Lineage (NCBI taxonomy): Eukaryota > Metazoa > Arthropoda > Insecta > Coleoptera > Curculionidae > Diaprepes > Diaprepes abbreviatus. The sequence goes on along the minus strand of JASJET010000204.1, from coordinate 1,325,213 downwards.
CTTACGATAAAGATGTGCAATATGTAAAAGTAATAGCTGTATCTCGAAAATAAATAAAGTTTTCCATTTTTGCCGGTTCTGTCGTAAAACAAAATTATTTTTTATTCCTCTATTTTTAGGGTTTAAAAATTGCTTGACTTATTGTTGCTCTTGTCAGTTTAAGCCCTCTGCTGTCAATTTAGGACAGTTTTAAATTTAACATCTTAGTGAATCCGGCTGTATCATTTTATATTTATTAGTCATTGAAAATCTGTACTAATATGATAAACAAGTAAAGTTGTTTGTTTGCTAACGGGGGTTTCGGGAACTTCCGAGACTATTTTAAAAATTCTCTGTGGGTATACGGGCTACATTTTATCCGATTTTATAGAAAAGAAATGGGTGTTAAAAATGATGAAAGTGTTCTCAGTTTCCATGCATGCATATCAGATCTTAGACGAGTAGTGGTGTTAAATTTGACTTAATTGAAATATAATATAGTGGAAAAGATAAAACATGAAATGACAAACAGAGTGGTTTTGGGAATTAAATATTTTCGTGCGGGGTATGAGACACAGCTATTAAAATGCGTAATCTTCTCATAAATATCAGGTCGTCAAGAAATTAAATTCGGTTTTATAGTGTGAAATAAAACTCATTTTTTTAATACAAAGTATAAACTTTAATAATATATTTTGGTCCAAACTAAACTAATTGCGATTTAAGGTCATCATCGTTTGTAAAATTTTACCATTCAAAGAGTTCTACAAACTTCGAAATAAATGGTAATCAGATGGTGTCAGGTCAGTGCTATATGGGGGATGCGACATTTCGTGCCAACCAAGCTTCAATAATTTCCTACGAGTTACTAAAGATGAGTGAGGCTTTGCATTATCATGATTGAACACAATTCCTTTGCGATTTGCCAGTTCTGGTCTTTTTTCTTTGATTGATTTGATTCATTCTGTTTCATTAGTTGTTGACAGTAAATATCTGAATTGATCATCCGGCCTCTTGGAAGCAGCTCGAAATACACAACATCTTTGTAGTACCGCCAAATTGACAGCAAGACCTTTTTTGGATACATTTCTGCTTTAGGTGTGGTTTGTGCGGGTTTATCACGCTTGGACTATGATGGTTTTCGAATGATGTTACTATATTCACTCACTGGTGGTCGCAAATATTTTTATGGAATGGTTCGAGACGTTTGCAATTGAATCCACATCTAAGAAACCAAAGTAATGGCTCAAATACGTAGACGATACTTTTATTATTTGGAGTGGAAACGACGAAGAACTTCGAAACTTCCTTTTTCATCTCAACAATATCAGTCCAACTATTAAACTCACCATGGATAAGGAAGTAGAAAATCAGTTACCATTCTTAGATGTCTTGGTTGAAAGAAATGGCAGACAAATTCGAACTTCGGTTTACAGAAAAGCCGCGCACACAGGACAATACCTTAATTATTTATCGAATCACTCCAACAACACCAAACAAGGAATTACAAGAAATCTCGTAGATAGAGCCTTAACTCTCTGCAACTCCAACGAGAACTTGATGAAAGAGATTGATTACATTAAAAATGATCTGACAGCCAACGGATACCCAATATATCTAGTGGATAAATTTCTTGAACAACGCAGAAATAGGACAATATCGACAACGAATGAAGAACGAAAACCAGTATTGAACATCCCCTATGTTAAAGGCATTTCAGAAAAAGTTAGAAGGATAGGAAAAAGATATAGAATCAACGTTGTTTTCAATTCAAATAACTCTCTGAGAAGTCGGCTCACTAGGGTCAAACCAACAACTCAAAGAGACATGAAGAACTGTATATATCAGATACCATGTGAATGTGGCAATTCCTACATTGGCGAAACAAAGAGACCTCTTGACGTAAGGATCAAGAAACACCAAAAATGCACATCTCGAGGAGAAACAGAAAAATCTGGTGCCGCCAACCATGCCTGGACTCATGGACACCACATAAAATGGTCTGAAGCTAAAATACTACACCGACAAAAATATTGGAGAAAACGGAAATTCAGAGAAGCCGCGGTTATACATCAGAACCCGAGTTGTTTTAGTAAACCATCTTTAGACATAAGAGAAGTGTGGAAAGCACTTCTTAGTAATTGTAAACTAAAACTAAATGCAGCATAAAAATATGATTTTGTTATAGCAGGCATGACTGCACCCATCTCAGTCATGCTCTACTGCATTTACTTTTAGTATAAATAGTCATGTAGCTAAGGGATTTATTTAGTTTCACTTGAAAACGGCTAGAGATAAAATAATAGAAATAAAGACAATGGAAGTCCAACAGATATCTACTATTTCGCAAGAAACATCATTGTCTATGACCTTCAAACAAACACATGTTACTATAAATTTTCCATAACCAGTAATGATTCTTTTGCAAAAAGGGTCGATTTCGTTGTGCATGAGATGCATATAGTAAATATTGATTGGTTGTGGTGTGGTCGTTCGGCACTCCATGTTAAAATTGACTTTACATTAACAGCTACCAACAAAATTTCGTACAAGTTGTGTCAAAATAACCTAAATGCCACTGATATCAAATGTCAAAAAGAAAAAACCATAACACTGACAGAAGTTCTTCAAAACAATTACCACGCTCCCTATGTGTGACAAACTATTTTCTTGCCGACCCAATATATAAGTAAAAACAGCGGAATTTTGGGAAATAATATGACGTTTGTGAGGCAGTAACGCCGTAAGCGAAAGCAACAGACAAATAGTTGCGATATACCGGTTTTAATGGTTTATGGAAATGTTTTCGTTATTTCGTAGAATCTACGTCTTAGGAACATTAGAAGTAAATTAAAAAAAAAGAATAAGGAACTTATTGATCCGGCCGACTTGAAAAACTTCAACTTGTGTTGTTTAGTGTTTCATTTTAAAAAAGTACGTTTTAAGTAGTATCTTCAAAGTGATATACTCAATTATGATTTCATAAATGTAAGCTTTAAAAATAAACATTTGTGTAGTGAAAAAAAAACTAGTAATAATGCTTTTTAATCTACAATATTAAAAATATCGCTTAATTTTAGGACCAGCAAAATTTCTTTGTCCAAAACGACCAATGTCTTCTTTAGTGTCTGCCAAAAATCTTATACCATTACTACTTCAAATCGCCGCATGTGCCTTTTTCCAATTAGGAGCTCTGTATTACCTCTACAAACAAGATTGGTTTGATCCAATCCGTTCCAATGTGGAGGGAGAAGTTATCGTATCATGGGAAAATACGGTACTGTTTACAGTTTCGTGTTATCAGTACGTTATTTTGGCTTGGCACTTTTCGAAGGGACCACCGTATAGGTAAGTAATTCAGATGAATTCTTTCTCAATTCAACGCGTATACATAGTGTACCATTTTAACTAATTTACGCCAGATAAATAAGCCAGCGAAAAAGATTTTCCATAAAAGTTATAAGGTTAACAGATGGATATGTGTGTAATTAACCCATGTTGAAGTCGAACTTTAATGTCATTCAGAGGTCAAATCAAGTTGATTTTTTTTTTAAAATAGAACCCTTGTTCCACTATTTCTACTTCAATAAGTAAAAAATTTCTCAAGGACATCAGACTAGAAAATCACGTTTTAGGGTTTAAAGAGAGACATGCAAGGATGACCTTGATCTATGTATCTATGTATGTATGTCAAGATGGGGATAGGTGTACTGGGACATGAAAGTTTTGTTATGTCCCTCTTCTGCTGTTTAGTCGTTGGAGACGCCTTGCCAACTAAAACAATTCTAATTATTTTAGAAAACGTGGAAGGGCTTCAGATTGGGTGAATTTCTTCTTCCGTTTGATATGCTGCGAGGTATCGCATCCTAGGGTTTTACAAGGTACTGCATTCTGAAAAATAATGGATAGAGCAAAATCACCATTCTTCTCTCTTTGCTAGTCCAAGTTTCTTGTTTTATCCCCTCACATAGCAGTGCCCTGTTATGATTCTTATTAGAATTCAGAGTTGGTTTTTATTTTGGCTAATACATTCCTTAAATTTCTTATGGTTATAATTTTCTAGAAATATCTTTGCTTGTCTCATTCCTTGTATATTTGTCCAATAATTTGATCTGTGTTTTTTTCTTCTCTTTTTAGTTCTATCAGTATTGCGTTGTTGCTCATCCTACAAAAAATTCTGATCTCAGAAATGGTGTTTCACTTCTTTTTTTGCGGGTTTATCTATTATTTCACTTTCTTCTACTCATGAGGGCTTTGGCATCCATAGGAGCTTGATTGGTTTTGCTACACTGGTACTTGTTGTAAAGGCGCTAGAGATTATCTCGAAGGAGCAGAACAGAGCTGAAAGCTAGAGGCGGAACCAGCAAGCAAAGTACCAAGCTAGCCCCTATGCCGTAGAGTAGGGGTGGGTATTTCTAAAGGGCGCCACTGAATTTTGCCGGGCCAATCCAGAAACCTCCCCACGTTGTTGCTTGGGTCTAGCGTTCAACTCAGTTCTCTAATTTGCTACACCAAATATCAAAAAAATAAAAATAAAACGGACAAGAAGCTTATGGGTCAAATGAAACTCTAAAAGTGTTTTAATACTAATCACACTCTTTATTTCCTGATAAAAATAGTGGATTTCCTAGTGTCCAGAGGGTGGATCTGGACTTTCTTATGCCCAGAAAGTGGATCTGGATATTCTTCTACCCCGAGGGTGGATTGCTGTTTGTATCCCTAAGAGTGGATATGGGTATTCTTTTACCCTCAAGGGTGGATGTATGTTGTTTTCTTGACCCCAAAGGGTGGACCCCGATTTTCTGGGGTCAGACTGATTCCTTCGTTGACCCGTGCAAACTGCCCAAATTCCCTGTGTCCAGGTTTATCCTGATAAAATAAACCATAACCAACGTGGCAGAAGTTACGGTACACACAAACTCAACAAAATTACGGAGATTGTCTTCGACTTTCCATCTCAGAATCCCCAAAATTTGGCCACTAAAAATTGAGATGGAAGTCTGCAGCTGCTTCGGTCGAATCATACCAGGAAAAAGTGGAAAATTAAGGCAAAACGGCCTCCATTTATAACCATGGCCCTGCTTGCGCACTAATCGACTTCCGTTAGGCGCGTTCAATTACCATGTGTGAAAGAAAAGACAGCTAAAAAAAGACATTGGGTAATAACAGTCGGCTGAAATGCATTAATTAGTTAATCATTAGCATTTTCCACTCACAACAAGAATAATAAATCTAATAAGTATCCCAGTAGTTATTTTTAAATTCAAGAAATATAAATTATTACATCAATAGAAATTACCAGATTTCTACAACCCAATATACCTAAAATCCCAACAAATACAAATATAAATGGTTGGAAAAAAAAACAAGCTCTATCTGAATAAAAAAAAGTTTGATATTAATAAGAAAATACCTAAGCGTAGCGTAGTGAAATACCAAAGTAGGACAAAATAAAGGCAAATATAAAATTAATCGAAACTGTACTTAATGAAGTACTTGTCTTCAAGGAATCCCCAGGAAATACTTAAGGAAAATGATACTGTGTTGCCCATAACGAATTTGCAAAATAAGGTTAAATTAAATAACTTAGCCATAGTGAGCTTAAGCGCAAAATTGAACCGTGACACTCTAAACATTCCCGGAGCTGTGTGCATGAGATTCCTAATTCCCTTCGTTATTTTCGAATTATCTGTATTCCATTTAATTAAGTTTCTGCTAAGTTTTTTAATAGTATTTCTGTTTCATTTACTTTTACTACTCGACATTGTGTTTGTCTTTCACGAATTTTATATTTCATCTGTGCCATGTCCCAAGATTGCTGATTTCTAGATGAGATATGAGGCCTGTATTCCTCAGTATTCTACGTATTGTTTTCTTTGCCATACTCTTCGCAAATATATGTAGATATATTGGATTTAGAATTACTTCCATAGCCGTCGTTGGACACTTTTTCATTGTTCCAGTTATTCATGTATAGGATCGTCTTCTAACTTTTGGGAGATTAACTCTCCTGTTGGCTTGACTCATTCATTTACTTCAGATTATTGCCTCATATCTTTTGATTTGACAAAAGTATACATTTGTTGGATCACTGTAAAAAAACTATAAGCATGACACTAGATGAATATTCAAAACGCAAGAAGAAATTTTAACGCCAATCTCATTCATTCATCTGAAAATAAAAGTGAAATATTTTGATAAACAGTCAATAAAAATATTAGTAACACCAAAAAGCATCTGTGCCAAAAATTATGGTTGTTGATGATGGTCTAAAGGTTAATGACTCTCAGGATATTGCTGATGCATTCAGTGATTTTTTTGTACCGTTAGTCAACAGTTTGACAGAGATATTTAAACATAACAATAACATGCAGCACTAAATAAAGAAAAATTGCCCACAAACAATTTTTTTAAAACCAATAACTGTTCATGAGATGAACAAATTTTATTTTCTGTATCTAAAAAGAAAACTGCAGGACCAGACGAGATTCCCAGTAACTTTCTCGGAAAGTGTGCAAAGTCTATTGCCGATCCTCTTCATTTCTTAGTAAATTTATCGTTTGAAAAAGGCTACTTTTTTGAAATACTAAAGAATGCTTCTGTTATACTGATTTTTAAACAGGTTAATGTACTGGATAACTACAGACCGAGAGCATTGGTACTAATGGTGTCGGAGATTTTTGAAAGGATTTTTAAAGTAAGGCGATGGTTCACTTAGGTGGTCAAGGTATCCACGCCTGTTTACCGAAGCTAACCGTCGCCAGGCTCGGTTAGAACCTAGATGGGGTAACGCTTAGGGAGGCCGAGTGATGGTGGTAGGTTCAGTCGCTAAATGGTCTTATTTACTGATGTTTAATCCTAATCATTTTAATTTTTTTAGAGACTTGCTGAATATTTAGAAAAATATAATATACTCACTGGCAGCCAATCTGGCTTTCACTTTGGTGAATCAACGGAAGATGCTATTTTCGCTTTCTATCAGAAAATATTAAGTAATGTAGAAGCTAAACTTAAAACTATTGGTATACTTTAAGAAGGCTTTCGACACTATAAGCCATTCATTGCTGTTTGATAAACTGGATAATTACGGAATTGGAGAAGCAGCTTTAAGCTGAATCCGTTCTTTTCTTGAGAACAAATTCCAGTCAGTCTTGGGTGGGTGAATAAATAAAGTTGGATCGAGGAGGACTGTGATGAATACTGGCGCCTTAGAGCGGTGTTTTGGTCCCATTTTGTTTCTTGTCTATATTAATTTTCCGTTGTTCAATAGTAAAAGCTTTATGTCAGAGGACACTTCTGCGATAATCGAAGGTCAGGGTAAATATGTTTTTAGTGAAGCTGCGTTCGAATCTGTAAGGCATATATTAACCTGGTCTGGTATTAAACCCCATAAAATTAAGTTTTATTGTTTTTACTTCTGTATGAGTTTGAAGGGAGTAAAATTATTGAAAACAATTAAGTTTTTAAACATTACTATTGATCGGCGTTTGCCTGGGACGCTTTTATTATTTTAGTATACAACAAGTTAGTCCCTCGAGATCAGGTCGCGGTGGATGTATTAGAACATTTCATTAGAGGCGTGTTTATACACATTATATGTACCTCTCTACATATGCAGAAGGTTCTGATTGCACGGAAGAGGATAATCTAGATCATGTTCTGTATGGTCTCGTGTGAATCTTGAAAGTGTAGATTTGCTGAGGGATAATTTCTCAGAATTATTGGTATTTATATTCTGGAGAATGCTTTGAATTTGTTCAGTAGGTGTGGAGTATTGGATTCTTATGAGTGTAGAAGTAGGGTAATTTGTATATTTCCTTTTCTAGAATCGGTCAGCATGAAGGGGCTTCATTAGTAACCTCTTTAAAGGTTTCTAATTACCTTAAGAACCACGGACAGAAATAAAAAAAAAACCGCGCTTGTTCTTTGCTACTAGGTCATATTAGTCTCTTGGTAAGTTCTTCCTCGAAGCTGTTTAACATTGTATTAAATTGTTTGTTGAGTTACCACATTCCATTTTATATTCTCACTTTGTGTAATTTAAAATTTATTTTAGTAGGTAGCTCTGTAAGTGATCCTGTTTTATTTTTGGAAATGAGATCATTATTTGACAATTCCAGTACATTTTACTAATGTCGATGGAAATATTGATTTGATTTGATTGATTTCACTGTTACAATGTACTTTCACTGTAGAATATTTGGGCTAGTGCCCCAATTTTTTACCACGAAGTTTCTACAGATCATTAGCCCTTTTGCAGAAACTTAACCTAAAGATTACCTAGATTTTTAGCTCGAAGTCGAATTTCAAAGCCATTAAATTACTTTTGCCAAATATGGTCCTTATTTTGATATTAGCAATAGAAACTACAGAAATTTTAAAAACCTTAATGGAATATCGAGGAATAGGTCTTCAAATATGCAGTAAAATATCAAATATAAGTTTTTTAAATTTAATATTATTATTTGCGAAATATGTCTCCAAAGTTGCTTGCCATGTGTCCCCTCTTTTTAACAGTAGATTTTAAAAATCTGAAATAGGTGATATAACACTTTTTAGTGTTTTCAATGTAAGATGGCACTATTAAATTACATTTTTTATTTTATGAGATTTAAAAAAAAAACTTTAAAATTTATTCTCGGATATTTCAATATTTCGATAAAAAAATAAAAAGTAACATGTAAATTTGTTTTCTGGATAAAACAAGAAGGAAAAAGAAAAGTAGAAACAACTGCTACGCAGCTCTAATGTAATGTGTATCTGACACGCCCTTGGCCAGATTTTATTATGACCATTAATTGCAATGTTTTCTTTTTTAGAAAATCTACTTTTACAAATACTTGGTTGATAATAAGTATAGTTTTTCTAACCGGTTTGACGACGTTCATGATGATTGATCCTTGCAAGAAATTAGCTAAATTTATGGACTTGATTTATTTGCCACATAAAGCATTTGAGAAACGTCATTTTAGATATTTCCTTCTGTTGTTCCCGTTGGCTCATTTTATTATTGCTGGTATAATAGAGGTAAACATTATTATAATTATTATTATTATGTCGGAGTGAAATTTGTGAGATTTCTTTAATTTTTCTAATATCTTCGATATTAAAACTCCATGTTTGTAAAATCTTTTAGAAATTTATTGGTGATCGCGCATGGCTCAAAAAAGTCTTCCAGTTTATTTTGTGTAAAAAGATGCCAAAGAATAAGTACAAAAGATTGCTCCAAGATCAGAACTTTATCGAATATTTAAATTCATTGCAGCCAATCTACGACGGATCTCTGTAGCATATAAAATAATCTGTTCAATTTATATAGATTTTGCCATTTTACAATCTAGGATTAAAATTTTGTTACCATTTATAATTGTTCCCAATTATTTACAGTTTAAGTTTAAATAAAGAATTTTTATATTTACTATTTGGTTTCATTAACTTTTTACAAAACTGCAGACAGAGCAACACACCTAGGAGAAGAAAACTCGGACAAGAAATACCTTGCTCTTCAGGTTAAAGGTTGATACATCTGGTAACTTCTCGATATTGTTAAAGAAGCCAATTCAAACCTTGAAATGGGACGGGAAAACGACGATAAAACAACGCTATGAAACAATGAAAAAAACTAACCACCAACATAGTGGTGATTACTAAAACTAAAGGGAAATGCAAAGGATCTGAAAATCTGGGTAAATACGACCACTTTTATAGCGGGGTGCCAAAGGAAAGTCGTACAGAGCAGGTGTATTCATACTGATTCACAGAAAACTAAGGAAATGGATAACAACAATAAGCTTTATTGTCAAAGACACCAGTTCTTATTGAAAAAGCACAGTTCATAAAAGGGTACTACATACAAATACAAAGTTCATAAAATCAAAAAAGTAAAAAAACACTTATAAGACATAACGCTTGTTGAAAAAAATTAAATAGACACAATATTTTAGGTCAGAAACTGTCAGCATAATATCCCTTGAAGGAATAATACAGATAGTATCCTTTTTACAATATTTCGAAATGCCTATGCGGACTTCTGCTCTTTTATTAACACTGGTAAATGGTTAAATATTTTTATGCTTTCGTAGATTAATGAATTTTAGTAAGACTGGATGTTAGTATCGGTAGTAGTAAGTTATGATACTGGCGGATCATATACTGGTTACCAAGTGACCTGCCTAAGTGCATGCATGTTTTTAAATACCAAACATATAGTCTCCAAAATGAACAAAGATGTTAGAGTCAATATTTTTCTGCTTAAGAATAACGGTCTACACGAGCTCTGTATAACAAACAGTGTGTTTAGAAGATATGAACCGGACATGCCCCAGAACGCTATACTAGATCTAAGGCGAGATTTGATCGATAGCGATACTATTACCTAAACCATCAACCACAACGCTCAGCATGACAGGTTGAAGCCAGCTTTCTCCCAAAAACAGTGATGTGATCTCCACCGTCAATTATAACTCCCAAAACTCCCTATTGTGGTCTACTAACATATCTATATATTTGTCCCCAATGGCAGATATAAAAATAATTTTCCAGATATTCCATGATGCCTCGATGAATTCTTATTCTTAATGGACTTTCTGATGTTTACAAGCTTCGTAATATCGATCAGGAAAAAATAAAAAGAATCACGTGTAACAACAAGTACTTTATTGGTTCTTTTGTGGAATCTAGATTACCAGTCAGCTTGACAGCTATACTACAATAATGATTATTCAGATTATCGCGCGATAACTTTAAATTGTCCTGACGGCTACCATCCAACTTTTATAACGAGTATCATTTAAATTTTGCCTACTCTCCCTCTGCATGTTTCCAGCCCTCTGTCAACATTCAGCGTAAAATCCATTTTGCAGTTTTGTAATGTAATGCAATGAGTGAAAATTCGTGGCAGAAAATTTCAAACCCGTTGTCGTCCATGGATTTGCAAGGTTGGCACGTATCTTCATTTTTCGAATCGAAAATAAGGGACAGCTTTTTGGAATAACTCCATGAGGCATGAACCAGTGATTAAATAAGACTGATGATACTCGATCTTCGACGCTTAGGTCTCGTGGGACCCATTAGATCTTACCATGACCGCAAGTTATTCGAAGCCGATCACCTTTGCGAATCTAAACAGCTTCGTTACCTGACCTTGCTGCATCGCTTTGGGTGATATTATTGTATCTCCGAAATGTCTCTGCTTCAGTCCGTTGAGTGCCAGACTCTTCCTGAGAACACGGTCAACAGTTTCATCCTCCTCCAGACACTGTCTGCATACCGGATCATACGCGACGCTTATTTTAGGAAGATGACCTTGCAAGTGAAAATGTCCCGTCTGCGGTGAAAAAAATACGGACAAATTAATGTTATATTTGCATTGTGCATGTAAAATTAATAATCGCACAAAGAACCAAATTGTACGTCTCATTTAGATGGTCATTAAAGATAAACGGTCCGATAATTCTTTGTCTTAACATTTCGCACCACACATCTACACTCCACCCGTTTTGATGATCCACTTGCTGCATTCAGTGGAAGACAGCCGACAGTGGTTACGTGGTTACTGTTAGTGTATCACGGTATACTATTTTCGTGTGGTATTTCTTAACAACACAGGTAAGAATGACTTTAAAATTTGATTGGGTATAAAGTTTCTATGTCTGGTTAGTTGATCATATGACTGTTTTAAAACACAATAGCACTAGATAATTTGCAAAAAATGTTTTTTAAAAACCGGTCATTACAATAGAACACTGTGTCATAGGCACTCTGGAAGTCTATAGTCATTTCTCTTCGCTCTTGCAGTTTTAGTACTAAACAACTTGAGCTTATTAAGACTTACTAATACCACAAACATAACTTCAAGACTTAGGGAAAAGCTGCTGTTTGGACGGTCAAGTCAGGCCTCCTGTTTTTGCGCTCTACATCAGTACGCTCACGAGATTAATCGCGGGAAGGTTTTTATTAAACACAAATCTATTTAACAAAAATAAATGAAACGAAATTATTTAAAAAGAGAAACTCAAAATTAATATTGTGATATAGCTTAAAAGTACTTAAAATATAAACTCTTAATAGGCCCTCCGTAAATGAAATAAACCCAATTTAAAAATCTTACTTATAAAGAGCCTTCTAAAGATTAATCAAGAAAAAGAATAAAAATACTAAAAATGGCTATTTATATTGTCCAAACAAAACCCTACGAAACGTTTCCGAAGATAAATGAAAAATTAAAAATAAAAACCTTCTTAAAGATCCCGGTTATATGCGTCGCGTAACTTTTTCTAACAGGTTTCAAAACATACAGCGTCTACCGAATCTCAATCCATAACTAAAGACATAACCTAACTTTACAACTCTCGGAACCTTCCCCGATTCAGTCGTTTTAGTACCACCTCGTGATCTTCCACTAACAGAATGATCTTTCGTAACACATCGCTGCTCGCATAGGGTAGTGTCTTCCCCGAAAGTTTGCAACTTTCAGTCTCCTCTTTCGTAGAGGGCGTTAGTCATCCGTGTGTTGAATTTTTAATACTCCTTTAGACCTCGGCTTAATCAAATGATTTTTGTACAAAACTTAATCTAACTATTCTATGTCGTCTTACAATAAAAGCTCATGTCTACCACCATGAAAAAACCCTACTCGCTTTAGTCATTTTCACATTTTCTTATTCTAATTGTCATCGAATAGGTAAAAAATGGTCAACAGACGCGAGCTTTGTACATATAAACAAATAATTATATTGCATTGTAGAGATCTTTTTTTTTTGTTTTCTTATGATGGGAAAATTTGCTAAGCTTACAAACCCTCCCTGGAGTTGCCCACATGTTGAAAGTATCTCCAGCGCTTTATCTTAGACGCTTTACAAAGTGCATCATAAAAAATTTATAGGGTTCCTTTGACAGATTTCTTTTAAAATATTAACGAGGGTACGACCGTTTTGATATTATGTTACATAAATTGTTTGGGTTTATATATTTTCTAGAAATCAAATTAACTGCCTCAAAAGTAATCAATATGAGTTTAGGCTTACGTATGATAACTGATTTATATTACCTTGATATGTAATGATACATTGCGATGGTTCAAATCCATATACATAGTGGCTCAAACGAATTCCTCTGTTTAGTCGAATTTACTTTAAGTTAATCAACATAAAGTGAATAAAAGTTATTTTGAACTTTTGTTCCTTTACAGCTTCGTAGTTTATAGATCAATAAAAATCCAGAGCAGTTTTAAAAACTTTATTGATTCTTTTCTAAACTAGTATTACCTTGTATATTCCACCAAGAATAAAATATGTACTTAGAGCCACACAAGAAGAATAGAAAATTGAATTGGGGTTCTAGTAGTTTTTACATAAAATGCTATATATGTGATTTTCAATCGGAAAAACTTATTTTTTCACTTTATAATACGTTATAACTAGTAAAATTATTGTTTCTGTTCGAATCCAGATAAACAGCGAGTACGTCTAACAGTGTTTTTTTTTTCTTTTTTGATATGTAATACTAACTTCAGCTTTCCAAAAAGTTAGTGTAATTAAGCAGATGCACCTAAAATTCATAACCGCAATCTACTACTACTATCGTCGAGATTGTAAATGGTGTTGTGTTCCTCACTTTAACTATGGATAAGGTGTTTTCACTAAATTTTTCTACTAGGAAATTGAAAAATACAAATTCTTTGTGCTGGTTTCCACTTTACCAACGAAGCAAAGATGGTTGCTAAAATGACTTAATTTAGGTTATTTTTAGTTTGTGCTTTTTAAATTGCTGTGAAAAATCTAAACTATACTCAAAACGGTGTATATCTTTAAAAATTTAGTAATTGTAACGGTTTTTAGTTGCCATACATCAAATAAAAAATGTTCCTCGTAAATATAACTAAGGTCGTTCATTTCAATTTTCTGTCTTCCTCTCGGAGTAGAGAAAAATAAGTTATTTTTACAATTGAAACAACATTTATATTTATTTCATAATTTTTAACATGTTTTATTATCTAAAATTTAATAATTCTGCAAAATATCCCATTAATCTATTTATAAAAATATGAACGTTAACACGCTTACCTACTCCGTATCTACTCCAGACAGAATAGAAATTGGAAAATACCAAAGGAGATGATGATTTTTTTTGTGCATAACATTTTTCTTTTTTAAGGATATTTAGTTTGTGAAACTTGCTTATAAAACATTCGACAAATTTCTTGTTAAATAACCGAAAAAGAAAATAGTAGAATGAGCCACTCCGATCCTGTTACAGTTCTCAAAAAAAAAATGTCACTAGTTTGATGCATTTGTCAAATTTTGACGTAAAGATATACAGCGTTTTAACTATAAATACTGTTCATCTGGTTTCTTTTTAACTTCCTAAGCTATAAACAATGTTTTATTAAAATTTAAAATTTTCTATATTTGCTATTGGTAGTTTTAAAAATTAATTTTTCCGATTGGAATTTATCGGCATATTTTTCTATGACATTTAGTGACACAGTTTTTAAAAGTAGTATTCTTGTGAACTGTTTATTAATCCACATTCGTACAAATTTAAAATTGAATTTGCAATAATCCTAGCAGTCTTCTTCTGATATCCTCCACTGGTAAGCATCACAATTGGTATTTTTCTTGATGTCGCTTGATGGAAAACGAACTCGTCACGTATTATAATACCCTGAAATAAAAATGAAGTTAGATGTAAAAAAAGAGAAGTTATTAAAATAATGTGGAAATTGATATTTACAAAGAACTTGCGTAAATAGAAATAGTGGGCGTAAAAGTCTATTCTTTAAATCTATATTGATATAAAGAGAAGTACTTTTTCGATTTTCCAACGGATTAACTTGACATATTATTGGGAGTTACCCCAGTAATTTAGGCACCAAACTGTCTATGAAGGGATAAATAAAACTTAGCTCAGGTATTCTAGACAATATTCGTACAGCTTCCTTAACGTTTTTGTCTGGAAACCTATTAATATATTTTTTTTATTATGTAAAAAACCATTATTTAATATTTTTTATCAAAGGATTTTGCGAAAAAAACACCTCTAAAAGTAGTAGCTAATAATAGTGCTCTTAAGGAAGGTTCTAGCATCGGTCGCCTGAAAATTTGATTTTTTAAAATACCCCATTATCAGAAATAGAAAAAAAGGCAATGGATAGAATAGGTTTTCACAAATTATTTGATATGTTTCCCTTACATTTTCGCTATATTAAAAAGAAACCTTCGCTTAAACTTCTAGTTATGTGTCCTTTGAATACATGAATAGCACAATAATGATTAAATTGTTTGAAAAAGATCAGAACCGGGAAAAAATTATATATAATTTAATATAATTATATTTAGGTTCTCATATAAAATTATATAAAATATTATATAAAAATATGTAATTATATATAATTATTAATATTTATTTATAATCATATATAATTTGGTATAGATTAGAAAATTTTAAAATACATATTTATATATTATTATATATAAATATATATTCAAATTTATATATATATATATATATATATATATATATATATATATATATATATATATGTTATGTCGGATATTCTCACGGGTGTGATGTGTAATCGAAGGTTTTCGGGCATCCCGTGTATGTGCTGAGTCCCTCTCAGGACTGTAAGGCAGCTGACGTTTCGGTGAAATCTCATTCACCATTTTCAAAGCTCTCTGTATGGCGTCTACGAGCGAACTGACGCCTGCGACTCCGGTGTTGTCGGTACCGTGTGCGCGTCGGATGTGTTCGTTTTCCGAATGGTTCCGGACCATCAGGTGGCGTGACCTGCTGCGCGTCATCGGCCCTGTTGCCAGTGTTTGTGGTTGCGTTGCCGAGTTGTAATCTCTTTCGTTACTAAGTGGTATTGGTTGTTTTGTAAGCAGACCTTTCCAAGTATTAGGCACACGTTGGCTATCATCTCTGCTATTTAAGTTGTTGGGCGTCTTTGCAATTTCAATAGCCTCCCTTATAACTCTTGTGGACATGTTTTCACATCTCGATAGCTTTTGTGTTCCCGATAAATTTATCTTATGTCCTGTGTTTAACCAGTGTTGGGCCAGAGCAGAAGAAGTTGTTTTTTGCTTGACAGCGTCTATAGGTTGGTCTCTTCTGGCGCTTATTTTACGGTTGGTTTGGCCTACGTAAGATGAGCTGCACTCTCCGCATGGAATTTCGTACACTCCCTGGTTTTCTAGAGGGATTCTTTCTTTAGGTGTTGGCAAGAGATCTTTTACTTTACGGTCTGTGGTGAAAATGGTTTCAATGTTGTGTCTCCTGAGAATTCTTGCGATCTTGTCTGTGGTACCTCTTAAATAAGGAACAAAAGCCTTGGAGCTATTCTCTTGGTTTTCGCGATTTTTTGGGGCCAAGTGTTTGTTTTTTAGAACCTTGTCTATATGTTCTTTTTTATAACCGTTCTTTGTTAGGGCTTCCTGCAGTATGTTCATCTCTTTGTGATAATTTTCTGGATCTGTAAGGGACTGCGATCGAAACGCAAGTGATTTCACTACTGTAAATAATTGGGCGGGGTGGTGATGTGAATCGGCGTTGAGGTACCTGTTGGTGTGAGTGGGCTTTCTGTTGACAGTCTGTTGAAAGCAAGCCATCCTATTTTCTTTTCGTAGGATATCCAGAAACGGTAGTTCTCTTTCCTGTTCTGTCTCCATGGTGAATTTAATTTTGGGATGTATACTGTTTACGTGTTCCAGTGTTCCAGGAAACTTTTGAGATTTTCTTCCCCATATTGCCAGATAACGAATGTGTCATCCACGTAACGTAGCCACATTCTTGGTTTATGTGAAGAGGTCTCCAAAGCTTTTGATTCAAAGTCTTCCATAAATAAGTTAGCGAGTGCAGGAGATAGCGGCGATCCCATCGGGGCTCCCTCGACTTGTTTATATCGTTGGCTTTCATAAGTAAAATAGGTGTTATCAAGACAGTGTCTAGCTAATTCGATGATATATTTTGGCAGATTGTATTTGTTTTCTATTACAGAAAGAGCCTCTTTAACTGGTATTTGTGTGAAAAGTGATGTTACGTCAAAACTAACTAGACATTCTTTTTCTTGTAAACGTACGTTTTTGATTATTTCGCAAAATGTTGCGAGTTTTTAACGTAGGAGGCCGTTTTTTCGACGAAGGGTTGGAGAATGGTGGTTAGATGTTTTGCTAGGGCCTGAGTTGGAGAGCCAACAGAGCTTACAATTAGTCTCAAGGGGGCTCCGGGCTTGTGTATTTTGGGTAAGCCATAAAGTTTAGGACATGTGGATGATTTTTCTCTTGGTGTGATCTTCTTCTTTATTTCTTCGGTAAGTGGAGATGCCCGGATCAATGTTTTGGTGGTCTTTTCTAGATAAGTGGTATGGTCTCTGTTTATCGGCTTGTAGGCAGGATCGTTTAACAGGGCGATTATCTTATCATGATAGTCTGTTTTGTTTAGGACCACTGTCGAATTTCCTTTGTCCGCCGGAAGTATTACGATCGAGGTATCTTTGCGCTGGTCTTGTAAGGCTCGATGTTCTGCAGATAGATTACTTTTTGGAGGTTTTGCTTTGCGCAAAACGGCTGAAATTTCTTGGCGGATAGTTTCTGCTGTGTTGTTGTTTATGTTGTTTAGAGCTGTTTTAACTCCACATATTATGTTATCGGTTGGGATACGTGATGGTGCTATCGCGAAATTAAAACCTTTGGTTAAAACACTTTTGGCGGCTGGTGTCAAAACTTTGTCAGATAAGTTGTGTACGACTTCTGGCTCCTCCGTTAGCTGTTTCTTTAAAGGTGCCCTTGATGACTCCTTTAATCGGATAATTTTGCTTTTCCGTCTCTCTGTTCTTATTGAGAAATCAGTTTCGGCCCTTCGATTACATATATATATATATATATATATATATATATATATATATATATATATATATATATATATATATATATATATAATTGTACAAAATTATGCCTGGTTTCTCATGTTAAATTATGTATAACCTTATACAATTTTATTTAATTATATAGATTTATATCTAATTAGATTTATTAATATATTTTCCTATAAATTCTCGGCATGCGTTTTTCCAATTTATTTCATCAAAATTTAATTTTCTTTTTCAATAATAATATTATGAAACGAGTCATAACAAGAACTATATTTAAAATTATTATATTTTTATATGATAATATTTTTCTTTCCCTTTTAAATAATCTCCAAGATATCTTAAGTATAAATACAATACACACTTGTATTTCTATTTATGTTATTTTTAATTATTTATATCTTACAAAAGGGTTCCGAAATTTAGAAATTTCTTTTGATCAATTTGTCGCCTGTAGCCAAGATGGTTTCCATCGCTATGACTGCGGACCACTTGGCGCTTTGCCGTTGGTCATTTGTCTGTACAATTCGTAACCCTTTCGCCTTTTAACCCGAACGTTTAGTTTTACTTCTGCTTTTCGAGTTTTTCTTGTTTTCGATGTAATCCAAGTTTTCGTATTCCAAATTCCTTAGCGTTCGAGTTAACTACTTTTTCTCTAATACTATTGTGCTTCGGCTGTGTATTAGATGTATAGGCCTGATTACACAAATAAAAGATGCACTCTAAATCGTTGTCAATAAAACTATAAGATATAACGCAAAAAAAATTGTTAACCGTAGTGAATGTTAGAAGTTAAGTGAAATAAAAGTTATGTGTAAATATTGTTAAAAATTCAATGTTAATTATTAAAGTCAACTGAATGTAAATCTCACAAGTTGGTATTATTTTTATAAATTAGATCATTTCTCAAACAGAAATAATGTGTATTTCAAAAGATAATAAAAAAAGCCAGTTAAATTTCGATTATTATATAAAATTATATATAATTTATATAATTTTATATAATAATTTATTATATATAATCCTTTGAAAGTAAACCTTAATTTAAAGATATATAAAAATTTGCAGAATTATATATAATCATATAAAATTATGTCGTACCAATTTTCATATCTGATTATACATGATCATTTATATATAATTATACATGATTATATATAACTTTTTTTTTCGGAGAATTGCTTTTCTTTTTTGGCTTTCTAACTAAAATATTCTCTTACCATTTAAAAAATACATCTTTAATTGCTTTTTAATAAATTTAGGTGATTTAGTCTTGGTTTTTATAATTCAAAAAGTCTGTCTTTTGTAAAATTAAACATCAGTATATATAAAAAAAGCTTCAGCTTGATGTCACTTATTTTACTTTACGTTAACTTTGAATCAACATACTTTGACATAATTTACGTTAAAATGTATGTATACTTACTTGTTCTGTTACTGATAAACCTCCCAGTCGGTCCCCAACCAGTACATCAGTACCAGCATTGTAGACTAACAAATCTGGTGGAAATTCTTTTAAAGCATCTAATAAGTTTCTAGAATAAAAATTAACAAAATTATAGTTATGGTTTTAATATATATATAGCATTTCAGCCTTCGTTTAATTTGACGTATATGACGTCGAACATAGTTTCGGCTGGAGCTTACAAATGATGCTATTTGCGATTGGATAGAGGTTCCAGTTTTGTAAAGTTTTTTTCAAGTGTTACGGTTTCAGCCTAATTTCGCTATGACATATTTAGTTAATTTTACCTTGTTTTTGCAAGTACTCACATTGTGGGCTATGCAATATGGTTTTTCTTAAGCATTTGTCATAAATGCTTTGAACAAAAGCGTATTGTACGCTTTATTTTTGGTTTTACTATTTCACGAACCTTCATAATTCTATCAGTATATCGATATTTTACTACTCTGTGCTTGGTTGTTTTTTTATAGACGTGGAATTTACCATTATCTTTTTTTTTTTAAATAGATCTAGGTTTTTCTACGCTTCTTAAGGACGAAAAGTTTCTTCTTTATTAATTATTAAACCAGATTTTATTTAATTGTAGCAAAATAAATAATTATTGGGTGAAATTTTTTTTGACTTTATTCTACGATAAAATGATGTTTATTGGGTTCTATTCGTCTACTATCTACATTACTTTTCAGGAATTGTATTGATCAAATTGTCTGTTCTGGTTAATAAAATTATCATGGTAGTCCTAATTATACACATTTATTATATTGAACTATGTACAATTATGGTCATTTTGGCAACCGCATCATGGCCGTTTTTTTCTGATCAATTTTTTACTTGGGAAGGAAATACATTTACCTGGGCCCATTCGGTCTTAACGAAGCAGAGTCGGAAGCAACTTGTGGTCGACTATTTGACTCCATTTGATAGAATATGTTGGCAGTTGCAATTTTAGTTATTAATTTTCGGTTTCAATACTCTTAAATCTCCGTCCATATTAAAATTATTAAATGTTTGAATGTATATCCAGTTTTATTTTTTCTTAATCCTATCATTACTGGCTGAGTGGATTCTGTAGAAAAAGTACTGTAACGATCGATGGCAGTTTGCAGTTCAACTGATATAGAGCTGCTGGCGCCCTAAATTTACCGAACCTCCTCTCACTGAGCTGTCGGAAATTTGCTTATTAACCAGAATTGCTCTTTTTCTACAAGGCCGCTTTTAGCTAGCTCTATTTAGTAGTAAATTTTGTACTTTATTAACTTTAATTATTATTTTACACACTCTGCTTTCAAACAGAGGAAGGGTATAGCACAACTTAATATTTTTCAATTTGAATGGCATATTTTTCTTTATTGCACATTGATATTCACTAAACAAAGAAAGTAAATTAGCAGAAAAGATCATTTTAACCAAATATATATTTTTTAGGAAACTGTGAATACACACTTAGCCATGTATTCTGCGTGCCAGATAACACCAATTCTATTTTGATATATTTTTGAGTTCTGGTTTCATTTTTGTTCACAACAATAATTTCTCAAGCAACTTGTTCATTTCTTAACTCATTTTAGCTTTACTGAGTCTAAATTACCTTTGATAAATAAGTTACAACGGCTTTACATATACTTTCTATTAATCCCAAAATAGACTTGGAACAAAATTGAAAAAAAAATCACCTTCCCTGGGTGAAAAGTAGAGATGCACTTTTGTTTCGTCCGTAACCTTTCGAGTTGGGTAGCGTTCAAAAATATAGTTAAATATGTCATATAATATTTTTTATTTAATAGCCCTAATTCTCGAAATAAAAGCTTTCAAAGTTACTTATGTGCCTTCCTCTAATTATCCAACGGCAAATTTTTAAAATTAAAAAAAATGGTAAAATAGCACATTATTATTAAGGGTAAGTTGCGTCCGCTTATTTGTGAGACATAAAGAACAATTTAAAATTTAGACGGTGACTATTTGGTAAATTCCCCAGGCCATACATCGATGTTCCAATTACGATATATAAGTGTATGCCTCTTGTTTTACCTAAATTTTGAAAATAATAAGTCGGATAATCAATTAAGCATAGTCGGAGAATTAAAACTAGAACCTACAATGTGCTTGTGTGTAATGTTTTTCATATTTTTTGAATTTTTTTGAGATATATATATATATATATATATATATATATATATATATATATATATATATATATATATATATATATATATAAATTCAAGGGTTTTCTTACTTTTTGACCACTCTTAAATAATTTTCATCATCGATGTAGTAATCTAAAGGAACATTTTTTCTTATTGCCTGCTTCGCTTTTAAATCTTTTGGGTATATCCATTTATTATAAACATCCATTATGTAAACACTATCTGTATTATCTTTAAAGTCATTTTCATAGCCATTTCCTTGATGGGCATCTAAATCTACTATCATTACTTTTTGAACCTGTAAATCAAAAACTTTATGGTGATTTATTATTCCAGCAAACTATGAATATATATGGATCATGATGTTAACACTATAATTTACAGTTTTATAACATTAGATAATCCAGGCCAGTTTAGGCCAAAGTAGAGTATAATTAAAGTTTTAGTTCACCATGTTTAATAATTAAAGAATTTAATTGACATAAATATTTTTTTCTGGAGTTATTGACAATTTTTGTACTAAA
The DNA here is from genome assembly GCA_034092305.1 of Diaprepes abbreviatus. Lineage (NCBI taxonomy): Eukaryota > Metazoa > Arthropoda > Insecta > Coleoptera > Curculionidae > Diaprepes > Diaprepes abbreviatus. The sequence goes on along the minus strand of JASJET010000204.1, from coordinate 1,303,232 downwards.
CAAATAAAGAGAATAATTTTTACCTGTCGTGGAAAATGGTAAAATAAAAAATGTATGAGCAAAGTTATATCGGCATAAGCGCAAAATCCACCACCTTTTGCTGCAGAACAATGATGAAATCCTCCGCCAATATTTATAGACCATCCTCTATCTAATGCTAGTTTGCCAGCTAAAATAGAACCTCCAGTTTGAAACCTAAAAGAAAAATAACTTTACAATGATAAAAAATATTTTCTTTTAATTTCAGTTTACACGGAAAAGTTATAGAAAATCTTGATAAGCATGGCGAGCTCAGAATTGAAATTTATCCATTCCCGTTATTATTTATTACTATATATTATTATTTATGTGGGTTATTGACTACAGTTGCTAGTGACTATGATATTTCTAATTGTTCTAAAAATAAATTTGCTTACCTCATAGGTCGTAAATAGGCCTTTTGAACTAAACAATTAGGTATTAGAACCAAGGGTGCTATCTCTGCTATTCTGGCTACTTTAAAACTACACTGAAAATATCAAAAAGGATTTATAAAACTATTGAAAATTCTTAGATACGACAACTATCTATAGCGCAGGATAACATATTCGATTATGTGGAGTGTGCGTTGTGCACTAATACATTACACAAGTGGTTATGTGCTAAATTTGTTATGTGTAACTTTTCTGAGCTAAGATTTTCGAATTTTCTACAGGTCTTTTTTCCACCACAAAACTAATAACAATTTCTGAATGGATTTAGGCATAAAGTCTCAAGTTTTCATCACATTTAAATAGTTCAAACGCGGTCAATAGGAACTCTGTGAAGTCCTGTTATAGTAGTAGTAATGTCGCTTTGCAGATGGCTCTACAGCAAAATTCTTGAAGAGTTTGTTGCATATTTTAAGTAACAGATTTAGTTAATACTTAGCCAACCTAAGAAGTACACGATACGATAGAATATAGCGAGCCAAAATTCTGTTAAATAGTTCTAAAATATTTTTGATACAGATGTGTAAACAGTTAGTCACTAATAGTTTAGTTCGAATTATTTGTTAAAAGTAACTAGGCGATAAGTTTAGTAAGAACAATAATGGATCTTCTGGTATTTAATTTCTGCAATTTTATCGAACTCTAGCTTATTGTGTTCTTATAATCTAGACTTATAATACGTTTTGAAATCATACTTGATACGTTCATAACCTATGTGGAGCGCCCAATTAGTTTACTGCGATTATCTGTGTTATGGATATTTGTCCTTACCTCAGAGAATAGTATGAAATATGTGAAAATGTTTGTATGAAATTTATTGACGCGATATCTTAGGAACTTAATACACAAAAAATTAGGCAGTCAACATACAGTTACTTTTGTGATGTATCTATGTACAAGCGCAGCGTGAATGGTATCAGTTTACATTATATTATTATCCATAGACGTAAGAAAAATTAATATTACTTAATACAGACTGGAGAGCCTATAGAAGAAAGTTGGTTCACGCTTAAAAAGAGATAGAGCGTTTTCGAGGAGTTTTACCTCTCTAATATCAGTCAGGTGACAGGGATATCCAATGACGTTTGGAGTATCGTGCTTGGCTCCGCCATTAAAAAGAGAGGTACTACTCCTCGAAAATATTCTATCTCTTTTTAAGCGTGAGTCAACTTTCTTCTACATAGATAATATTAATTTCTCTTACGTCTATTGTATAACCTTAAACAACAAGTAGGCTCTACCTGCAAACATTCATTGTGACTTTGACTAGCGCTATAATAAACGATATTTACTGTTACACTCAGTCGTGCATTCTTTGTTAGGCCTTAATGGATAATATTAACATAATTATATAACTACTGACCAGTATAATATAAAGGACGTATTTACGTCGCAGCATTAATTATAACTCAAATAATTTTAAAAATTTGTTCCACAAACTAAATCTCGTAGTTCTGTTAATATAATTATATGGTTTATTTTATCAAAAGCTTTAGAGAAGGCGGTGAACGCCACCTCAACCTGACCTTTATTAAATAACAGTTGACAAGAAGTGAGAAAAGTACTAGTTAATTTTCTGTTATGTCAACCTCTCTTTCTAAATCGATTATTTTATTCTGCTAAGAATTAAGATTTCAGGTTAGTACATTTTCATCATTCATCACTGAGAACCAAAATAAAAAATTGTCCTAGCACAAATAAAACTTAATTATTTGCTAACACTAGTTTTAGATTGCATAATTTTAAGAAATATGCATTTGAAATATTTTCATCATACAAAGCTTGAACTTATCTCTGCGGTTTTCACACTAAATAGGTTTCGAGATTTTATCAAGGCCAAGAAAAACTTAGAGCCGGCACGAAACCTAGAAAACCTACTGCTTATTTTAGTTCCACTGTGTATTTATGTAAGTATATAATTTTGTATTATCAGATTTTTTACCTTTAAACTTTTTAAATATTTTTTCTTATGTACCATTAGGAGGTGTTCTTTTTTTGCTTCGTTTGGCACTACTACAGTCTTCTTTGATATCATACCACTATCACTTAACATCTAAAAACAAAAAGATTTTTTAAAATTCTGTATTAAATTTATCAACAAATGGCATATTCAGGGGACAAACAGGGGCAATAGTTACCGCATATTGCCGATTAAAGGAAAATAAATAGACATACGTGGAAACAAGTTGTTGTTTAATAATTTTGTTTAAGAATAAACTTACTTATATTGAATTTTTCCTAGTTTCTACCACACAATTTTCTGCTTAAGATAATTTTATATTTCAGTAGTTAGAAATTAAATATTTTTTGTGTATTTAGGGTAATACACAGAACCGTGATCAACTCGCCATTGGGCCCAATGTTAGGGGTCTTGAATCGGCACAGGAAGAAGAAGAAGACAAAATCAAGTTTTGAACCACAAAAATATTTTTTTTTTCTCGGTCATGTAGAAGAACTTGTTATAAGCACCTTAAAACTATTTGATGCAGATTCTTGTGTTGGATGTTTTTATAGATGTTGTTGAAATCATGCCTCTCTGAGATCTAGCGTCATCTATCAGATAAAGACAAGACAAAGGCGCGAAAAAAACTTAAAATAAATTTGTCGCGTCTGTGTTTTGTCTTTCTCTTATAGATGGGTGCTCGACCTAAGACAATAGCGATTGCATCCATTTCACCTCCCGAAAATACAATAACCTTTACCGTTCGACTTGAAATTGGGAGTAGGCTTCTGCCACTAATAAATTGAAAGCACATGAAATTTTCATAATAAAAAAATTATTTTTCGATGAGTGTTACTTTACAACAAGACCGATAATGAACGTTTTTGTTGACGAAAACTCGAATGCAGTATAGGTGCACATCAACATGAATTTTTAATTAACATATGAGCAGGAGTCATTGACAGATTTATTATTGGTCCTGCCATCTTATCACCTCGTTTAAATGATTTGAGTTCCTTAGATTACTATGCAATTTGGTCTAATTTATTAGATTATTTTCTACTGGTTAATAGAAAAATGTGGTCCACGCATGACGGTGCACCCCACATTTCACATTAAATGTTAGAAATCATTTAAATGAGAATTTTCAACTTAGATGGATCGGCAAAGGAAACGATGCTACCTCGCTCACCTTAACACCTATGGAATAATTTTTATGGGGAACACTCAAACAGATGTATACTGTAGCACTGTAAACACCGAAGAAGAACTGTGGGTATGAATACAAAATTCAGTAAACACTTTTTCTTAGATGCTGATATGATGGAAAGTGTATAATTCAACTTTGTGTACATGAAAATGGAGGTCATTTTGAATATTTGCTTAGAGTTTAATGAAACAATTAATGAATTAAACAAGTTATGAAGCTTTAGATGCAATGTGCATCGAAACTCTATTGAGATCTTGATTTCTCATCCTAAAAAATTCCGAAGTACCAAACTGAGTGCAAATCAAACTATAATTAAGATAAATATTTACAAAAAAGTTTTAAACAATTTTAACCTTGTATTTTGGAAATTATCAGCTTTTGAACCAAGTCTTAGCCTCAGTGTAATGCCCCGAGACTAATTTTATTTTTCAAAGAAGTTAATAAATTAAGAATATTAAAAATGTTTAAAAAATAAAAATTATTCAAAGTTTATAAATATGAAAGGAAAAGTCGGATTAAAATCAATTTTATTTTAAAATAAATAAATAAATCGGAAATGTTCAGAAATATTACAAGTATTTACTTTGAAAATCAACAAGAGAAAAACAGAAAAAAAAACTTTTTTAAATTTAAAATATCAGAATCAAATTATTTTTCTCCTTTACTAAATTCGAGTAGATTATAAAATATAAAATCTGAATCTAAAGTACACGATATGTGGCGTATTTTGTTCTGGAATCCTGAAAAATAAGTAGGCCAAGAAGGGAATGTCTGTCTGTTGACGTCGGAATCACGCGATTTTGGTAAAGAATCAACAATTTCAACACATCGTCTCTTGGTCACGCGACTTTTTCTTGCAAAAAAAGTAGATTCGAAAAATCTAGATTTTTGCCAAGAAGTCACTGCAAATATTATTTAAATACGAGAACTAAAGTTAAGAACGGTTAGTTGAAATCAAGAGTTAAAAACGAGAATTAAAAACGTGATGGTTAAGAACTGGTTCGAAGAGTATATTCATAGTACGGTGAAAAATGTTCTAAAAACGGTTTTAAATACAAAACTCACATTAAAATGTTAGGTGTGTTTTGTAGTCCAGTAGACAGTTTATGCGGAGTTTTAAAATTGGTTAAACTAAACTTTCCGCTTGCAACTCATTCTTTTTTTGCTTGTCCCGCATAGGTCACTTCCGAACACGCCATTGTAATATAATAATATACATTTCAAACCTTACCTTAAATATGTTTCCCCACTTCTTGGTGTCAAATGGATGCAGTTTTTCCAGTCCACAAAATTTAACATTGTATTCTTTTCTATAAACTATTGGTAACTGTTCTTTGGAAATGTTTAAGTAGAGTGAATGCATTTTTTCTAAAATTAAATATACCTATTAAACAAAATTAAGTGACAAAACTAAGTTGTTATTATTCTATATACAGGACGTTACAAATTATAATCTGTATACCGGGTGTCAACGAATCTATTAGACAAGTCATAATTTCTAGAGTATTATGTGTATCAAAATGAGAATTGGTACAGGTAAATGGTATGTGAAGGGGAGAGTTTTCGCATATTTTCCACTTTCCGGCCACTTCCGGTTTCACCGGAAATGGTCCCGGTTTTGAATTTTTAAATGGAATACCCTGTATATTTTAACATTTTTGGATTTCTGAGACAATTCTAGATCAGAATGTGACATTTTAAAAACTTTTTACGTCTACTTCATTTTTTTAGAGCCACTTTTAAAATTGCATGTAGGTGGCCATGATCTAAGGGCCTTAGGTGATGTCAAAAAAATACAATCGCAAAGTTTTAGTTACTAGTACGAAAAACAGGAATAAGACAAGTTGACAAAATTACGTTTTCATTTCTAACTATTAATTTTCAAATGGCGACCCCTTTTTGACAACTACTTTTCGAAAAAAGCATTCTTTGATGAATCTAACGGTACTAATTTATTTGCGATTGGATTAGACATAAGAACAGAAATTAAATATTATTAAGCAAAATACTGGATAATTTATTTACTTATGACAAGTGCGCCATGGACAGCCATGATGCATAATAATTTGCAACTATTTTTTTATCAAGTCTTCTTTGGAAAACAAAGCACTCACTTAAGTAGATAATGAGAGTGACATACGCTCTAAGAACAGACGTAAAAGTTTCTTAATTTTCGTTAAGTTTAGTTTAAATTTTGGTTAAAATAATGTATACTCAAAGTGAAAAAGTGGATATGTTATTAATATTTGATTTGTCTGTTCTTAGAGCGTATGTCGCTGTCATTATCTACTTAAGTGAGTGCTTTGTTTTCCAAAGAAGACTTGATAAAAAACAGTTGCAAATTATTATGCATCATGGCTGTCCATGGCGCAAATAAATTAGTACCGTTAGATTCGTCAAAGAATGCTTTTTTCGAAAAGTAGTTGTCAAAAAGGGGTCGCCATTAATAGTTAGAAATGAAAACGTAATTTTGTCAACTTGTCTTATTCCTGTCTTTCATACTAGTAACTAAAACTTGGCGATTGTATTTTTTTGACATCACCTAAGGCCGTTAGATTAGTTTGCGTCCGATCATGGCCATCTAGATGCAATTTTAAAAGTGGCTCTAAAAAAATGAAGTAGACGTAAAAAGTTTTTAAAATGTCACATTCTGATCTAGAATTGTCTCAGAAATCCAAAAATGTTAAAATATACAGCGTGTTCCATTTAAAAATTCAAAACCGGGGCCATTTCCGGTGAAACCGGAAGTGGCCGGAAAGTAGAAAATATGCGAAAACTTTCCCCTTCACATACCATTTACCTGTACCAATTCTCATTTTGATACACATAATACTCTAGAAATTATGACTTGTCTAATAGATTCGTTGACACCCGGTATGTAAATCTCGGTGACAATAAATTTTTTTAAACCCACCATTTTGGATTTTATGAATCACCATAACATTCTTAAAAGGTTTTTGTCTCCCAGATTACACTGGCCTCTAAAATACATGTTTTCAGCCCCTTTCATAATTATCTCGTGTGTTGCAGAAAGAAATAGGATTGATTTTTATTAGACACAAGCAATTTTTAAATTATAAAAATGTTGGAAACTCCTTTCTTGTATTTTTCTTTTTACGTTGAGACCGAATTGTTTTCAAGCAAAAACGTAGTGTACATTCTATTTATTTATTAAAAAAAATCGTGTTCTCAAGGGCATCTCAATAAAAGTCGATTGTCTGTATCTCTTCAGAGAGAGTTTTTATGCAATACATAATTAAATTTGAAAGATAAAAGGCTCTTTAAAAATTTATTAAAAATACTAGGTCTATATTTAACAAAATGAAGTTGATGATGCTTCATGAAATACGAAACGCGTAAAGTGAAAAACTGGCGATGCCATTCTGTAGATGAAGAAACGTGACAATATGACTGTAATTAGAAATATCTTTTTAACCGACTTCTACAAGAAGGAGGTTCTAAATTCGACCGCTATATATTTTTTTATGTATATAACATACATCGATTACTCCGAAACAGCGGTACCGATTTCAATGAAATTTTTTGTGTTATGTTCAGGAAGATGGTGGTATCATTTTATTTGAAATAGGTGAAGTAAAATATGGCGCTTATCATATGGCGGACAAAAAAAAATGTCCGATTTTCTTAAAATTGGTATAAGGTAGTTTTCGGGGTCACACAAAACGAATCTAAAATTGTTTAAAAACATTCAATATGGCGGATAAAAAATTTTCTCTTCGATTTTGTCCAAAATTGCTTTAGGGGTTATAAATTACGAATTTAAAATTATTTTTATAAAATTTAATAAGGGGGATCCAATATGACATTCTAAAAATTTTATGTCTTGGTTTTTTCAAAATTGTACTGGGGGTTATCAAATTTAAAATTACTAAAAAAAAATTAATATTATGACGAAAATTGGTATTAGGGGGCTTTCGAGGAGGTAAATTAAGATTAGAATAAGAGTTTAAAATCATTTTTTGAAATTCATTATGGCGGATCTGAATGGTGGATTGAAAATTTTACATTATATACATTTTTTCAAATTTGTTGTAGTAGGTTCCAAATTTGAATATAATTTTTTACAATTTAATATAGGAGATACAATATGGGGGGGACTAAAAATTTTACATTTTTCCGATTTTGTTCAGAATTGATACTGGGGGTTCTTATATTAACTTAAATTAATTTCTTCAAACTCAATATGCGGAGTAAAATATGTCGGACTAAAAAATTTACGTTTCAAGTTGTTTAAATATCGGTATTGGAGGTTTTGAGGCCTAGATTATGAATCTAAAATTAATTTCTTAAAATTTATGATTGTGGATTTACTACGACAGATTTAATATTTGGTACAATATCATTCAAAACATGCATTTGGAGAAATCTCAGAGTCAAAGAATTTTTTGTTATTCGATTTAGTGCGGTTTACAACTTTAGATAAAATAAATACTTTTTTGCGGCCTTAGAAACATTGCGAGGTCCACTACACGTCTTGCTTAGTACTTAGTTCAAATAATCTATGAATATCATAAAGAGCTTCAAAACAAAAACTGAAAAATAATATTTTTATAAAAAATTGAAATTTTTGTAATCCGCGCCAAATTATTACTAAATGAAACAAATAATTACTAACACAAGATACATACAACCTGCGATAAGAAATCAATTACCAATAAAGTATTTCTCAATCTTTTCATGTGAAACACGTTTTGCCAGGTATTAATTTGGCGCCGACTTCAAAAATTTTAATTTCATATACAAATTTTTGGCTGTCTGGTATATTTTTAGAAGCCTGTTCATTTTTTTTTTTCCATAAAAATTTTATTAAATAAATGCAAGTTCAAATAAAAACGAAATAGCTGTTTTCCTTATTTATGGATATCTTTGGAAGTAATCGGGATTTTCTAAACTTTTCAAAGACATTTCATTTGATGTTAAATATCACCAATTTGTCCCAATTTAACGAATTTTGTATCTCTCACTGTTACTGAGGTTCCGATGGTTGAATTTGGGTCAAACCAAATATCGGACAGAAATGGGAAACCTATGGTTTTTGCAATTTTTTAGTTCAGTCAGTTACAGTCTAACAAATTTGATACCTCTTATACCATCCTGTTATTTTCCTTGCATCTAGGTTTACCCAAGCCAACCTCTCTAATAATTACGGCATGTGATTCCTTAAGATTTCCACTATCTTTTAAAACATGAAATATCGTCACTATTTTATCTCTCACGGTTGCAGAGGTTTTGATAATTGAATTTAAAATAAAACCAAATATTGGGATGAGAAAATCTGTGGTCTTTGTCATTTTTTAATTCAGTCAATCACATTCTACCAAGTTCGATACGTCTTATACCGTCTTGTTATTTTCTTTGAATCTAGTCTTACCCTCAGCCAACCTCTCTAATAATTATGACATGCGACTTCTTGAAATTCCCATCTATCTTTTAAAACATATAAATATCGTTACCTTTTTATTACCGATATCGTAATAACGTAACGATTGAATCGCGATGACTCTCTATTTTGATGATGATAGTAACGCCTACTGATATTTTTGTTGAAAATTTTTATTCTCATTCTAAAATAAACATATGGTATAAAATTTCTTAAATATTTTATATCTGAAAAAAAAATACTATATGTATAAATACTCCACTTGTATAATATAACTCCCTATTCAATCTATTGATTTTCCTCTTACCTTCCTTGTAATTGAAGGGTTAAAATTCTGTTACATGTATCTACCTACATTAAATAAATTCCCTAACAATCGAATATTGATTTTAACATTTGCACTTATACAGTGTATTATTTTACTTGTTTTTAACCGAATTCAGGTTTTATTATTCTATTATTTAATATTTTTGCAACAGTGTCGGTTTCGTACGACATGTTCGCGCACTTTCACTGGAATATCGAGGAAAATGCTGAAAATAGGTTAACCATTTTCCTGCTGCGCAAGGTCGTTATGTGTTTTGAACTACGTTTTGAATTTTCATCATGTTCAAATGAATAAATAGTTTATTTTTATTTTATTGTTGTTGTTGATGCAGCTGTTTATTATATAATATATGATATGACGTGGATTTCTTAACCGAGGTCAAGAAGAGAAAGATGTCTTAATTTACGCCTATATATTTTTTCTTTATTTATAACTTTTGATAGAAGAGAGATATTATGATGCAATTTTTAACATACTTTAGGGGGTTGTCTCAGGTTGTCCCGTAAAAATATTTTCACTGTAGGCTTATTGCAAGGGGGTTAAAAACTGACACAACTAAAAAAAAGGTTGGTAAGCAAACCTTCGCCATTGCCCTTTTCAACTTATTTCAAAAAAAGTTCCCCTTTTCCCTGTGTTAAAGATCTTTAATACATTCATATAATATTGTTTTAGGCCCACCTATTTTAAAAACGAATTGAAATTAAAAAGTAATAAATACAAAATTATTAGAAAAAATTATGGCACTTCAAAATTTATACTCAAAAGAAGAAAATAAATCAATTGTTTCATACGATAATTAATTTCATAATCATAAAGTTACCTAGGTAACGGGTAAGTTTTTTTCTACGTTCTTGGTGGAAGATAGACCTATTTCAAGGATGAGATCCTACCTACGTGAGCTTTAGGGTCTCTTTTCGACTTTTCTTTAGAGATAAATTGTGATTTAACCATAACCCCATCCTATCCATCTATAATATCTCTCCTAGATACTTTCCCTGATGACCAGCTAGAAAACGGCGATATAGAAGGCAACTGGAAACCCCCTCGTTATTTTCCCAGAACGATCGGTCATCATATATGAAATCATGATATGAAATAAAGTTGACTATGGGATTTGGAAGCTAAAATCCGATAGGGGATAATATTCACAATATCTTAGGTGTAGAGCTTTCCAGGCCGTAAGTTTGCGAAGTCCCTACATTCTAAATAAAGATAAAACCTTGAAAACTCTCAGATATTGGAAATGGAAAGAATGAAATTGAATTTACAATAAATAATGTGCAATTCTCAGAGTCAGGAAAACAAAATATGAAAAACGGTGTAATGTATGTGCGTCGTTATCTTTCTTGTTGATAAGATGAAAACAGATCAAACCCATTCACTTAGTTAAAATTTATGCTCTACATGAATCAATCGATAATGAATTAGAAAAATTATATCAACAACTTCAAAGAATACCAAGAAAATATGGAATAACTATTATTTTCGGGTAATTTAAAGCTAAAATTGGGATAAGAGAATGTTTCAATCTAAGCTCCACCCAATTATTCTGAGTAGAGTGAACAAGGTAGATATTGTTGTGATGGTTTCCAACCTTCGATAGGAGATGATATTTCAAGGAGAAGACCAAGAAGAAGTTTACTTATTTTTTTTTTTATTTATTCCCGGGTTCGTCCTAAAGCCGGATGCACTGCGACCAGAGTAGGCCTATTGTGCTCACCCTAAACATTACAGCCACTCTGTCAACCTAGCCTCCTGGCTCAATCTGTACAGTCTTGCTAAGGAGTGAGTGAGTATTTCTCCCGGTTCCAATTTTACTGACCCGAAAGTTTGTTGTCTAAATCTCACCAGTGACTCACAGTCACATATGATATGCTTCACCGTTTCCTCGGCTTGTCCACACAGTCTGCAGCCGAGGTTTCCGTTATATAGATTCATTCTATTCAGATATACTTTGACGGCCATGTGTCCCGTCATTATACCTGTAATAGTCCTTAATTGGTTTCTACTCATTTGTAGTAGTTTCTTTGCCAGGTTCGGGTCCGGATTCCCAATAAATAGCTTGCTGTGGTTTAAACCCTGTCTGGTCATCCAGTGGTTTTTATGTTCTCTTTTGATCCATTCTTTGACTGCTTCTCGTGCCGCACACCGCGGCACCCCAAAGGCCGGTTCTGGACCAATGTATTGAGATGCTGACCCTGCTCTAGCTAGTTTGTCAGCTTTTTCATTTCCATGCATGCCTTCGTGTTCTGGTACCCACTTTAACATAACTCTGTTTTCTTTTGTCAGAGTTTCCAGCTCGCTCTGACATTCCCAAACCAGCCTCGATGATACCTTTTGGCCCTTGAGGGCCCTTAGGGCTGCCTGGCTGTCAGAGTAAATGAGGATTTGCTTCCCTTTGTAAGCTCTCCTATTTATCTCATCTGCGCACCGTAAAATTGCGTATATTTCTGCCTGGAACACTGTTGGGTATTTCCCAAGGGGAAGGGTTAGTTCCTTCCTCGGTTGTAGCCCGTATATCCCAGCTCCAGTACCCTCACTAGTTTTTGAACCGTCAGTGTACCAGATACTTGCACCCGAGAATGTTTCCGGTCTTTCTCTTTTACTTGCCATTCGATCCTCTATTGTGACTTCAAACAGTATATTATAACGGTAGCTCGAGTTCATATGGTCCGAGTCCATTTCCAACTCAGGGCTCCTGATTTTTTTACATATGTTTTTATGTCCTGACATCGTCATTTGCGATTTTACTGTTGAGTGATTTAGTCGATGGAGTCCCATTCTTGCCTCTGCCTGAATCACTATGTGTAGCGGAGGCAGATCCAGAATACATTCCATTGCCGAAGTGGGCGTTGATTTCATGGCCCCAGTAATACATTTTCAGTGAGAGACCCCATGTTTTCCCACATGATCTTCTAACAGTCATAAGAGATGTTTCCGATTTTCTGGTTATGTTTTCCGCTTGTCTGTTCCAGGTCAGCCTGGAGTCTAAAATCACCCCAGATATTTTACTTCTCTGGCAAGTGGTATTGTGTTTCCTTGGAGGATGATGGGACCGAGATCCTCTATCCTTCTCCGTTTTGTAAAGGGGATTAGGACAGTCTTTTGGGGACTTATATTAAGTCCCTCCTGCCTTACCCATCTTTCTACAACTTTGAGAGCCCTCTGCATTCTCTCTTTTACTGTTGTATTAAATTTGCCTTGGGTTAAGATTACCAAGTCATCTGCATATCCCAGCACAGAGTGACCCTCCCCACTCAGGGTTCGCAGAAGCCCATCCATTACTAGGTTCCAAAGCAGTGGGGAGAGAACCCCCCCCCTGCGGACACCCCCCAGTCACCCGTGCCATCAGCGACTCTCCGAGCAGTTCTGTATAGATCACTCTGTCTTTTAACATATTTTCAATCCACCTGCAACAGGTCTCTTCCAGATTGATGTTCCTTATTGCAGTGATGATTGATTGAAAAGACGTGTTGTCTAGAAACGCTCCTAGAAGCACTTCTCCATTTTCCAGAGTGTTTTCCACCTTGCTGACCAAGTCGTGGAACGCTGTCTCTGTGGATCTCCCGATTCTGTATGCATGCTGGCTCAGATGAAATGGACTGTTTACCATTAAATCATCTCTGACATGTCTGTCCAACAGCTTCTCGAGAGTCTTAAGGATAAATGACATTAGACTGATTGGTCTAAATGCCTTTGCTGTAAAATAGTTGGGTTTCCCAGGTTTTTGAATGAACACTACCCTAGTTAACTTCCAAACCTTTGGTACATATCCTAGAGCTAGAGTGGCTCTTAATATGCAGCAAAGTCTGTTGATCAACAGGTTTGGACCTTGTTGTAACATTGCTGGATAAATCCCGTCCGGTCCCGGCGATTTATATGGTTCAAATGAGTTTATGGCCCATTTTATCTTTTCATAGGTAATCACCTTTTTTGCCGTTTGCCAATTGTCCTTGGTGGCTCTCACAGCAATATTTATCTCTGCTCCAGTCCTCCAAGTCTCCGGTGATTTCTCAATTATTGTTGACCCTGGGAAGTGAGCCCGAAATAACTCGGTCATTGTTTCTTTCCCAGTATAGGTGTGCTCCCCTGTATTTGTTTTTAGAGAGTTTATTGATGGTTGCGTATCCTTTGAGAGTATCTTTCGGAGTCTGGCACATTCTGGGGTCGTTTCGATCTCCTCACAGTGCTTCCTCCAAGATTCCCTCTTAGCCTTACGCAAGTTCCTGTTATATTCAGTCAGGACGAGTCTATATTCGTCCCAGTTTCCTGTTATTTTCGCCTTGTTCCATAGTTTCCTAACTTGTCCTCTTTTCGCCTCTAATTTCGCATTCCACCACGGCACATTGCGAGTAGAATGTTGAGTGATCTGAGGACAGTTAGCTTCAAAGGCTGAGACTGTGGCTAAAATTTATAGAAGATACCAGGAAACTACATAAAGACATTTTTAAATCATATGAAAAGAAATGGATCACCTGCTATGTAATATATTTATCAACATATGGAAAAAATATGAGTCGACGAGCTAACAGTTTTCTATGGTCTTGCTATTAAATGTATAAATACATTGATCAGAGGAATGAAACTGTGGTCATACCAAAAAACAATGGCCTCTGAAGCTTTGAATTCATATAAACATAAAAATGTTCTCCCTGTAGTTGTCCAAGAAACAGGTAAACCGGTATACAAAAAATTAACTGATACCAGATTGTTCTAATGTTGTTTAGAAGAATATATGCAAAATAGCTATGAAAACCTCAACGTTGTTATTGAAAAAACCACAATTAGCGAGTCTTTACAAAAAAGGGCACACCTCTTTATTTTTTAATTTTTTAAATCGTTTTTTAACTTGTTCATAAAACTGTAATGTATATGTGGAGGATAAAAATTATTTTATATATATATATATAAAAGTTATATCAAAAAAAAATATTCCTCTTTTTTTCTGGTTTTTGAGTGATCTAACTCCTTAAATCACATTTTCCGAAACTTCCTTCCAAATTTATTACTGTCCAAATATATTACATATTTATTTATTTATTATTGTCTAAGCACATAAAAAACAAAAGCCTAAATAGTACGGGGAACAACAAATACATCTAGAATAACATCAAATGGTAATAAATAACAATAGATCTGCGAAAAAAACTTACACTGATCAGCTGATAATTGCTTTTTAGAGTAAGAGTAAAAAGGGAAGAAGTTCAATTTACTCCCAGGTTGAAAGCATATTATTATTTCAACTTCTCAAAAGATTTTTAGGTACTTTGTGAAGTAATAATTTTACTTGGCCTTATATATCACTGGTTCGGAATTGTAACCAAAGTCAAGAGGAATGAGTTTATTATGAAGAGCCATGAATCTGTTCGGCTATAATTAAGAAAAATTCTTGGTTAAGCCTTATCATTCAAGAGGGAACTCTAAATCCTTCAAGAATAAACTCTAAAATTAAGCATGCCAAGCAACTCTAGGCGGTCAATTTTATTACTAAATATTTTATGACCTAAGGAGAGAGTAAATTTAACTCCTTTTCAAAAGAAACCAAACTCAAAATATTTTGATGGTCGTAATGGGAGAGTAACAGTTTATCAATATTTAATCTACAAAGCAAAAAATTGGCAAATTTTATTTGCATCCTTTAGATTCTATGTACGTGTGTTCTAAGAGCTCAAAAAGTGTAGAAATATTCGAGGTGATTCCTAACTAAAGAAATTTAAAATATTTTAAGTACTACTATATCTTTGAACTCACAACACTGTCTCGTCAGAAACCTCAACATCTTTAAAACCTTAGAAACTACTCAGTCCACATGAAAGATCAGCTTTAATTCACTCTCAAATAGAACGTTGAGCCTTTTTACCTTTGTCACACGAACCAGTTCTAACTCTCCAATATAATAGTTGTATAATACTGGCACCCTTGTTCTAGTAAAAAAGATGACCATACATTTTGATCTATTTAAATCCATATAGTTTGCATGGCACTATCACCGAGTGATATCCGACTGCAGAAAATGACCATCTTTGTGGCGGTTAACTACCCAAAATATTTTTAGATCTTCAGTAAAAAAGAATAAACGACAACATTGCAAGACATTTTCTAGAAAAGTAGATCTAACGAAAATACAAGCGACAAATTTTTCTTACCAGTATTCTATAAAATATGTGATTTAAAGTATAATGATGTAAATATCACAGAAAAAAATTAACTTTTATTCCCCATTCGCCAAAATGGTTCAACTTTAAAACTGATTTAAGTTGATAATAAAGGGTTAAAATTAACAAATGCAAGTCATGCAGGCTTTGAAACTTAAAAATGTAGGAAAAAATTGTCCTTTATTACCAACCCAAAAAAAATGGAAAATTGCGGATTCCAGAGCTTTAATTTTACTCTTGATTTGCATCTGTAAAGGTTTATTTGTTAAGATAAATAATAAGAAATAATTACAGTATCACAAGCAAAATAAAATTGGTAAGCTAAAACTTCTACAAAAAGTAGATCCGGTTTAAAATAAACGTTTAACTACATTGCATCATAACTAAATCTTGAGTTATATTTTGTAATGATCGTTAACTTAAACGTCCCTACTTTGATTTAAATTTGACTCCAAATCCACACACATCTAACTCAATCTAATTTCAATCGAAAATAATAAGGTAAAAGGAGTAGCAATCATGAAATTTTGGAATGGATTATTAGCATTTTGAAATATATTTAGTTTTACCTTTTGGAGTGAAAATTATTGCGGTGTAAGTTGTGTACCAGCTACCTGCAACTATGTCCCTATTGATCTATGAGGAATTGATAGATTTATTTTTAAAGTAGCATAATAAATAGCTTATTTGTTATTATTCCCCAAAATGCATAATTTTTTAGTTTGATATGACTTACTTTTTAAGTTAATTTCCAGGAATACATCTGATTGTTTATCCTTAATGAGAAGCTTTTAATTGTAACGGAACAGGCAGTAGTTGTTTTATGTTGATCAACGTGAAGTAAAATGAGTAATTAAATAATCACTCTGTAGATGGGAACAAGACAGTATGTATCTTATATTACCACCCTAAGATCTAAATCCATTAATAAATTTAGCAATTTCCTTACTTTGGGGTCGTTCATCTGTCTTTCTGAAACCATAAATATTTAAAAATGTGTCGAGGTAATTTTACCCTCTTTAGAATTATAAAAACCGTTAAAGATTAAGTCAAGAATGGATTTAGCAGCCACCATATGGTCTAAACCGCCGAGTAAGTTTTAAATACTGAACGATTTTCCCACTATTAGGAAACAAAAATATAATGAAATAAACTCATTATAATGTAATATATTGTTTGACAACATGTAAAAAGAATTCGTATAATTTATGTTACTTTCTATTCACAAGATATTTATTTCCAAAACAGCTAAGATGAGTGAAGATTTTTTTTCAGTAGGAATTATCATTTACTTTTAGCTATAGGAAGACGTATATTACTTTGATTAACTATTTTTTTTTTCTATAAAAAATAAAATAAAGACGCTCAGAGTCCAATTCGGGAATTAAGTATCTGGTATAGAATGGATGATGCCCTCTACAGACAAGGATCGAAATTTCCGGTGATAAAATTCATCCCTTCAGGTTTTACTACTGAAATAGATATCAGCGGGTACCGGGGAAATGCATTTTTGGCCTTTTAAGAAATAATAAACCTCAGTTAGGATCCGAGATTCGTTGGGGACGGTACGATGTTGGGTTCTTAGAAAATTACGTGTCGTGTAAAATCGCTGTAAATGAAGATTTTTTCATTTATTTTTGGGGTAGTCAAGGGAATATCCTGTTTTTATTTTACTTGGTAAAAAATCGACTTTAGTACCATTTGTTTAAACGATTTAAATAGCTAATTTTCGTTTTTTTTTTAAATTTTTTTCTTAACTTATATTTTTAAAAGCTATTTTTACGTTTTATCTTCTAAATTGGATTATTACGGCCAACAGGAGCAATTAGTGTAGTACCTTGAAATTGTTAAACATTACAAATTTTAAGTTTCTCATTGTATATAATTTCGTTTCCTATTAATTTTTGTTAATAGATTTAAGTGTTTTAAGAAACTTGTTTGTTTAATTTTATAAAAATCTTCACGCGATTAAACTCGCGGGCGCGCTGGGAAAGAGGTTCAATACAAGAGGCGAGATCTGACCAACTAGTTAGCAGCCTTACCCGAGTCCTGAGTTTTGGTAGTGGTAAGCCCTAAGTAACGTGTAGTTGTTAGTTTAGTACTAAAACTGTAAGAGCTAAGAGGAATGATCAGACTTACAGAGTGCCTTTGTCACTATGATATTTATTTATAGGTTTTTAAAATAGCTACGAATTAAAAAGCAACAGCAGGAAATCGTAGGCCTAGCGGCATTACACTACCAAATACACCTTTTGCAGGAGTCTACGATCAATAGCTGTTACATAATGATACACACCGAGATATCAGAAAGATATTTACTTGGCCGTAATCGAAATAACTGAGTTAGGGTTATCTAGTAACGTGACATTTCAATTCGGTCATTATTTTGTGTTTAATGAAATGTTTTGCAACAGGAAAAGAATTTGGGAAATCGGTGTTATTAAATATTCAACAAAGGAATATAATTATCCTAAAGTTCTTTTTTCTGCGTTCACTTAATAATACCTGTGGGGAAATGCCCTGATTCTCTTATATAACCGTATATTATTCTCATAATATACTTTTCCATAAACCGTTGGACCCAAATGTAGCCTTTGTAGCATTAAATCCAGGATTTGCTCTTGTTATTTCGAAGAACCATCTGTTACTTATAAAGGAGAAAAACAACAGCAGGGATTTCCTTTATAAACACTTAATAAAATAATTAAACTTTAAAAACTAAAATATACACTGAACTTCTTTCAAACGTTTCAAAACTTAACAATAACAACTTATTTACAATCGATTTAAAAAAAAGTTTTGATAAATCCAAAATTAGAGTGAGAAAAAATGAAATATTTCGCGAGACAGAATTGCGAGAATGTGATAGTGAAATCTCAAAATTAGTGTTATCGGGTAAGAGATCAAATAGCAAGTGCTGGAATAATCTGGTACACTGCGAACAAATCGCAGCAATTGCCACTTTCGGAAGCACGATGATTGGTTGCTCATTTCATACTAGCCCTCGGACTTGAAAGCCAAGGTCAAGGGCATTTTCAAGGTCACTGCTACTTAGCCCCCGTATCACCCAACAACTTTTGTACGAAAAATTTCATAAAATTCAGGGATCTTTTTGTTTTGACCTTGATATTTGACATTCATCTTGAGATAGAGGTCCTATCCGATAGTAAACTTTCGCGCCCTTTTTATTCCCGGGGTTGAAATTTGAAAGTCCCATTTAAAATTCTGAAGTTCATATTCAAATGACCTTGAAGGGGAAGGTAATGGTTAATTTCAAGGTCACTGCTAGTAAACCCCCCTGCTACCCTATAATTTTTGTATAAACCATTTTTCAAAAAAATGTGATCCCACCGAGATATTCCGTTGTCTCAAGATAAATACTGCACCTTGTATTAGATAATCAATTGCAAAATAATCGAACATTAGTTTAGTCCAGTCGCTACTACCGATGACATCCTGAGTTGAAACAAATCGACAAGCTGTTCCCAACAATTAGGTATATTTTTTAATTAATGTACACTGCTTTAATATTTTGGCCAATGTTTCATCCTTTTATTAAACTTATTCTCGTCTTGTATTAAATATACTCTAGTTTAGTTATAAAATTAATTACCTGTTTTATTGTGTAACCCCTCTTAGTTCTACGATCGCTTAGTCGCAATCTGAAAACCATAATCGAACAAAACCATAACGCAACAGTATGACTGTTTATTAAAAATGTGCAAGTTTGTGTCACCAAACTATCCTTCTTGACATCAATGTGCAAGTTCACTAAGCACCCAAAATTCAGTCTATCCTGAACTTTCTTTGAGCTGGATCACCCACCGTATAATCCAGATTTGGCCCTATCTGACTTCTTTTTACTCAGAAATTTAAAAAGGCATCCCAGAGGATGATATTTTCCAGATTATAACTAGTTATCAGAGGATGATGTCTTGTTATTTCTCGAGGTTCAACAGAAAGCAAGTAGCTGTAGGACAAGTGGCGAAAGTGAGATATAAAAAAATAATATCCTTTGTTGCATTGTTAAGGATAACACTTTGCTGGTGTATTTTCTAGTATCTTGTACAAGAGAACAAACATATCAAAACTCTTTTAGTTATAACGTTATAGTTGTTGTTTTTTTATTAAAAGCGTGAATAGATTCCCAAGAGTCATTTTGAAATTACACTTTATGCACAGATCGATAAATAATAAATTTAATTGTTAGAGTTATTAATATAGTACCTCAAAGAAATATTGTGATATTATATTTATTTGAACAATAATTGCCTGTAAACTAAACATCCTGTGTATATCTAGAATTTAAAAAAATGGTATATCATAGATCAAACAAAGAGATTAGTCAGTGAACAGTTGTTCGGTTGGCATGTTCATAAATCTAGTAATTGTAGATTGAAATAACTGTTAAAATTAATAATTTACAACACAATGACATGATCCATACATGTTTGTGCTGCATGGAATATAAAAAAAAAAATAGGAAATATACTAAGGTTGACTTTATATATTTTAATATTTTTAATGAATATGACTTTCAGTCTTCCCTCAATATTTGACATTTTGCAATTCTTGAGACTCAGATTCAAGTTGGCAATAGACACAACTAGTTTTTAAAGTTTTAGGTTCTTCATACCTTCTGTATGTCGGGAATAAACGGAACTTTTGGACTTAAACCGCGCCTGTGTAGTATCACATGTGTAAGTAACAATCATGTGAAATGTGATGACCATACACATTAGTAAATATGTGACAGTTATTTTCGTTGGTCGTTGTTTATACTGCATGAAATCAATTGAGTAAAGATTTTGCTATAAATTTTACCTTTTGAACAAGTTTAAAATTACAAAAATATTGGAAATATAATAATAAGGCTTATCCGGAGGATTTATATCAAGTACAAGAGTTCTGAGTAGCATTAGTGTTTGTTGAGGGCAGTAAAGTTGTGAAATATTTCACACACATTTATTGTTTGTCTCTTTATTTGTTGTACTGTATGTGCTCGAATATGAAGTCTCGAAGTTTGTAAACAACACTTAAATTAAAAGTAAATAAAAAAAATCTTTTGGAAAAGCCTGCCATGATAAGCGAAACGTTAAACAGCTTTTGATGTAACAAATGAAGTAAAAATCTATTCCCAAGAAATTAAAGAATTGGTATATGTATATATGCATATAAGGCGGTGAAATAGAACGTGTGTAAATGCACTTAGAAAGTGCATCTGCTGAGTTACAACGGTACTCTTCGTTTTTTCGCCTACTATTCAATACATGTTTGGTTCTCACACTTTTTTGTCGTAATATACAAGCAGTTGAAGGTCGATTTTCATTTAGAAAGGTTCTTTAAGAGCTTAATATATCAAAGAAAATTTTAAAAGCATTTTTCTCGAAACAACGTTTTTGCACTTAGTTGATACGTATTTGAAAAATATATATGACTGATTGGGCTGAAATTTTAAGGGAATATTCAAAACACATATTGTTACAGTCCATAATGGATTTTTATAAATTTTTAGCCCTTTTTTCAAATAATTTTTGTTGCAAAAATGGCTAAATATATCAAAGGTCTGCTATTTTCTGTTTTCTTTTCACCTAAAATATTTAAGTCTACTACCGACCAATTGCCACTTACTTATATTTTAAAATACCCTTCGAATTTTTTAGTTCAGACATACCTGACCTGAGATATCATGTCAACCAATTTTTTATAGGGTTCCCTTATGGCCGTCATTTTGTAGCTATAAATGAACAAAATAAAATAAAAATTTTTTGCGCAAAGTTTAATGTGTACAATTTCATTGTAAAAAATTTTGAAAAATTTATTAAATTATTATTGAAATTTTGTTCAATCAACCCAGATTTTTCCCTTAAAAAGGGGTGAATTATTTGCTAAATTTTATTAATTTGGAGCAACAGATCATTTTTGACTGAATTTAAAAAGAGCCATATTTTCTTCAATTTTCGACGAGCGGTCATGGCAAACAGGAATTTCCTCGTACCATTTTAAGCAAAAATATTTTATATATGTAAACATAAAATACGAACAGAAACGACGCGAGTATGAAACGTGAACAATAAAGCTAGGTTGAATTCAATAAAAATCCGCATAAAAATATGATTTTGGTGGAAACCCCCTTTGTTTTATCTTGTTAAGATGAGATAAAATATCGCGTTATTCTTTCTAATTTAAACATTTCCTCTCAATGTAATAGCAGATCAAGAGGCAAGTAAGGTTTTAGTAGGAATGTATTTTCTTCTATCTGAAAGAAGAAATAATCTGCTACTATACTATATAAAGTGAACAAAGAAAAAAGAATAGGAACGTGGAACGTACAAAGTATGTACCAATCTGGCAAAGCGGCCAACGTAGTGAAAGAGGCGAAGCGACTCAAACTTGATATACTAGGATGCAGCGAGACCAGATGGCCAAATTCAGGCCACTGCAACATAGATGAATATCACATATACTTCTCCGGAGACAATACAACTAAAAATAAAAACGGAGTAGCAATAATTCTTAATAAACAAACAAACGCAGCTGTTAATGGATTTGTCCCTGTTTCAAGTAGAGTCGCTTTAATCAAGATAAAGGGAAAACCATTTGACCTAAATATCATACAGGCATACGCACCGACATCTGACAGCAGTGAAACTGAAATAGAGGAGTTCTATGAGCAGCTTAAAACTACTCTCAAACACACAAAGAAAGAAGAAGTTAACATCATCTTAGGAGACATGAATACCAAGATTGGAATGGGAAAGGTTGATTGCGTGGTGGGTGGTTTTGGACTGGGAATGAGAAATGAGAGAGGGGAGAGATTGATAGAGTTCTGTCAAGAAATGGACTTTACAATCATGAACACCTTTTTTAAACTACCTCTCAGGAGACTATACACTTGGAAATCTCCAGCTGATAACAGCAACAAGATCGTGAGAAATCAGATTGACTTTGTGATGATAAACAGAAAATATCGCAACGCAGTTGTCTCCTGTAAAACATACCCATCAGATCATAACCTGCTACTAGCTCGTACCAAACTTCGACTAAAAAAAATAGTAAAGAAGATACCACCAAGAGGGGTTGATGTGCGGAAACTCGAACAAGAGAACATGCTCCAGCAAACGAAAGAAAAGATAAACAACGAACTTAAGAGAGAACAACAACCATGAAACAGAAGTAGAAGAGCTCTGGAACAAAATAAAAACATCTATAACTTCAATCACACAAGAAGACCTGAAACCTGATAGAATGATGAAAAGGCGAGAATGGATGACAGACACTATCCTGGAACTTATGGAAGAAAGAAGACAACACAAAAACAGAAATAATAAGAATAACAAAGAACTACACAAAAGAGTATTGAGAGCAATCAAAGACGTTAAAGAACGATGGCTACAGGAAAAATGTGTTGAAATTGAGATATTACAAGCGAAACACGACAGCTTCAACCTCCATAAAAAAATAAAAGAAGCAACAGGAAGTTACCGTAAACGGAGTCCTGGAATAATCTTGGACTCGGACAACAACATCATCACCGAAACTGACAAAAAACTTGTAAGATGGAAGCAATACATGGAGGAATTGTTTGGAGATGAAAACAACAGTACTGTGAATACAGTCGTTGGCGGGGAGGGGCCTACCATCACACAGGCGGAAGTGGAATCAGCGATAAATAGACTCAAAAATAACAAAACCCCCGGGCCAGACCAGATACACGGAGAAGTTCTCAAATTAATTGACTCAGAACAAATAAAACTACTGAACACCCTCTTTAACAAAATTCACATGAACGGTCAAATACCAAAAGACTGGCTACTGTCGACATTCATCCCGATTCCCAAAAAAACGAACGCAACTAAGTGCTCCGATCATAGAATAATCAGCTTGATGAGCCACGCTTTAAAAGCTTTTCTTAACATCATTCAAGCACGAATATATAGAAAACTCGATTAAAACGTAAGTGACACGCAGTTTGGCTTCAGACAGGGACTTGGCACTAGAGAGGCCTTGTTTTCCATGCAGGTTCTGATTCAAAGAGCACGTGACATCAATGCCGACGTCTTTGCATGCTTCATAGATTTTGAAAAGGCATTTGACAAAGTGCAGCACAGTAAACTGATTTCAATCCTACAAGAGACAGGAATCGACGACAGAGACAGAGAGATAATATCAAAGCTATATTCACAACAAAAGGCTATTGTACGAGTTGAGAATGAGACAACAGAAGAATTTAATATAAAGAGAGGAGTACGCCAGGGCTGTATACTGTCGCCACTTCTATTCAACGTATATTCAGAACATCTCTTTAAGGAAGCACTGGGCAACATAGAAGATGGAATTATTGTAAATGGAGAAGTAATAAACAACCTAAGATACGCGGATGATACCGTTCTTATACCCGATACTGCAGAGGGACTTCAAAGAATTATCGACCGAATAGTGACAGCTTGCAACAGATATGGTATGAAGATAAACTGCAAAAAGACGCAAACGATTATTGTCAGTAAAAACGACGTCGGCAATATACAGTTTACTGCCAACAACGTAACTCTTACAATGGCCGAGACGATCACATATCTGGGCTGCACGTTGAATAAGGACTGGGACCACTCTCGAGAAATAAGAAGCTGAATCGAGAAAGCAAGAGGTACTTTTAATAAGCTGCGCAACATACTCTGCAACCTATCCCTCAATATACATACGCGGATCAGGATTTTGAAATGCTATGTACTCTCAACTCTCTTATATGGAGCAGAAGCCTGGACCCTTACCGATGCTTCATGTAAACGTATAGATGCATTTGAGATGTGGTGCTACCGCCGCATGCTTAGGGTTCCTTGGACATACCACATATCAAAGGAAAACATTTTACAACGTATCGGTGGAGAATTGGAATACCTTACAAATGTCAAACGCAGAAAATTGGAGTACTTTGGACATATCATGCGGAATGAGAAATATCGCCTGCTCCAACTTATCCCACAGGGGAAAATGGAAGGCCAGAGATCAGCTGGACGAAGACGAATATCATGGCTGCGCAACCTGCGAACATGGACTGGAATGACATCAACAGGTCTGTTCAGAGCAGCAGTGAATAAAGTAATATGGACCAATGTGATAGCCAACATCCAAAGAGGATAGGCACTTTAAGAAGATACTATATGCACATACAGGGCGAACGCGGGGTTGTTTGAAGACTAGAAAGTGTAGGAGTTAATAAACTAATTAGTATGAGTCGATTGAAGGTTGTTATGAAAACGTGGGATATCTTAAGAAATAAAATATTAAAAAAACTTGAGAATTTTATAATTTTAAAAATTTAAATAATTTATAGATATTTTATTGAATTATCTCTGAATTCAGTTCTCTAATCATCGGCATATGTGCTTTCATGAGAATTTTTTGTATAGATTTTAAACTACAAGAGAGGAAAATAAGTTTTATAAAAATGTCATAGAATTTAAAGAGCTGTTAATGTATTCAAAATAAAAATAGATGAGACAAGAGTAGCAATACAATTTTTTAATGACATAACCCCTTTTTATAAAGTTTGGTAAATTTATTAAAAACTTCAGATTTATTTTGTATTTTATCCACTAATTTACCGACATAGTTCTCCAATTTGACAGTAATGGCTTTAAATTGGCAAATGCCACTACGAGTTAGCTAAGTTTTACATTAGATTACAAATCAAATCTTTATGTTTATTTATAAATAGAATACACCAAGAAATGCGATATTTTTCATCCCAATAAATAAACTTCATTTCAATTTATTGTCGATAAATCTGTGAACAAATACTTTTAACGAGGCATAAAAATTTTTATGAGAAGTCTTTTAGATGTACAAATTAGAGAGGGTTGTAAAATTTTGACTCCAGAATGTTTTACATTGGTTTATATAAAGTCATAAACTTGTTTGATTAGAATTTTTTTAAACTATTACTGCTCCTCGAATAATACATTATAAGTTCCTCGAATAATACATTATAATTTCCATTTTCCAACATTTTAACAACATTTTAGAATTCGTTGAATTAACTATATTTTTAATATAGTCGTTATGGAAACCACATATAAACATCAATAGAAATTTAATGGTTGTATTATGTAGGTCAGACCAGCGGTAGTTAGTGCATCAATATCTATGTATGTAGTTAGAGACTGTTAAACTGTGATTTTTTAATAGAACACTTTTTGTAATAATGGAAATTTTTAATATTCTTGTTATCATTTTTGTAGTGATACATAAGAATGTATTTGCTGAGGTAATTTTATCATCACTTATCCTTATGTTTTTGTCTTTCCGAAGCTAAGAAAAAGAAGAAAGTTTTACGGGAAGTGTGATAAGATATAGCTTTTAACTACCGGTGTGCCTCTTTGTTTGACCAAAACTTATTTTTATATTAATTTTTTTTGGGGGTTCCGCGGAAACCCTTATAGTTTTGTCATGTTCGTCTGTCTGTAAGTCACAGTCTTATAACTTCATCAGTTTCTAATCTTTTGCAATTTATTTTCTCAGGCACATGGGTTCCAGTAATCCAAAAATAGAGCAGGCAAAATTATGTGAAAATGGACATGATCACTTTTCTTATTTAGTCGTTTCATTATAAAATATGACTCTCCAAAATGACACAAATGCCTCACCCCCTAAAATTTTATAATGGTAAATTTTAAAAATTAGATCAAATAGTTCCCATTGTATTCAAAGTTATTGTAGATCAAAGTAAATTGAACAACATAAAATTTTTTGACTCTGTGAGAATTAAAATTACATCTAGTTGGAGCCGATAGAGGCAAACGTTTGTTATTAATTTGATCTAGTACTACGGTTCTTTAAGGACTATTTGAAAAAAAGAACAAATCCCTTGTAAATTGGAAAAAAATATGCGGACATTTTATTTGGCGGATGCAGCATTTAATATTACCAAATTTAATTGATAGTGTTTTTTTTATAATTGTTTGCACCCCATTTTCTAGAAAATAAAAAGCGCTCACTTGGTTTTACTTATATATACAAGAAGATAGAGAGCAGGAACTGCATTATATTTAACTGCTTTTCTAGAATCTCTTACAAGAGCTTCTTAAAAATGTTTAACACCTACATGATGGTTTTTATAAATTCCTTCGTAACTCGGGATACTTTGATTTCAGAAAATCGAAATTGGCCACTGTATTTGTCAGCACAGTTTGGGACAGAGTACTCAATTTTGGATATTTTTCTCTCGCCAAATATTTTTAACCTTTTTAAAACGTAACAAAATATCTTGATCAAAGTAAAAATATAGTCAAATTCACAAAAAATTAAGGTACAGGTATAGTAGGCATAACGCATAGAAATACCAGCACAGTAGACACCACGGTTATATTCTAACCTGAACTAAAGGAATGGTTTAACTGCTCCTTGAAGAAAAAATCTTTAGTTGATACTGATAGCGCCACGCGCGATTTGAAGCAAAAGCTCAAATACTCGTCCAGTGGGTTGCATAAAAGAAATTTTTCTAGTAGAGGGATATTTTGTGGAGCAAACTAAACACAGGTTTGCAAGTCCACTTGTAACCTACATGAACTCTTAGACAGGCAACTCCATATGCGCTCCAGCTTGGATTGCATTAAAATTGGAAACCAGCAAAGCGATAACGTTTCCAAACGTAATACTGTAATACAGACAAATTATTCTTGATGTTTAGGCGGAGTAAGTTAAATTATTTCAATAATTGACTGCTGCTCGTGTATAATTTAGGTAAAACAACAACCCTGTAGATATTAATTATTACTATTGTTGTTTAAATTATCATTTTCATAGTTGGTATCATATATCTATTACTTTTTATATTTATATTGCATTACTATTAGAATTTACTTCGTCAGTGAGCTTTATTCTTGTATTAAGGGTTTTGCGGTTATTCGTGAACAACGGCACTAGAGTACTCTAATGTGAGCTTCTTTGGAAGATACATATTTTAAAAACACCTAAATAATAGTGTTCAACAACTGCCTCCTGGTATTTTTCTTGAACTCAAGTTGTCCATCTACTTGGTTTTACTTTTAGTATGAAGTTAAAGCTTACTGACAATTGTCGTCCTCTAATCAATAAGAAATGTGTCTTATTTTTAAGAGAGAAACTGTTAGAGTCGGCGATACTCAGTTCGAATGTGGAGAAAATGGGCAGATTATAAAAATAAAGAAGAATACAACAACCTTAAGGTAGGTAAAATAATAATGAGGTATATCCACAATAGACTAATTATCTTCAACTGAACTTTTGTGAATTAGGGTGTTTCAAAACAAAAAAGATTATATATATAGTGTGACCAGTAAAGTCTGCATCATACGGTATGCTTCATTCGAGATGAAAATTAACCAAAAAAGTAGTAGTCACGTGATTAGCATTATCTATAAAATTTCAACTTTTTTTCAAAAAAAAAATTCAAAAATGGGATTATATCTGAAAATATCGAAAAAAAAAATTATTAGAAAATTTTTTTATATTTTTCAATTTTTAGCCTAGATGCAAAATTTCAGCTGTTTAAGATGATTTAGTTTTTTTGCCCATTTTTTGTAAATTTTACCACTGTTGAAAAATAAGACTCGACGCAACCTACATAAAACATCTTAGTTTTGACGATCCTTCATTCCAGACATATTTTGTTTAAAGTAGCGCCATAGTAAATGTGTGTTTTTCTACAAAATCTAAATAGGGCTATTAAAATTTGGTCATATGTGATCGATAGTTTATTTGTTTTTCACCCTGTATAAGGTAAATTGTGTGTGTCTAAAAGTAATACACATTAATATTTTCAAAATAGTTTATTTGAAAAACTCAAATTTTCTAATAAAAAAATCATAATATAAATATTAAGCGCATAAATTCCACCTTTTTAATTGATAAGAAACTATTTTTGGTACAATACTAATTAATTTTTTGAAAGCTGCACTTAAATAATAAAAGACTATTTTAACTTTTTAAGAACATAGAAGAACACATAAAGTTAAATAAAAATTTATTTTCCACCTAATGCAGACTTACTGTGTACTTGTTTGTCTTGATTATAATGTGTATTACTTTCAGATACAAACTACGTTTGTGACCAAATTTTAATAGCCCTATTTGGATTTTGTACAAAAACACACATTTAATATGGCCGCACTATAAACAAAATATGTCTGAAAAAAAGCATTGTCAAGAAGTTTTATGTAGGTTGCGTTGAGTCTTATTTTGTAACAGTGGTGCAATTTACAAAAAGTGAACAAAAAATCTAAATTATCTTACACAGCGATAATTTTACATATGTGCTAAAAATTGCATTTAGAAAAAGTTTTTGTAATAACTTTTTTCGAATCCAACTTTTGAATTCTTTTTGGAAAAAAATTTAAATTTGACGGATAATGCTAACCACGTGACTACTATTATTTTTTAGTTAACTTTCATCTCAATCGAAGCAGAAATTGATGTCAATGTCAAATTTGGAATAAAGCTATTAATAAAAAAATCTTATATGATGCGGATCTCAAAATTTGAGAAAAATCGATGATGTTTTACATTTTTGCAAAAAATGTAAGAAATAGAGACAGATGTGTTATTTATGGATAGCAGTGTGACAAAATAAAAAAAGGCAATTTTCAGACGAGTATGTGGAAAAAGCTAAGTAACTCCGAAATATGCGAAAAAGTTTCGAATACCATTAAAATATTTTAATGTTTTGTATTGCAAATAACAAACTACTACATTTGAGTAGTGAACATAACCCGATTCTCTCAATCCCCCCACTCCTCGACCTTGACCTTGACCTTGCTTCACCCCTCTTTGGCCCCGCCCACATGTCCTTGTCATTGACCTTGAAAGTGCACGTGTGCTTTGGCCTTGGCCTTGTGTTCAAGGTTGTGTGTGTGACCTTGACCTTGACCTTGGTCGAGACGACCTTGACTTTGTTGAAGGTAATCTTGGGTGTGTGACCTTGAAGATATGTTACGTGGTTGGGGGTGACCTTGAAATGATTTTGACCTTGCAAATTGTTCTATAAATTGTGTGAGTCTATTTGCATTCATTCAGTGTGAAATGTCAGATACGGAACTATCTAAAGAAAAAATTATAGAGCAAGTCGGCAGAGTAATTTGTTTATATCAGAGTAATTTAAAAAGTTTGTGTGATTTTGAAGAGAAGGATCTAGCATTTTTTCCTCTCGAATATTTAAAAACTTGCGTTGATACGCTGAGTTTACGGCAAATTTGGGATAAGCTGCCAGCGCCATATCGGTGTGACAAGGAACTACAGTTAAGCTTACCCTGTTACATTCACTATGAACAAATATATCGTCATTATATAGATGGGCCACCACCAGCAATAAAAAAGTGTCGTGAATGTAAAAATAAGTGAATAATATGAATAGTGCTTTGCAAGAGACAGTAAAAAAATTGGGCGATGAGTTCACTGAAACGGCTAGTAATTATTTCAATGATGCAATGAAAAGTCGAGCAGAATGGGCGTCGCGCTATTGTGATTTGGCTTATGAATATGAAAAGGCTGCGAATGCATGTCGTAAATATTGCAGCAAAACAATAAATTTACTTTGTTCGTGAGATAAAAAAGTTGGGGTTTAGTGACTGTTTGGAAAAACTGATTAGGTTCATTGCAGATCCGGTTGTGTTAGATGAAATTAGAGTGTAGGACTTAAGTTTAACGTAGTAGTAGTAGTTAATATGGAAAGTTTAGTGCGAGAAATGTACGAGGAATTTCTAATTTCTGCAGCCTGTTCGGAATTTTACGCATATGAAATGCAAGATTCGGAGGCTCAGGACTTTAGTGTATTTTTTAAGTATATGGACCATGTCGAAGTGTGTCTTTTAGCTAGTATAGTTTGTAAGAATTTTCTTAGATATAAAAACAAACAATTATTATTGAACAAATTAAGGAAATTAGGTTTAGGTGATAATGTTAAACGCATAGAAGAATGGCAGAAAAAAATCAATGAATAAAGTACATAAAATGTAGTTATTTGTTTCATTATATTTTGTCCTTGAAGTTATCCTTATACCAATTTAAATGTGTGACGTCATTTGACCTTGAATACTCCTCCCACTATTTCTATCGTTAAGCTACCCCCACCATTGTTACAATTCGACCTTGAAACCACGCTATAAAGGTTCGTGGGAAAAGAAGTGACTTCAAACAGTCGCAGATATCAGTGGCATAAACATCAAATATTGTGTTCGTGTAGTGTTCTGAAAGTGCTTTTATATTCACGGTAATTTTTGGATTTATATACCATTTTTTTTTCAATAATGAGTATTGCAAAAGAAACTCTAGATGAAATTAATGAAATGTTTAGCAAAGATTTCGAGGTTTTAGAGAGAAAAAAGGTTACCGAAATGATTGTAGGCAAAGTGTATAAAATTGTAAAGATGGTTTCAATGACTACACGATTTGGTAAAACTCTTTTAGTGGCTTTACACGATGACGGTGATAATAGCACATTTGAGACTTTTTTACCAAAACGTGTGGCCGAAACACTATCTGACGATATTGTAGATATTATGAGTAAAACAAAAGATAAATACACTCTAACTTATTTGGGGCAGGGCACTAGAGTTTTTGGAAACAATACTCGAACATTATTACGTTTTGGCTCATTGGAGTAAATTGTATGTAAATTGTTTGAAAAAAAAAGGATGTAATGAAATTTAAAATATAGTTGCACATGTCAGAATACTTACGCGTGTTCATTATTTCTGTTAAAGATGTCTGCTGATACGACGACGACGACGACCGCCAACGAATGTGTAGATAGATACATATTTTGGTTGGGGAGAGAATTAAGAAATAGGGCTCACGATATGTTAGATAGCGTAAATGATTGGTCGCATATTGATGTAACCAAAGATCAATATAAGAACGAGATCAGGGATACAATCAATTTTATGGCTGGGGCACACTTGTGCGACAAATTTTTATATGGTTCCATAGACATGGATACATTTTGTGCTGAAATGGTTGAAGAAGAATTAAAAGAATACCTCGTCAATATTCCACATTTACCAGGTGAGCTTGCTGCAAAATATGAATTGGTTTCTGTAACAGCAATAGTCCAAGACGTTGACGATCGGAATAGTGTCGGATGGGATAGAATTTTGAGCAACGAAAACGAAGACATGGAAAATTAATTTTTTATAATTTTTGTATTTGTGCAATTAAATAACTGTAAATAAATATCTATTACAATCACAGTTTTATTTTATTTCTTTTATAAACATACCAACCAAGTAGATCATAGGCAGTGTTTCTTTTTCTCAGCTGAAATATTTAATATAAGTAGGGCAAATAAAAATAAAATAGTTTAGTAAAGATTGAAAATGAGTCGAGGAAACAACACAATTGATAAATTTGGTCGTCAGAAATATAATGAAAAATATCATATATTATCTGGGCCACAAGGGATTGGTTTTAAACTTACAGCGGATGGGCAGTATGATATGGGTGGAAAAATCATAACCAACTTAGGCGAACCTAAAGATGATGACGATGCTGTGACAAAACACTTTGTTAATAGAAAGTTTTACAATTTTGCAGTTGTAATATGTGACATATTTAACAAGGATGTCCTCCCCATGATATACAAAAATAATAGTGAGCTTAAAACAAAAATTGAAGTTATGCAGAAAATACTCTATCATCAGCCTTTAAATGACTCATTAAGCGCACTGTCGTACGACTCGACTTCAAAAAAAATCTAAAAAAAGCAGGTTAAAGAATAGGAGAACGCACTCCGAGTGGCATAGCCTTGAAGATAACGTCGTAGTCGTCGGTGAATTGGACCTTCCCTCCAAGAATATTGAAATGTTATTTATGTGTATGATGTTTTATTGTCATTGTTTTTAATAATGAAGATTGAAATAAAAAACTTTATTTTACAATATATTGTTTATTTATTTTACATTTTAAATAAAAAATATAGTCATACAATATGTTATTTAAACAATATTAGCTTTATCTATCCAAGAGTTGAAGTGGTTGGGAAATCCTAGCCATTTGACAAATAATTGTTCGATGTGATTTTTCTTGCGTTGTCTAAGGACCTTTTCTACTAGATAAACGTCAGGACTGCTTGTTTTTTGTAGTTCTGATTCGTAAAAACACCCTCTTATAGGCTGACCTTCTAACGATTCCAACAAGTAAGTAGGTGGATTTGTAACGTTAACTTTTACAACTTTAAACAATTCGGTTGACCAAGAGGGCGTATATCCTTTCTCGAATAAGCTTTTGTACTTACTAATACGCACAATGTCACCCATGGAAAACTTAAATTTTTTAGGTACAATTTTTAAATAATTATATGCTTCAATATGTGTTTTTTCTTGCACGTCTGCAGGTTTCATTCCAATGGTGCGATGTTTCGAATGGTTATAGGTTTTTGTTACTGCCGATAATATATGTATCCATTTGTAAGATCCTCTTGTCGAGAATTGTTTATATAAATTATTTTTTAAAGTCCTTATGACTCGCTCAACAATTGCAGCTTTCTTTGTGCTGTAAGTGGAATAATGATTTATATTATATTTTTTCATCAGGACTTGAAAGTTTGTATTATAGAACTCCTTTCCTTGATCACTTTGCAGATTTGTTGGTGTATATGATGCCTCTTCAATGATGCTTTTCATCGCATTAGTAACTTCTTGTTTTTTATGGCTTTGGTATAGACAAATTTCGAGTAACAATTTATACAGACCAAAATATAACGATAACCATCGTTTTCATCAGCATACTGTTGCATTTCAGCCAAATCAATTTGCCACAAATCTCTGTATCCTTTTATTATCATGCGCCGTCTTACAAAATTTTTTCTAGCCGTTCTATGTAGTTCATTAACAATCTTGATTTTTTCCAAACTGGGCTCCATATTATTAGTAATACTAAAGGTTTCAGATCGAAGGAAGAACTGAATAATATCATTAAATAGTGAGCTTAATATATTATATCTTCTTCTCGTAATTCCTCTATGATTGACATAATTTCATTTTCGTGTCCAGTGTGACCGGCCATTTTGGAACTCCACAACAAACGTAAACGATCCACCAACTCTTTAGCTTTGTTCCAGTAGACATATTGAAATTTTTTCGAAGATAATTTCTTGTTTGTGGGTAACTGTAGTTTTTCCGAGAGATTTTTTCTTGTAATAGTACCACCTAATTTTGTGCCCATTATTAGAGGTTTAATAATTCGTAAATATTTGTTCCATCTGGTCTCCCGTAAACCATCACTTTTTTTAAAATTGTTGTAGACAGCACTCGTTGATTCCAAAATTTCCTTGTACGTTGAAAGTACATTATCACTTAATTGTTGTTGTTCCTTGCCTACACTTGGGGGTGTTTTAAGAAATAACAAATCATAAAGTGCCGGTGATCCACCATATTCTGCAATATTTTTCCCTTTTTTGTATAAGACAATATTTCCATTTCGAAAACGCACCTCTAAATTACCAATAAAATTTTTGTTATCTGTTTTTGAACCAAAACGTACACCATATACAGTATCGTATAGAGATGGTTTCGAACGTAATCCTTTCAGGTGTGCGTTTAAAGTATCGGAAGTTGTGGTGTCAGCGGATGCGAGAGATGTATTAGTTGATGTCGAGGGTGTATCAAACACCGATTGGCTAATATCTTCTTTTGAAATGCGATGCTGCTGCTGCTGCTGCTGAATAGGTGTGGAGGTTTGAAAGGAATGTGTAGGTTGGGGAAAACCTGATATTTGAGTCGACTGCACTGATGTACTGAGACTATGTGGCTTTGTAGCTGGATAATGTTGTTGCTGCTGCTGCTGCTGCTGCTGACGTTGCTTAACCACATCAGATATAGTTGTCAACGGCTTAGAAATGGGTTCGTAAAACTTTTCCAATTTCACAACATTAAACTCTTTAGCCGCTTTAATTTGTTTAAATTTTTTTCTGACGGCGTTGGTAGCTTCCACTAGTTTACGTTTTAAGTCGATCGCGTTATTCATGATGTTAACAAAGGACGTTTCAACAATCAAATGAGCGTTTTCTCTTATTATTACAGTAATATATAGCTATCAAATCCTTTGCGGTATCTTCCCGATTTCACATCACTGTCTTTATCAATTACTAAAAATCCATACTTATTATCCCAACATTTTGAGCACATTTCTTGAAATTGAGTAAAAGTTAGATCCGGTGAAACGTGGTCGGAAAATATGTGTTTCATATTCAACTCATCTTGTTTAAACATAATAATAAAATTGGCGTTGTCTCGCACAAGCTGTTTAGGCACTCGCGAATATGTTTGCGCTAGGTAAAAGGAGTCGATATTTTTATGACGTCCCATGCTAAAGTACGATCTTATAACATCTTGTTTTTCACATATAACATCATCAAAGATAAATATAGAGTTTGGTTTTGCATCGGACGGTTCCACAATATTACTGGAATCACTAAAGGCATAGTATCCTAAACCTTTGATGGGCGCTAAAATTTTCCTTAAATACTCATATTTCGGTTGATACAGAGATTTCGAGTAAATATAGACATTTTCGAAACGTAGCCCAAGGGGGTGTGTAAGCAGCGAAATCATGACATTAGTTTTTCCACAATTGGATGGACCAATTAACAGGCCGCGAATAGAGGAAGGAAGTAGAGGACCGTGTCTCTTCATTATCTTCTTTTCAAATCCAAGTCCGACTTTTTCATCGAGATTGTCAATAGGAAGTTTTTGTTTAAGATCGATAACGCGCATCTTAGGAAAATTTGATATTTTATAGGCAATTTTTCACAAAAACTGTCATTCAGATGCCGAGCGTCAAACGAAGTGGACGGTCTCACGTTTCCAACAAAACTGGATACGGTATTGTGAATTCGTTAATAAATAAATTACCATTCGAGGTACACATTCCTGGTTATCAATATTGCGGACCCGGAACAAAAGTAATAAAACGTGTAACAAGAGGTAATCCAGGCATTAATCCTTTGGATGCCGCATGCAAAAAACACGATTTAGCCTATTTACATAATAAAGACAACATAAGTGCGAGACATCGAGCGGATTACGAGCTCGAACAAAGTGCTTGGAATAGAGTAAAATCGAAAGATTCCAGTTTAGGTGAAAAAACAGCAGCTTGGTTAGTTACAAACATTATGAAAGGAAAACAACGTTTTGGTATGGGTGTACCATCATCATTATCAACAAAAAAAACATCTAGTAAAGGCACGCGTCATACAAAAAGGAAAGGTGTTAATAAAAATCGACATGTTCGGAAAGCCAGTTTCGGAACAGCTATTCGACAAGCAGTTCGAAGGGAATTATTAAAAGCCGGAAGTAAAAATGTGTTGAAAAAAAATGTCATGAATGCATCTAAAATAGCTCTGTCGGCAGCACGTAGATCGGTAAAAGCGGCAGGTGGCAAAAGGAAGGTTCGTACACCGAGAATAATACCGATTCCTAAAACTGGTGGAATATTACCATTAATACTAATTTTTGCCGGGTTATCAGCTTTGGGTTCATTAGCCGGTGGGGCAGCGGGAATTGTGCGCGCCATAAAAGCAGTAAAAAAAAGCAGCGAAGATAAAACCGGTGCCGGCCTGTGTTTAAAATCGAAAGGAAATGGTTTGTTTCTAAAGCCATATCGTAAAGGTATGGGATTATTTTTAAATCGTAGATCAAAAAATTAATTGAATCCCTACCTCGAAGACCACTATCTAACATCGATATAGAAAAATATGCCAAAAAGAAAAGAATAGGACACTTTCGAGGCGTTTATATGAGGGATTTATTACCTAGACAAGGTCCTCGACGTTACGAAGCAGCAATAGTGAATTTGGATAGTAAGCGTGGTGCAGGGACTCATTGGGTAGCTTATAGAAAAATTGATTCTAAAGTAACATATTATGACAGCTTCGGCGATTTACCCCCACCGATCGAATTGGTACGATATCTACAAACGGGATCGGAACCATCAAAAATTATTTACTATACATACGATCGTCAGCAGGATTTTGGAACAGTCTGGTGTGGACATTTGTGCTTAAAGTTTCTTGTCGAATCATCAGCGTAAAAGATGTCATCATCATCATCGTCACCATTAACACCGCAAATGGATCGCAATAACTATACTAAAATGTTGCAATCACTGAAATCATTTCATCTAGCCGGTGGATTAAGGAAAATGACCGTGAAACAGTTAGAAAACATGCCCAAGGAAGTAATGATTGCATTAGCCCCAAATGAAATTCCATTCGTTTGGGAAAAGTTGCCCGAGCACCTTAAAAGCGATATCGATATATTAAAATATCAGTGCGGTTGCAAACATTATTTCAGCAGCAGCAGCAATTTAAACGAGGTTATGACTGATGAGGATCTTACGGCTAGAAAAATATTTTGTTGTTATTGCAAAATCAGCGATGTGCGCATAAAAGCAGAAAATAGCATAAAAACATCACTATCTAATGCAGTGAGAAAAGGTGTGAAGATGAATCTTTTTAAATGTTGCCGCTAAGAATAAAACCGAGATGTGTGATGTTTTAATGGTTAGTCATGTCTTATACGTTCACACTAACAGGACACTCGAGCGTCTTAAGCGCCGATTTTTATCCACCAGTCGAATTAAATAGAGAAAACAAATATGGTCTGGCATTGCTGGGATTTTACACATACAATTCAATTTTTAATGTGGACGAAAGCAACAATAAGTTTGCCTACATGAAGGAGGGTTACACCACCGAGCCGATACAATTGCAGATTCCACCTGGGGCCTATGAAATAGATGAGATAGGTAAAGCTATGTTGGAGGCTTTGAGGGTTTCAACTGAAGAAAAGAACGATGGAATCTTTTACTTGGTCGCTAATAATAATACGCTGAAATGTGAACTGAAATCCCAATATACTATAGATTTCCGGGGAGAGGCGAGTATCGGTAAAATGTTAGGATTTAATCATACAGTGTTAAAAAGAGACAAAAAGCACGAATCAACCGAGATGGTGGAAATAATGAAAGTACGCATCATACGCGTAGATTGTAATATAATTTCCGGAGCATATATGAATTCGGTGGAAGGTCATACCTTGTTCGAATTCGATATCGACGTGGAGCCCGGTTACAAAATCAGTAAAGAACCACCAAATAATATTTATATGCCGTTAATGCCGGCAGGACGTCAGTTTATCGACAACATTACTCTTCGCATCTTGGACGATAGCGGTGATCTAATCAATTTTCAAGGCGAGAAAATAATCGTGAAATTGGAACTGAAGAAACTTTCATAGAAATGGGGTTTTACTTCAATCGTCAATTGTGTGTGCTGTCGACTAAGATGGGGGAACCGCCGAAACATAATAAAAGTAAAAGAAGAGTTAACGTCAAGGTTAGTCGTCGTCCAGACGTTAGATCACAAACATCTCAACAGTTATCTGCCGAAGACTATAAATTTTTAAAATCAATCGGTCTTAAAGTGCGAAAATGATTTCCACCACCAGCGATAAAATAGAGGTTTTCTCCGAGCCCATCTTGGACAATTCCATTATTAGTCTAGAAGAGCATACGTATAAACCATACGGATCTCCATCATTCAACAATTCGGATGAAGTCCGTATCCCCATTAATTTTCAAGATATTATACTGGATATCGCCGAAAGTTACATATATATCGAAGGAAAATTTAAACCCATAGACGCAACGAAAAGATGTTTTTTATCAAATAATGCCCTCGCATTTTTGTTCGATGAAATTCGCTACGAGATGGGAGGTGAGCAGGTCGCCGTGGTTCGTAAACCTGGAGTTACGACGACATTAAAAACCATGGTTTTATTCGGAAGTTTGCAACAAAGATCTCTCATGACGTGCGGATGGGGTCTCGACGAAGCAAACCAAGATATCGTAGACACGGCAAGTAACGTATTCTCCGGGAAATTACCCTTAAAATATCTTATGGGATTCGCCGAAGATTACGCAAAAGGTGTTTTCAACGTAAAACAAGAGCTTATTATGATTATTGCTCGCACTTTTACAAATTGTTACGTCGGCGAAGTAGAGGCAGAAATTAGTATCGACAAAATCGAATGGAAAATTCGTCACATCATTCCAGACGACAAGCAAAAATTGAAAATACTGTCTCGCATTAATAAAGGAGGAAACAATGCCAGTATTCAAATGGCATATCGTAAATGGGATCTGTACGAATTACCAGCTTTAAGGCAAACATCTTCCGACGTGTGGGCCTTGAGAACGAGTACAAGTCTGGAAAGACCGCGCTATATAATCGTCGGGTTTCAAGACAGCAATAATTGCGACAAGAAAGAAAAAAACGCAACCCAGTTTACCCACGCCGACGTATGCGACATTAGACTGTATCTGAATTCAACCGTTTACCCATACGAAAGATGGAATTTAGATTTCGCCAAGAAACTGTACGCAGCAGCCTATTACAATTACGAAAACTTCCAAAGCAGCTACTACGGGCGCGAAATAAACGATCCGATGATAACGTTCGCGGAATATATGAAAAACCCC
This sequence comes from Diaprepes abbreviatus, assembly GCA_034092305.1. Taxonomy (NCBI): domain Eukaryota; kingdom Metazoa; phylum Arthropoda; class Insecta; order Coleoptera; family Curculionidae; genus Diaprepes; species Diaprepes abbreviatus. The sequence goes on along the minus strand of JASJET010000204.1, from coordinate 1,264,215 downwards.
GTTTTTATTATCAATTGCAGTCATCAACCAGAGGCGATTAACTCATCGACAGTGGATGTAAAATTGGAGTTCCAAACGAGAAAGAATAAATTCCCCAAAGACACTAAAGTGTACGCATTAGTTATTCACGACTCATTTTTTAGTTATAATGTATTAAACGGTTCGGTGACCAATAAATCTATATTTTAATGTATCTATTATATGTAACACAAAATAATGTTCTTGAATCAATAAATTTGTAATGAGTGAAGTAGTAGTTTTATATTTATTTGAAACCCAACCAAAAAAAAAAAAAGCTGGCGGAAAAGCCCGCTCTTTAAGAAAAGAGTACGGGAATTTAGAAAATGGTGGTTTATTAAGTGGAAAAAAGAGCTTAAATAACACAAGAAAAAATTTTTAAGGCAAAATATGAAAACAACGGTTTAGAAAATTTGTAGGAAAGTAACGGTTAGGAATAGGGAAAAAAAGTTATAAGAAAAAATTATAGAGGAAATCGAGTACTATAAGCAAGCATTTTTCTCGATAGTAAAAACGTAAAAAAAAAATTTTTCAAAAAAAAATTGAAAAATGGTGAATGCGCGCCAAAGTTGAAGTTTTGGAGCAAAATGATATTAGGAAATTAGAAAGAGAATTTTTTTCTACATATGGTAGTACTTTTCAAAATTCGGAAAGATGAAATTTTAAGAAAAGGGTTATAGTAAGTTAGTAATTTGGATGTTGTAGCTCGGGAACCGTTCAAGATAGAAAAAAATAAAAGCACTTTGATAGCCCAAAATTTTGAGGAGAATGCGATGGTGTAAAAAAAATTATAATTTTTTTTTTTTGAAAATGCTGAATACGCGCTAAAGTTGAAGATTTAGAGAAAAACGGTATTGGGAAATTAAAGAGAGAATTTTTTTCTACATATTGTAGTATTTTTGAAAATTCGAAAAAATGAAATTTGAAAAAAAGGGTTATAGAAAGTTAGTAATTTGAATTCTTTAAAGCGCTGTAGCTCGGGAACCGTTCAAGATAGAGAAAAAATAAAAGCACTTTAATTACCTAGAATTTTGAGTAGAATACAATGGTGAAAAAAAAATTTGGAAAATCTTAAAAATGACAAAAAATTTAGACGAAAAAATTGAAATTCTTGAGTTAGGAGGCTAGGGCCGTCAGTCTTTTTGAATGTATATAGAGGCCGGTATTAGAATTATTTCATCATTACACATTCGATCGGCAAGATGGAAGGTATACCAAAAAGGATCATTGGCATTGTCAGGCCATTCGTGCCCGGCAAAATATGCAAGTGTGAGGAGTGCGGGGGTACCGCACCAGGAGCGGCACCTTCGGCACCGCCTGCAACGCCGACACCACCAGCGACGACGACGGTGCCGCCAATGAGAAGACCAAGGGCTGCACCTAGGTCGGTGTTAATATCGTTGGGTATTACTCCACGGTAGGCACCCCACCCTCCCCCCAGGCCCTTTTAGGGCCACAAAAACGGTCCTTTTCAGGACCACATTATATTTTGATCGTAGTTTAGTAATCGTCACTTATGGGGCGAGATATTCGTTTAACGACGATTTGTCTCGTAGCTTAAGTGCCAAGTTATATGCTTGAGAACCTATGAAAATGTGAAAACAGTTCAAACAAGGTTTCTATTATTTTTTTTTTGTAATGTATTCTTCACAAAATATTAAGAATAAGTCTTATTGTCTAAACAAATCTAATTCCTTATTTAAAGTTTTTGAAAAAAATCAATAATTCTATAAGCTCTCACCAATACATAACATTTAGAATCCGTTGGTGGGGTGGGGGTAGTTCTATATATATGAGACTGGGCCAGTTACACAGTCATATATTCATCAACCCTCATACGATGAACATGGAGGAAGAAAGACCCGCCAGCCGAGGCTCATCCATCTTTAGTGATGACACCGTAGCCGACAACGTTGGAGACCTGCAAGTCTTCGACGACGACGACGAGGTGGATTTTGAAATTGACGTCCTACGTTGGGACGACTTGGATGAGCCGATTCCGCTAGTATATGACCATGATCCGGGTCTAGTGGAATTAGACGATGCGGGCGATTGGGTCTTACAAAGACTCGAAACTCCGTCGCCGCAGCCAGAGCCGGACTCGACGGAAGATGCGGTGCTGGAAATTCCAACATCACCAACACCCGACGACCCACAAGGCCCCTGCGATTCGTCAAGCTGGTGGTCGACCAGCGAGGATGGGGCACCATAAGCCCCACACTCTCCCTGGCCCTTTTTAAGGGCACACAACAACGGTCCTTTTCAGGACCACAAAATACTTTGATCGTAGTTTTAGTACATATTAGTACTTTGTTACTAATATTGTATGTATAGAATATACAATATTAGATACAAAGTATTAAAACTTTAAGTGCTGGTGGAACCCAGCTAAATCGTTCGTTCGTATTTGAGACCACAAACAACTTTTGGTCTCAATACGTAATACGACATTTGTTTTCACCCCCCACCATTAATTTGTCTCTATATATACGACCACCAATACTTATTACAATCATTTTAGTTCAACATGTCTGCGACTCAACAACAACAACAACCCATCCAATGCCCTGTGGTAGATTCTACCACAGAGAATTGTTTGGAGTGGGAGTCGAATGATCCTAGATGGGATGGCGGTTCATCATCGAATATACAGAGGACAGCACCACCACCCCCGCTGATGATGACGGGCCGTGCGACTCCACAACACAATAAAAGAGTCGCATGTTTTACAACCAAACGGTCCTTTTCAGGACCACAAAATAATTTGATCGTAGTTTTAGTTGGTTATAATACTTTGTAACCAATATTTTATGTTTTTTTCATAAAAACATACAATATTGAGATACAAAGTATTAGAAGTTCTGGCGACAGAACCTTAACTTCATAAACCAAACCATGTTTTAGCATACTTGTAAATATTATCAGAAAATATTTACAACTATTGCTATTGCGTAGTTTTAGTGGATTATTCACTCTTTTTTTTTATTACCTAATATTATGTGGGACAGGGCCTATATGAAATAACACACAAAAATAAATTTTCAAGTCATTTTTATTCTCATTATAAAATATAAAAATTTGATCAAACACTTTTTTTTATTAACTACAATATATATATATATATATATATATATATATATATATATATATATATATATATATATATATATATATATATATTTACAAACTTAATACTATAAATTAAAAGCTAATATCTACAACTACCTAACACCTACTACATAATTTATTAAAGTCCTCTAATTGTCTTTTTAACCGCGCAGATTTCACCTTTTTTATCTCTAATTGTCTTTCAAGTTCTATAATGTCACTGTCACACTCGTTCACTTCTTTCACTAAGCGTTTTTTCATGTCAAAAATGTCTGTCAATTTGGTCTTCTGAGAGTTGGTGAAGTCTTCGACCCACTCCGGTTGCGATGGCCCCGAATATATTAACGAAGAAGAAGCGGTTTTATTTGGTGAAGACGATGACGACGACGACGACGACGACGAAGCAGCGGAAACTTCATCGCCTTCAAAACACCGCTTAAACCGCTTCTTCATGGGTTTCCGGCACCCCAATATCGGCGACAGTGGCGCTGGCGCTGGGGAAGACTTCACCTCCGACACTATTTCATTCTCTACGCTGGCCGGTGTTGGTGGCGTTGGTGGTGTTGGTCCATCGGGGCCTTCTATGACTTCCACTTCTACTGACAATGGCTCTTTTGGTGCTGTTTTTAGGAAGTCGGGTAATGGAACAGGGGTGGAGGGACGCTTAAAATTATACTTTTTCTTCTTCCCTTGTCCCACACCTTTAATCGCCGAATAAAATGTTTTTTTATCGGCGATTTCCGACTTCCGCATAGTCAAGAGCTTTTTCAGTTTCGAAGCTTTCGGAGAAGATTCCCTAGGCCGCGCTGCTTTTCGCACAACCACATCACTAATCACATTTATCTTTGGCTCCTTCTCCTCCGTCCAGCATTCCAGGAATTGCGCTGCCGACTGAACTAACTCTTCGTCGCGACCATCGTTGAGGGCTCGGTCTTCGGCATCTTCATGCTCCACGCCATTCCAGTTCTCGAATACCCCCGGACTTAACACTTCCAAACCACTCATGTTATCCAGCATGCCTTGCTGTGAACCGCAGCTCACGTCAAGAGCATCTAAAAGAGACCGTACACTCGACATTTTCGATATTCAAACTCACACAATTAACTTTTTCTTAGCACTGTACTGTTTGCTGTTCTGACGAACTGTGAAGAGCTCGAGCCAGCAAGTCTGCTTTTATGCCCATTTCCCCCACTACACCACCTTTATTCCTTTTGTTCGATGCATTAAGTATAATATTTAAACTTGTCAGATGCAACGCCAAGGCCAAGGCCGACGTAACCGGCAATACCAGGGTCGTTTTCAAGGTTGTAATTTTCATGGATTTTTTTTTTGTCCCTGTCAAGGTTATTTTAAAGAAGCATATAAATATAGTACTAAACTTGTTAGATGTGAGGCCAAGGCCAAGGTCAAAGTACCCGTCAATGTCTGGGTCGTTTTCGAGGTTGTAATTTTCAAGGATTTTTTTTTTTTTGGTCCTGTCAAGGTTATTTTAAAAAGTAATACATAATTAGAGTATCGCGATTGAAAAGTACAACATATTCAAACATCATGTTGCCAACCGATGAACAACCTAGTGAAGCAGCCAAAACATACAGTCATATACCAAAAGCTTTTTATTTAACTTGTCATCATTGTAAAAGACTAGGTATCTGCTGGCGAAATGATCTTACGTACGACTTCAACTACATTGACCTTTTCAGGGTTAAATTTGTACAATGCGGCTTTTGTGGACTAGTTTACTACCAGTTCAAGGACATTAATGAACGCGCCATCCAGAGAAGAAATTGGGTCATAGAAGAAGCTTACCTGTACAGAAGAAATTAACATGTATTTTATTTCTTAATTTTTAATTTTTTTGTTTGTTATATTTTTTATTTTTTAATAATAAAAAGTAAACTCAATCTTTTGTTATATTTTAATTTTTTTTTCAATAAAACAATAGTAAAATGAATCTGTACGTGTATTTATTAAACATCACCTAAAATACGTTTTGCAATCCATATTTTTCTGCAGAGTCCGTTTATTAATGAAATAGAACCATATATTAGGGTGAAATCTAATGGTTTCAAATCAGTCTCACATAACAATGTCAGAAGTAAACACTATTGATAAGTTCGGTCGCAAAAGAAAATTTAAGGATTTTAACTTTATGCGAGGTCCTTCAGGAATAGGTTTTAAACTTACACCTAATGGAGATTACGACATGGGAAGCAAAAGATTGTGCTATTTAGCAGAACCTCTTGAAGGAGACGATGCGACCACACGAAATTATGTTGATAATAACCTTGCTCAGTGTGTGCAAGATACGCAGAAAGCTTTACATGACTCAACAATTGTTATTAAAGATATATTCAGAAACCAACTTGAAGGTTACGTACGCAAGAAATTAATTGAAACCGGTCAAGAACTTAGAGGATACATTGATGATACTGTTATTGCAATATATGAACTTAGGCAAGACGAACTGCGTGATGAACTTAACTCTAGAATGTTGAAAATTGAAAAGACTATGGAGGATCTTGTCAGCAAACCTGTTTCACATTAAACATTTACTCGTAGACCTGTGCGTTTAATTTACTATTAGACAAATTTTTCAACAATAACTTTTACAGTTTGTTATTTGTCGACACTTCATTATATTTATAATTTTAAAATAAAGGTTCAATAAAAAAGCAATCAAGTAATGAATACATGTTTTTTATTTAAAAAAAAAAAAAAAATTACAATACTATCGTTACATATTAATGTTGTATGTTTAATAGAAATAATAAAAACAATACAAATAATGAAATATGGATTTTCCAGATTACGTGCTGTCCTGACTTAGAAATGATTCCAACACGGTGACTAAATTTGCTAAGTTTTCTTCCGGGTCTGTTTTGTAAAAATCTATGTCTGCATGCCCCCAAGGTAGAGTTTTGGTTGAACTGGGAATTACATAACGTTTATCATCGCTATGTGACAATGCTACTTTATTTATTATGTTGGTATAAATGTTATGTAATTCACTTCTAAATGTCTTCATCTTTCTTAATATCAAACCACCCCGTTCAACAATTCTTTGGTAGTCTTCCTGATGAAGGTCTTTCTCGATAACACATTTTTTGATACCTTTGGCTTTTTTTAATTCATTATTAATGGACTTTACATAATAAGCCTTCGCGCCGGTACCATAAAAACTTATTATCGGATCACCAGGAAACTCATCTTTCATTCTACCAACTACAGAATTACTTTTAATTATGTTGAAATTATTAATTTCGGGGTAATTTGATGTATCGAATTTTTCGGGGTTTTCTGATATAGTTTGATAAAAGTTTTCCGTATATACTTTTAATATAAGCGAGTCAGTATCGGTGTAAAGTAACGAAGCATCATCGCCAAACTTGGATTTAATAAAATTATAATAAAAATCGTATATTACAGTCTTTGATATATCTAATATGGAAAAACCGATATAAATTGGTTTATTGTACAATATTTTAACTTTATTCATATGTATAGCAACAAAGTTCTCGGTAAATATCGAGCTACTATTGAAATTGGGGCGGGATATTAGTGCTCTAGCTCCATTTCTGCCTACACTGTTCTCCCAATGTGTTACTAATTTTATATCCTTTCGATTTTCCACATTTTCCATAGTTTTACCAAATATCGCGTTATTTTTTAATTTAAAAGTGTCCTTCGCAAATTTTGTTGTGGCCTTGTTACGTAAATTGGTATTAAAATCAATATACGATTTTAGCCATTTTGATTGCTTAAACTGTAATACTCGATGGGTTTGCATTACCACTAAGCCGTTGGCGATGGCTTGTTTTAAAGTTCTATAGTGTACAATGTATTTTTTTTTTATCTTGTAAATTAGGAATTAATTTCGGTAATTTAGCGTTTTCTGTTGGCGGTATGATATTTTCTACTAGAAATGGAAGTTCAGAATGTGCATCATGCAACTCAGTCGGATAATGCACATCCACTTCCAAAACGTAGCCATGTAAACTATCATCACCAACAGCCATAATATTTAAATCCAGAATTTCGCGCTCGCTTAACCATCGAAAACCACCATATGGTAATGCTTGTGACATACTATGACCATATAGATTTGTAGCATCAAGGTATGTTATAAATGAAGAAGGTTTTGTTGGGTCATAGTCTGGTAAAAAAATATTATTAGCGATGTGCTTCCTTTCTGTACACTGGCTTATGCCGCCGCGTATACCTTTCTTAAAAAAATGTATCATGTCTATATCAGTTAAGAGCTCTAACTCTACCTTAGTCATACGTAGCATACAATCAAATGATAAACTTGGAAGGGTATAGTAATGTGCTGGATCAAGTTTATCGAATTTTAAACAATTATTCCGAAATTGCTCAAAAACATCACACAATAGCAACACATCTGATTTTAAATACACGTCCGAATAGTCCCCCAAAGTTTTACACCCAAACAAGCGCCATACTTCTTTTGCTCTTCTATAGCTTTCATCGCTAATATGTTCTTCCCGTAAATTATCATAAAATTCATCTTTACTTGGAAGACATGTATTTTCCATTTTTTCTATAGAGTCAATAAAGCTATAGGGAAAAACACCCTTTTGACGCATCAAATTAAATTGGTTGATATTTGAAAAATGTTTCCGCGTTTCAATAAAATCGTCGTCGTTTAAACCGCTGCCTAAATTTTCCAAAGACGTTGACAGAAATTTAAAACTATCAATAAATCGCAACTTTAAATATTTCCTCTTGACTTTTCCACATTTACTATCAAAATAATCGTGCACATAAATGCTTTTGGTAAATGATATGTACTTTTCCTTACTTTGAGCCAAAACACCAATTGTATCCCCATATTTACATAACTCTTTTATAAATAAATGGCTGTCGTAGCCGCTTAAGTTATGAAATATGATAGGGATAAAAGAGGGTAATTTATAATTTAAATTACAAACGGAATGTGCAGCACCAAATCTTTTTGCACCAGTTATGTGACAGTGGTCTCGTACTTTAATCTCACCCTCTTCAAAAGGGCCTTCACATATACCACATATTTTAGCATCATTAAACTCCCTTTTTTCTTTAGGCGTTAACGGTTTCATAGGCTTAATGTCTTTTAAATATGTGTTGTATAGAGCCCTTAAATCACACTCGATACGATCCACAAAGACTTGAGCTGCATTATTCCCCCGAAATAGCTCAAATTTCGAAAGTGAGTCGTCAAAAGAGCATTTAATTAAATAAGCAAAAGAATATGGTTCATGTTTAAAACTTTTTACAGTGTAAGAATTTTGTGGGTTTGGTTGTACCGTTTCAACGGGTTTTAAAACAGATTCGAAATCTGCATAAACCACGAATGGAACGCGCATTTGCTTTTCTATACCCTCGAATTTTAAAATATTTTCCGGCACACTCTTTCCAAATTTATCGATTTTTAAATCCTCTGAGGGTGTTTGCGTGAAAATGTGGTTACAATCGTAGCTTTGATGTAAAGTTAAAGCTGACGGTGTACTAAAATAAATGAGGCAACCATCACAGAAATATATTTTATGTTGTTGACAACTAATTTGACTTGAAACTAAACGTGATAAATCCCGAATCCAACAATAATGACTCTTTGAACAAGTCGTATCGCAAAAATGTTCACCGCCATCTTTACTACTACAGTCTTTTGTAATTAACAATAAATTTACATGCCTATCCAACTTTTTTGACGCATACCTCAGTGGACCAATAACTTCATTATTTTCATATTTAGATTCCAGACGGTATACGTTAATTGATATGTTGTTCATTTCCTCAAATTTTTTAATGTCACGTAATTTTACTGGAAAATCCATACCTGTTACATTTAGCACTCTAGAAAAATGGGGGTAGGATGTCTTCTGTGAAGGCTCTGCTGTTGGAGGAAACAATGCTGATGTTACAGCCCACGCAAAGCAAAATTCGTCCTGGTTAATCACATTGACGACAGCTCCTTTCCTTTCAATAGAATACGGCAACTTGATGTATGATGAGCCACCCATAGGCATATACTTGTTGATACCAACTTCCAAGTATAAAATTCGCACAAGAGCCCATCCTATAACAAGAAAAATAATATATAAAAATCAGTTTAATATATCGGGTTTTGATTTTTCCATACCTGAATCTTTCTCCTGGAACTCTGTCGCCTGCGTTTTTATTAATTCGGTAAAAGAATGGTAAACGGCATCCAAATCACTTTCTACACTAATTATTTGATTAGCAGTGTTGAAGGATTTTTCACTGAATATTTCTTGTGATGGAAGCATGTACTCGCCAACTGCTGTCATGTTAACTTTTAAAGCATGATGCACACGCAATAAATTATTAACAAGTTCCACCACCTTGGATTTAATGTCTGCAAAGAACATTACGTAATTGGAATGCTCCATATCACTGCTAACCCGATAGGTTGCAATTCTCCTTTTGAAGGCACATTGAACGAGTTGCACACCATGACATACCGGCAAACATGAATTATTTTTATGTTGTTGTGTTCGTTTATGCGCTGACATATGATTTATTGGAACATCTACATTACATGTAGCGCAATTAATTACCGGATTTGTCGATGTATACTCTTCAATTCGGAGCCGTTTTCCTCCAGGCACTTCATTAAATCTCGCCGCACACGATTCTCTTTGATGACGTCTCATATTATAAATATTAGTAAACTTAGAACCGCAATTTTCACAAACATATGCCATGATTTGTCAAATATTAACACATGTACTACCTATACAAGTCAGAGCCAACTGATGAATGAAACTGCCCCATACCTTATATAAAACCATTCAAGGTCACCCCCAACCACGTAACATATCTTCAAGGTCACACACCCAAGATGACCTTCAACAAAGTCAAGGTCGTCTCGACCAAGGTCAAGGTCAAGGTCACACACACAACCTTGAACACAAGGCCAAGGCCAAAGCACACGTGCACTTTCAAGGTCAATGACAAGGACATGTGGGCGGGGCCAAAGAGGGGTGAAGCAAGGTCAAGGTCAAGGTCGAGGAGTGGGGGGATTGAGAGAATCGGGTTATGTTCACTACTCATTTGTATTAAAACTGTTCCTGATAGTGAGGAAGTTATTATAAAAATATTTCGAAAAACTAAAAAATCGGTGTAATAGAGCATTCCTAAATTCAACTCTTTCCAGTTCAATAACGTCAGAATGTTTACGCAAAACAGGAAGTCAGTTGTTTTATAAAACCGAAAGCGGAAATAACAGCAGCGGGTGTGAAAGCAAGTTTTCCATTTCGACGAATTTATTCTTGTTTGATATAAATGTGACCATTTATTTTGTGTGTTAGATTATTTTCTTGACAAAAAAGTTTTGTTTTTATTTCTCAAGTCAAGAAGCAAAAATCGATTATTTTTCGTTTTATTGTTATTTTTTCATTTTCCGAAAAAGGAACATTTTGGTGTGTAATAAACATTTAATCCGATTAATTTTAACCTTATTTAAAAAACAAATCTACTTATCTTTTTTATCTATAAAATAGCATGTATTCAAAACGCGATTACAGAGGGGTAACAACATATCCATTTTCCATAGAAACTTTTTTTTCTGGCTCCATTAAGACGATGTTATTGTCGATCAAGCTAAAAATATTTGCATTTTCTCGATGTCATTATTTCAAACATTATTCATATTTTCATGTAATATATATATATATATATATATATATATATATATATATATATATATATATATATATATATATATATACTCTTGGATAGAAGAAACCCGTACAAACAAAATTTTGTTTAAACTCAATTTTAAATAAATTTTCAAGTTTGTATCGGTTTTGATCTTCTTTTGTAAAGTTATAGACTTATCATTTTGTCAAGTTGCAAACACTTTCATCTTGATCGTTATCTTATATTGACTCTGAGAAAAGTTCTTTTGGAGTTGGTGTTATACCGGACAGAATCAAGAGATGTTTTACCCAAAATTTCTGAACATCTCCAAAAGTGAGAATAAAAAATTGAAACTGAGAACGGATTCGGTTGTCAGGGTCTGTTTTTGGTTAACTAGACCTATACCGATACCTGTACCTATATCTATAACAATATCAATATGTAAAACTACCCTATATCAATACCTTATCTTTATTTATATTTTTATCTATTTTATTTCGAACATAGATATAGTTATTTCGATACAAGATTTTTTCTCGAATTATGATATCCCCTATAGCAGTTAACTGACTTAACAATTAAAAATGGCCACAAAGTGAAATTTATATTGATTTTATTTTCATATTTGACGAGAAAATATTCTAAACCTTTACTAATGCAGCATGGATGGATGCTTTTGTATCTATTAAGTATTTCATTTTTACGAATTATCTTCACTTCAGTTAAGAGAGCATTATAACTGAACGTTCACAACCCGTTAAAATAAATCATGCAAAAAGCTTAAATTTATGACAGAGTGAGTGCCAAATATAGTCCTGTGCAAATAATAATAGGCCAGCGAAGGAAATTTAGTGTTAGTAGACTTCTGACTACGTAGAAACCTTCAGAATGATAATAGTAATTATGCATTATCTTATGTCTCATTTTCTTTTTCGATTACAAAAACATATCATCCATCGAGTATGTCTCGTAGAACAACCACAAATTAAAAAAAAAACATGTTCTACGACCAATATTCGCCGAGATAATCCAAATTTTTCTGGCGAAACGAATTTGAAGCGTCCGAGTCAGGTTATTTTTCCAGCGCCGCAGGCTGAAAGAACGTCCCCTCTCCACTGCTCACTTTCTGACTCACGGAATAGGTGCCACTTTAAACTATTGCAACGTCAACATTTTTGAAATAATTGAGTTGAAAACTGCTGCATAAAATAGTTTAACCTACTATCTATGAGTTCCTACTTAAATAATCCCTTAAGGTAGTTCACTCGTGAAACGGCTTTTCTTAGGAATGTGATCGGATTTGAATATATAGTTTACAATAGTGTTTTTTATTTAATTAAAAACAAACGAAATTTTTTAATCGTCTGTGAGACGAAATATTATCAATTAAAATATGAATAATTAACATGCTGGAGGTCACTCAAAAACGGTTTTTACCATATTTTTTAAAAACGAATGCAACGTAGATCTAAAAATTATGAATTTAAAAAAAACGGAATTTCTTGTTTAGAAAAAACAAATTTTTTAAATAAAAATAATTTGAAAACATCTGACGCCTAGTGGAGTACAGTTATCACAACTTGGCCACGCCCGATAATTCAAACCTAAGTTAGTTAGGTTAGTTCTTTAGAATGTGACATTTTTTTAAATATATTTCTCGGTATTTTTTATTTATTTTCTCAATGTGTTGGGATGTTAACATAACAAACTGTATAGCTGTGAAACTCACACTATATGAACGTTACTGTACACACACTTACTCTATAGACCATTCAATATAGACATTTGCGGCGCTGCCAGATTTATTATATTTAAAGTTATTACTGTATAAGAATGTGTCTGTATATTGAAAGTTAACGTGTGTTGGGTACAGTCTCGTACGAAAACAAAATTCTTTAGGCCTGAGAATCTTTAACTTTTGGTACTTACTTAAAGGCTATACTTTTGTCTACAACTGTCGCGAGTGAATTACCTTAAGGTTACGTGTGTTGGGTACAGTCTCGTACGAAAACAAAATTCTTTAGGCCTGAGAATCTTTAACTTTTGGTACTTACTTAAAGGCTATACTTTTGTCTACAACTGTCGCGAGTGAATTACCTTAAGGTTAATAAACAACGCCTCAGCGATTTTTTGAAGAAAAAATTCTATCTCAGGTTCTAGTGGTCGTACAGAATTTTTTTTTCAATATGTGCGCCAAAATCTCACCTATCACGTCCACTTATTGGCATTTCGATATCAAAAATAGTCAAAGAGTTGTTCTATTTGTTCATAACGAAGAAACCAACCTCAAATTTGTTTATCGGTTTCAACAATTTAAAATAAACAATTCATTTGGTTCTTTCTGATTATTATTAGTATAAGTCTCTTTCTTTTGCACACCTGCAGACTGCTATATGACCTCTAGATCCCTGAGAATAAACAATAAAAAAAAAAACATTAAAAAGTTATTAGCTACTTAATTGTACAAAAAGTTTTAAATATTTTCACTTGAAATTCTGCACACTTGTTGTATGCAACAAGAGGCTCCTTTCTGTGCAGTATAAAGTTAATACATTATATTTTTCAATTGTTTATAAACAATTGAAATAACAGCCATTTTATCATGTTTTTTTGCAATAACTTACGAATAAATTATCCGATTCAGATTGAAATTTTTTTACTGAAAAATAATATCTTTTCCTACAACTCGAAAAAACTATTTTTTTTTTCACATCTTAATCGTTAAATAAAAAATTTTCTCCAAAGAAGAAAATGAGATATAAGATACGACATAATTACTACTATAATTCTGACGTACGTAGTCAGAAGTCTACTAACAATACATTTTTTCCAGATGCTATTTCCGCCAGCCTATAAGTAGTTTAATTAAACTGATGTGATTTTTATTAGGTATCTATATGTATGATTTCCAGATTGCCAGCAAATTGCCAGGCCATATACAGTGTAAATACAGAAAGGATTAAACATTGCACAAATCAACAAAGATGCAGTTTAATGACATGGAAAATAATCAGAAATCTGGAAATGTTTTTTAATAAGAATTATAATAATACAGGACATCAAGGAATAATAGAGTTTGAAAATGAAATGGTAAGATGTAGAAAGGATAATTATTTCAAAATTCATCACTTCTTTGTGATGACCAAACCAACAGGTACCACTTCGACACAAATTATAAGTAGAGGAGGAGTACTTCGGTTAGATATGGACTTACATTGGACTGACAGGTTCGAGTTTCTAAACTGTCAATCAGTGACGTCACTTGTATGTTTATAATTAAAAATTAAACATTATGTTTAAACATGGTATAATACAATCTTTTCTTTTAGCTAATACCTAATTTTAATTATTTGTTACACGTCACACTAAAGAATGCCGAAGGTCATATACTGCACAAAGAGTTTAAAGTTACGTTTTCTGAGGACAGTGATAATGGAACCAAAAAAATAGTTGGGCGTTTAGAATTGGATATCGGATCATCTTATGTGTATTCAACTTTACCTGTAATTATCAATGCTCATGTTGAATTGTGTGGAAATGTTTCGTATTATTTTGTAAGTAAATATTTGGATTACTTAACATGTGTTTTTTAAATTTAGTTTTTTATTTACTAAAAAAGGAGTACAAATAAATGTCTTTTTGCTTTTCTCTTAGTCATGTAATCACAATTGAGTTTTAAAAATATATTTGAAATAATTACTAAAGAGTTAAAGTGTTAGTCGAAATTTCTGCTGACAAAGACAGAATATATGACCATTTTTTCCTTTTGAATGAATAAATGAATAACTTGTAATACTTGATCTTCGATGCATAGGTCTCGTTGGGTCTATTTTAGGCCGATCGCCTTTGCGAATTCAAGCAGCCTCGTTACCTGACTTTGTTTCTACCACAGTCCTTTGAGTGCCGGGCACTCTCTCAGAACATGGTCCACAATTTCATCCTCCTTCAGGCACCATCAGCATACCGGGTCATTCACGACACTATTCCTATGAAGGTGGTCTCGCAGGTGGCAATGTTACGTCAGCAATCCCACCACGATCCGCAGTTATTTTCTCTTTCGGAAAATAAGCTCCACAGTAAGCCACGTATTACGTCCAATTATATATCTCTAGGCTCATCTCATTCCAGGGGCTTTCCATTCCCCAGACACCAATCGCAAAGCTACTACATTGTATTTCAGAGCCGATGTTGTAGCCCTACTGCCTCACTTAATAGTCTTATTTATGGTTATGCCCCTCTTACAGAGATGACCACATTAAAAATAGCATAATTTTCTCTTATTTGCATATGATAATTATATTTTTATTAAATTTTGAAGAGTATTTTTCTACTATACACTGGTTAAATAATAATTTTGACAGTATAGTAGAGCTCCGGTTTCCTTGATACCTCCGTTCCTCGCTCAATATTGTTATATCCTGATGGTTCGTGCTTATTTTGGGAACAAAAATTTAAAGGTGAGCGCAGAATGTATATTTTAGGGGACATTTTACATCTAAGAGCATAGGAGGTTAAATCGTTAAATTAGGTAAACAACTCTATTAAATAAGCAATGTCTATTTTCCAGTTGATTAAATTTTCTTTTACAATAAGATCTATAACATCTCAAAATTTTAAAACAGTCTCAGTCTCAGTACATCAAAGATATTCTTATGAGTATATCATATGCATGTTTGTATAGAACACTTAATAATCTCTTCAAT
Organism: Diaprepes abbreviatus; assembly: GCA_034092305.1. Classification (NCBI taxonomy): domain Eukaryota; kingdom Metazoa; phylum Arthropoda; class Insecta; order Coleoptera; family Curculionidae; genus Diaprepes; species Diaprepes abbreviatus. Next base: position 1,248,724 of record JASJET010000204.1, on the reverse strand, counting down.
AGGTTATCTGCTATCAGTAGAGAGATATTGTAAGACGCCCGCAAACTATCATCGTATTTTTGACGTTGAAGCAGACATACTATCCACCATGAGTCTCTTTCGAAGTTTTTCTTTCAGTATTTGAAATTATTTCCACTTTCGTGGACCTCATTTACATCTCTTGCATCCCTAATGTTTTTGTCATTAACATATATCTTTTGTAAGTCAGAGTCAAACCCTGATGGTCTGTATGAACCACTTTGTGTATCAGTTATATATAGGATCGTACCTAATTTTCTTGGCAGAGATTAGTTTTCTTAATAATAAGGCGAAGATAATAATATCTTTATAAAATCAAGGCATATTTTTAAATCTTGCCCATCAGAGTTTCTTCAAATTATATCATTATTATTTTAACTGCTAACTCACCTTAAATTTAAATAAATAAATTGGATGTCAATTTGAATACTTTCCATCCTTATTATCTTTACCACAGAAAAAAAATTGAATTATAGTCCCGTCAAATCCATTATTCTTAACTTTTCACGGGGTAATTAATTATATATAATCTCATTCCCCAGGGTGTTAATTTAACCTTTAAAATCTTAAGTGGGATTACGGGTCAAGTGGTACTTTATCTAGATTATATTAAAAATAATAATACGTCCGTTTGGATTTCTGATTTTTTTTTTTATAAATCAACTAAACAAATAGAAATTCATAAAAGGGTTTTTTTCAATTTTTAAATAAATATTTAAATTGTATTTTCAAAAATAGGAAGAAAGAATTCCGAAAATTAATGTAGAAAAACTACAATTTTGATTTCATGTTATGAAGATATACGAGAGAAATTAGACCAGTTATTGAAAATGCATTATAACATAAAATGGGATTCATTGAGAAGGCATTTGATCAAGTGTCAAGAGAAAGACTATGGAAAAAGCAGAAGAGGAATAAACAATAAGATAATAAGAATTATGAAGAATACATACAGAAAAAATTTTAAATGCATAGTTAGTTAGAACAGAAGATCGAAAGTATTTTCAATCAAAGAAATATTAAGACGGGGAGGAGAGTTAATTCTAATATTGGTCAAATTTTTTATTAATGAGATAATAGAAAACATACGTCCATAAGCACAAAATTACATATTGACTCTAGACATTTTCAAATAATGAATATTTCAGAGGAAGCATTTATTGTTGATGTGCTAGTTTCAGCAAAAAAAAAGAAGAATTTACAAACAGACTTAGAAATTTGGAATACATTATTGGATAACATGAACGAAACAATGTACAAGTAAATGTGGATCCTTGGGTATCGATGATGATGCAGGAAACTAAAATACAGGCAATCGAAATGGAGTATTTTAGAAGAGTTAAATGTGTCATAAATAAACATAGAAAAATTAATACACAAATACAAGAGCACCTAGAACTACAAGTTACATTTGTCTATCGAAAGGAGCTGAGTTGCTGGAGTCACCTACAAAGTTGAAGATTATGAGACCAGTCAAACGAGTTTTGGGAGATCCACTTAAGAGAAGGATATTGTAATGAACTTTATAGCGTTATACATTTCATAGTATTAGTTTGTGTTTGTAGTTTGTAGGGTTTTAGGTTTATTTTCTGCGAGTTTATAATTTATTTAATTAATGTTACCTTTTGTTAATTTCCTCATGAGACGTCGATGAAAGAAGGTCTGGAGTTTTTAGTAAATTCTATTTCCTTATTTTGAACATGGAACGCCTATGACAGAAGGTCTAGAAATCGCTCCTTTTTGTTACACCATGTAGCATGGAAATATTTCTAGAAAATTAATGAATCTTCTGATATTGACCAAAAGGGTATATAAAGAGTCCAGAGGCTTTCGGAGACAGTTTAGTTTGAGACGTGATTGAGGTAACTTGAATTGTTTGACAAGTGACAGAATTGATGTTGACAATAAAAAGCTTTTGAAATAATAGAGTGTGTTGAGATATCGGCCGTCCGGAACAATATATATATATATATATATATATATATATATATATATATATATATATATATATATATATATATATATATATATATATATATATATGTATATGCGGACTAAGACCCAGTGCTATCAAATGTCCACAGAAAAATACTTGCAAGCTTTATATTTATTCCTGGCAATCCCTGGCAAAATACGTGTGATAAGAAAAAGCTGATATTGATCAATTAAACTGAATATTAGAAAAAGACAGAAGATAACAAGAGTGTCTATCCTTTCAATTTTAGACTGCAAAACCATAAAATAAAGAAAGAAATAACTACATGTAAGAAGCAAAAAGAGATGGAGAGATTTAATTTTAAAGATGAGGCATTTTATCAATTTTTATACACTTGCGATCAATTGTATGTATATTTCGCCTTAATATTTTATCAATTTTTGAGTACAAGATATCTATTCCTGGCAAATCCCTGGCATGATAGTATTCCTGGCAAAATTACTGGCATAGTTAATTATTCCTGGCAAATGCAAGGAATTACTGGAAAAATTAACAGCCCTGCTAAGACCGTTGATAAATATTATTCTCATGCTAAAAAGTGCGGAGATCTCCAAAGAACATGGAAAAACTCCAGGTTCGAAAAATGACGACTGCGTTGCCTGACGAGTCCCATACTAGGACGAAACAGCGCTGTCGTCATTTTTCGGAACGGGAGTTTTTCCATGTTCTTTTTGCATGAGAATAATATTTCTTATTTTATTTTAAAATTACACGGTCGTTAACTTCTCTTTTTATTTTTGTATTTCTTGGCTTAAAACATACACAGCAGCTCTCTTAGGGAGATCGTCGGTGGGATACTGAACTTCAATTGTGGAATTCATGGTTAGTTTGGTTGCCGATGCCGAAATAATGCGACCTCTATCCTTAGAGTAGCAACTTTGTGTATCGAGTTTTGATATATTTCTTTTTTAATTTACCGTCGCGCCACCACATGGCGGATTTATACAACAATTGTTGATTTGTGTTATTCTTATATTATTAAGTGAGCCATCGAGATCCCGCCATTGTGTCTTAAAAACTATTTTTCAACTGTGAAGTCTGTTTATATAACACATATACGAGATGATGGCTTGTACCGAATGAAATGGCTCCCATATTAGGACGAAACAGCGTTGTCGTCATTTTTCGGACGTGGAGTTTTTCCATGTTCTTTGGAGATTAGAATTAAATTTAAAACCAATTATTTTAATATTAAAACCGTTACAATGTTATTTATTTTTTAGTTTAAATGGTCACTTATTGATGTAAAGCAAGAATTAGTATTATCAGGAATAAGTTCAAAGTTAAGATTTTTACCCCCAAAATTAAAAACGAGTAACAGCTCCTACGTAATTAACTGTAAAGTTATTCATTCTGAAACCAACAATATTTTGTTAGAGGTAAGAGGTGCATCTAATTGATATGTACCTAATATGATGGTCTAAATTCGACTTCTAAAAGGAAATATAGAAAAAAATAATTGCTCGGTTGTTTCTAGGACACAACAACAATTATTATCAAGCAATTTCCGGAAATTTTTCAAAATGAGATTAAGGTCATTTTACCATTCAAATATACCACAATCAATAGAGGAACACCAGTATCTATAATACCGTACATTTTTAGTCCATTTATATCAGATGAAGAATACAAGGTAAAATAATTTTTAGTATGTCCAACAATATTCACTTATCAGTAAATAGAAGATATATTACCCATAATTAGGACAATAACTTGTTTACAGCAAAAGAATCTAGCTTACTTTTGAAATATGTTTCTAACAAAAGTGGCTTAGAAATAAAATTTTATGAAATTTAATAATATAAATCCACAATCTTGACGTATTCTTTTCTTACCATTTCATTTTTGTATTGATTAATAGATAATTGTTTCTAATTAATATGAAATTATTTCTAAAAAATTGAATATGGCGGATAAAAAAAATTGAATTTGTCCAATTTTCTCCAAAATTGACATAGAGGAATTTTCGGGGTCGCACATAACGAATCTGAAATTATTTAAAAAAATTCAATATGGCTGAAACAATATGATCTTCTTCTTCTTGCGGTGCCTATTCGTTCCGAATGTTGGCGACTAGCATGGCTATTCTTACTTTGTTGGCAGCTGCGCGGAACAGTCCAGTCGTGCTCATGTTGAACCATTTTCTTAAGTTTTGGAGCCAAGAGATTCGTCTTCGTCCTGGCCCCCTCTTGCCGTACACCTTCCCTTGCAGAATTAATTGGAGGAGGTTATATCGCTGTTCATTTCTCATAATATGTCCTAAGTATTCCAATTTGCGTTTTTTAATTGTTTTGATCACTTCGCACTCCTTTCCCATTCTGCGCAGGACTTCATTATTTGTGACTCGGTCGACCCAGGAGATTCTTAAGATGCGCCTATAGCACCACATCTCGAAAGCATAATAAAACTTAAGTTAAAGAAAATGCAACGAACAAAGACCAACAAACACGACATCAGACAACTAAAAAATGAACGCATAAAACAGAGCGCACAACAGTATATGAAGGAACAGCTAAATACTGAGGAAGACACTAGTAATACAGAAGAAGAACTCGGAAAACTACACACAATAACTCAGAACATACTTGACAAGCACCTAAAACCAACAAGAGTAAAGAAGAAGGGGTGGATGACGGAAGAGATTCTGGATCTGATGGAAGATAGACGAAAGGTTAAGAACAATGACATAGCAACATATAAAAGAGTAGACAAAGAAATAAAAAATGCTATTAGAAATGCAAAAAATGAATGGTTAACGAAAAAATGCACCGAAATACAATTACTACAACAAAAGCATGACTCATTTAACCTCCACAAAAAAGTCAAAGAAGCGGCAGGCCTATATAAGCCTAAACAAGTTGGACGCCTAACTGACACTCAAGGAAATTTAATAATAGAAGCAGAACGGAGAAGAAACACTTGGATGAGATATGTAGAGGAAACCTTTAGAGATGAACGACACAATGACACAAAAAACACAGATTGTATAACTGGGCCTCCATTTACGATCGAGGAAGTAAGAACTGCTATAAGAGGAACCAAGGATGGCAAAACTACAGGACCTGACAACTTTTATTCAGAATTTTTAAAGTTAATGGATGACAACGGGACAATATGGCTCACAAAAGTATCTAATAATATTTATAATACTGGAAAAGTTCCCCAGAGTTGGTTGAAATCAACATTTGTGACCTTACCAAAAAAACGAAATGCAAAAAGGTGCGATGAATATAGAATTATAAGCCTTATGAGCCACCTACTTAAGACTTTCCTAAAAATCATCCACAAGAGATTATACAAAAAATGCGAAGAACAACTAACACGCACACAATTTGGATTTCGCGATGCTCTTGGTACACGGGAGGCACTTTTTGCTGTCCGGGTCTTGTTCCAAAGATGCAGAGATGTCAACTGCGATATATATGCATGCTTTGTGGATTACCAGAAGGCATTCGATAGGGTAAACCACGACGAGCTTATATCAATACTTGAAGAGATCAGCATAGATGATAAAGGTCTGAGAATAATCAAAAATATTTACTACAACCAAACTGCTAACATAAGAGTAGACAACCAGTTGACAGAAGCAATCTCAATAGAACGCGGAGTACGGCAAGGATGTATACTGTCCCCGATGCTATTTAATGTTTATTCTGAGCATATCTTCAAACTAGCCTTGGAAGAATGTGATGAGGGAATACTAATCAACGGTGAACGTCTGAACAACATCAGATACGCAGACGACACAGTGGTATTCGCAGACAGTCTGGAGGGATTGCAGGTGTTGATGACAAGCATAACTGAAGTAAGTAAGCACTATGGGTTAGATTTAAATACAAAGAAGACAAAATATATGGTCATCAGCAAACGCCCAATCCTAAACACACAACTGACCATCAACCAACAAACAATTGAAAGGGTTGAAAGCTATACATACCTTGGCACCAATGTAAACAGTCAATGGGATCACTCATTGGAAATAAAACAACGTATAGCAAAAGCCAAAGCAGCGTTTACAAAAATGAGCACCGTCTTCAGGGGCCGTGATCTACCGCTGAAAACCAAGGTCTTCATACTACAGTGCTATGTTTTTCCAGTTCTGCTCTACGGAACAGAGGCTTGGACGCTCTCTGAAGCGTCCATTAAAAAACAATATGATGGACAAAAGAAATTAATTTTGTTCGATTTTCTTTAAAATTGGTAATTCGCTTAAATTTTTTTATAAAAAGTTTATTTATTTATGTAATTTGATTTTTTATGGTGAATTGGACATACTATTAGTAATATTATTTTTGAATTTATTATATTTTTTTCCATTTTTTCTTCTTTTTAGATAGAATGGTCCTGCCTGTTAGAAAATGACTGGTTCTATGATTGTGAAAAACAATTTAACAAAGAGTTTCTCATGGAAACTGGATTTGACCAGCAAGGAAAGTAAGGAGTATAGTGAAAAATAGATAAGTTCATTAATGCGTATACAAGCACATATAACTATAAAAGTAATCGGTCATATCCAAAGTATAGTTTAATTTTTTTGTCGATAATTAAATGCAGTGGTACAAATAGGTCACAAACCTGTAAAAAATTATTTTAGTTTATTTTTTGAATATGGTGAATTTTGATGAATTTTTTATGTATGCTATGCTTCACCACAGATGTCGCAATTTAAAGAAATATCTTAAATAATCTCCATATAATCAAAAATTGTAATATTATTGAGAATTTTTTCCATTGTATCAAGTCTATTACTTTCAGTTATGTCATGGATAAAGTCATTGACCTGAGTTTGTTTACCGACCCATTCTTTCTTTTGCAGCAACTCAAGGTTTTACCAAGAGTAGAAGAGAAATGGGAACAGGGTGTCCCCTCACTCTTGACCTTGGCTTCAACAACCGGGACAAGTATTAACAATGATCAATGACCTTGAGATAGTTCTGGCTTTGCAAATTCTTCATTAAATCACTTGGGGTCGAGCGTTGTTTTGTATTGTCACAATAGAATGTGAATCACATACAATAATATTAAATATGTATTCTTTACCAAAAAAGTTACCATTTAAGGGGATATTTTAAATCATCTCCAAGCATTTAAATATTCTAATTATATGAAGGTTATTTCCATTGTATAAAAAGTATTATACTTAGTTATGTTATGGATGAAGTATTCTAGCTTTTTTATTTTAGTCATATAACATGAAAGAAAGCTTCCTTGTCACATCTATCTGTATGTTTGAGCTAATCTTTAAAGCTGCTTAATGAATTTTAACCGGGTTTTTATTTTTTGCTAAGCCGTTCCCTGAAGAAGGTTTTAGCGTATTTTACATCCATATATAATGAAAAGTAGCCCAGCAATTACGATGGTTTCCAGTTATGTCGGAGTCTAGGCCCTTTTTTAGCTTACGTTGGTTAAATTGCCTGAGATATTTGATGTGATTGTATGCCTATCGTTTAAGGTTGATCCACAATAATGATGTTTGTAATGGAGGACAAAATTCGAGAACTTAGAACACAATTAAGTTATATACTTACACATCACATTACATGTTGTCATGCATATAGACAGCGATGTTTTCGCTAGTACAAAATTAAATATTTAAATGGTGTTATTTTTAGCTATACTATCATTTTAAAAGTAACCAAAGGTACATTAAAGAATATAGCGATATGTAATGTATTAATACAAACAAATGTACCCTCCATAGAATTACATGTACGTTATCCAATAAGACCTGAACAAGGAATAGAGATTACCGGTAAAGTTTATGAGTTAAGGACTTATTGTACAGTACGATGGGATTCAGAAAAAGAACATTATTTGGATTTAAACGATATTGTAAGTTATTACTTAAACAAAAAGCTTTATTTATCTCAATGGTATACGATTTGTCTTTTTCGATCAAAGTTGTAATAAGAAGGCCTTGTTTTGAAAACGTTAATTTTTGGGCATCTTTTGGTATTAATATTAAAACAGCATCCCATAATTTATAATTTATATTGCTGTTTCTTCCATTTCGGCAGATTCTCGTTCCAGTGTTGGTGGACGTGTTGAAAAGAAGGAAAGAAAAATTTTATAGTTTCGCAAATGTTACAACCGATTGTCATTTTTGCACATCTAGTAGCTACTTCTATAGCTGTGATCATCGGTCTTTGTAGCAGGATTTAAAAAAAATACAGCATATCTTCCATATTATTAGGTTATTTCAGATGGGCATTAGATATTATTCCTGCAATTTTAGATTAAGAATATTAAATTGTCACAAAAGTTTTATGCTGATGTTTGGTGAATAATATCAACTCGTGAGATTGACGCCGTGAAAATCGTCTTAAGAAAGACAATCAAATATTAATTTCTGATACTTCTTTGTAAATCCTCAAAAACTTTGACTTCTTTCATTTTGTTCTTAGATTCATAACGTAGCGTGTCATATATATATATATATATATATATATATATATATATATATATATATATATATATATATATATATATATATATATATATATGACAAACATATTGTTCATTTTGTTCTTAGATCCATAACGTGGCGTGTCATATATATATATATATATATATATATATATATATATATATATATATATATATGACAAACATATTGTTAAAAACATATTTTAAGAAAACTAAGACCTCTCGAAGGCAAATAAAAAAGTGCATTTTCTGTCACCATAGCTTTTATTGAAACATACTAAAAACTGATGGTATTGAGGTGTCGTATTTGTAATTGGAAGTTGATGCATGATTGTTAACTTTTTAGGGTATTTTAACTAAAAAAATATTTATAGAACAGTAGAAACCATCGTTTCCTAAATATTTGAAGTTGGACATTTTAATGCATTTCAACCCATATTTGTCTATTGTAGGACATATGCCTTTCTTACATTTATTCAAGTCTGTCTGTCCTGAGCTGTTCCCATCCAAGCATTGCTGGCACACTGTCGTACAAAATCCATCCATTTTGAGTGGGGTCGCTTTCATAATCGTTTGTCTACTCTTAATCTCTAGTCACATTTTCTTCATTTCATTGATATTATTAACAAGATTTCATTTAATGTTTTTTAACCCATTAGTTCCTTTGCAGTCATTGAAGATTATACCAGACATAATCCGTTACATGTTCTTTTGTACTATTTTGAGTTTTTTTGCCGTTCACTTTGTCAAGGTGTTTATCCCATGTAAGGACTCACTGAACGACAATATTAGTTTTTTAGTATTTGATTTTTGACTACAAATCCAATTTTTTGAAAGAACCCCAAGCTTGTCCAATTCTTCAATCTATTTGAACCGTTTCAAAAAAAATTCAGGGTTTAAAAATCATCTCTGGAGTAAAACCGAACTCTAAATTTGCAAAAAAAATTATATAAACGATTAAATAATTATTAGAAACAATTTGATATAAATCGTTAATTAACAAAACAATCAAAATACAATATTAAACGGTAATTTTTGCAGTAACTGTGTTCCTTAGTTTATTTAAAAGATCTTTGAGTTAAAATTGTGATCTAAAGTTGAAAAAAAAAAGTTAAAACAAATGTTTAAATATTTTTTTACTAATTCATATAAATAAATAATAAAGAAAACAAAAAAAAAACAAAAATAAAACAGAAATATAATGTTTGCAATTACTGCATGCCTTAAGTTGTTTCTCTAGACTAAAACCGAACATTAAATTTGTAAAATAATTGTACTTTTTGCTGTGAAATATTGCAATTTCGGCCGAGAAATTTCCATCCTGTTTGGTTGCCGCCATCCTGCGGATTTGGATGGGAAATTTCATTGTGGGTACCTTGATAGCGTTTTGGTGATTAGTGTAATATAGTATTTTTTGGGCTAGCTATCGAGGTACACTCTGGAAGCAGAGATCTTGTCGGTCTTGGGCACTGTCTTCGGGAATCAGTCTGACCCCAGAAAATCGGGGAACACTAACATCAAGTCCACCTCTGGGAATACCAACAACGTATTCATCCCTTGGGATACCAACAACGTATCCACCCCTTAGGACACCAACAACGTGTCCACCCCTAGGGCTAGTAAGTAAAGATCAAGTCTACCCCTAGGGACACCACTCTGGTCCAGCAAATCACATATCCACCCTTTTGGATACACTAATTGGATCTAACCTATATCAGGACTTCTTACATCAACAATTACATCAAGTATCAATATAAGCATTTTATTATTTTTAACATCAGGCGTTTCATTTATCCCACCGCTTTGTGTTCTTTTAATTCAGTTATTATATTTGTTTTATTATTTCAGTGGAGCAATCTATATAGAGTTAGGTTGGACGCTAGGCCTGAATAACAACGTGGGGGGTTTCCGAGTTTACCCGGCAGAAACTCGGTGGCGCCTATAATAATTTAAATAATTATTCCAACATTTTTTTTTGAACCTTAGTTCACAATTTTATCATAGGAATATTTTAAATAAATTAAGGCACAAGGTCACTTCAAAAATTATTGTGTAATTTTTTTTTCGTTTTGTTCATTAATGATTTATATCAAATTATTTATAATAATTGTTTAATCGTTTGTATAAATTTTTTTTTTGTAAATTTAGAGTCCGGTTTTACTCCACAGATACGTAAAACAACTTAAGACACACAGTAGCTGCAAAAATTATCATTTTTTATTTTGTTTCTTTTGATTATTGAATAGTAAGATTGTTAAATAATTGTCATAACATTTTTTCATACAATTTCTTAAACTTTAGTATACGAAATTAATCTAGGGATCCTAAAAACAACTTTAAACATATAGTAACTGCGAAAATCATCGTTTTGCATTTTCTGGAATGTTTTCTTGCTGTATTAAAATTTTTGTTTATTTTTAATATTTGTTATAATATTTTGCCAAAATCCTGCCTGAAAGTCCTTTTCTATATTCTATATTCTTATGCATAATTAATAAATGTCATATTAACACCATAAAATGTTCTGTAAAATTTGCATTTTATTACTGCAGTAAAAGAAAAATCGCTCGATTTACTTGCTTTTAAAGGATTTCCTATTCTGTTTATTTTGTCTAATTTTAAATATTTTTTTAGCCAGGTTTCAAGAAAGAAATATACAATATCTCTGCTAAAGATAAAACGTTTCTAGAAGAAATTGTGGAGTATGGAAACAGTACAGTTAACAAAGAATTTAAATTAAAAATTCCCCCTCCATCAAGAACATGGAAAGGATTGGATGCCAATACTTACATATTAAAGCTAATTGTTTCTTGCCCCAGTCTTACTGAAATATACGATAAAAATATTATAAAAGAAACACCAGAAGATTTTATAACTATAAAAGCTCTGGGAGAATTTTATGTTCCTCCATTGCCACGAGTAAAATCTCTGGAAGTATTTTCGAATAAAGATGGTGACAGTAATAATAATGAGGCACTTATGTCTTATTATTTTTATGAAATAGAAAGAGATAATAATACTAATAGTTCGATGATTTATAAGTATGGATTTATACTAGACAATCTAGAAGTTATATTTTACAGTGGAATTGATATATTTAGTGCCAAAACTGTTTTACCTTTTAATGGTGGTAAGTCAGTTATTTTTGGTTTATGGGTGTAAAATTTTATTCTCAAAAAAATTATTTGATTTAAATTTCATTTTGATAAAAATGGTTTCTTTTGTAAATAATATCGAAACTTCAAATTGAAAGTTTGTAAAAATTGAATATTTCAAATTTTAAAGTCAAAAAACCTATAATTAAAAATTCTTATAAAAATAATAATGATTTTTTGCTCAAAAGGTATCCCGAATTCCTTATTAACACGCCGCCCATTGAATGTTTTTTAAAATTCCTTTTTTCTTTAGCTTGTTTGAGGTAGATCGACAGAAGTTGCACTGAACCATTTGGTGGCAAACATCGCCTAATGTACCGAAGATAGGGTGACTGCCTTTCTGGACATAGATGACACCAATACCTAAACTGATTCTGACTATGCATCCATAAGTTCTACAGTCATTGAGCCCCTATTGGGCACAGGGTAGGAGCAATGCTAAAAAACAGAATTAGAACTACTTCTCTTTAGAAAATTATGGTTACATATAGGGCCATAAGATGAGAGGAGTTTTCTTCACTCCTATGTTCTCAGTTGGTCACAACCTATTAGCTATAGTCCAATTACGAGGGTTGGATTCAGAGGCATATTCAGACGACTTAGTTATTTTGCGGTTTCCGTATGGTTTGAGGTTGAGACAAAAACAAACAATAGTGCTCTTTACGAGGAAAACAAAACTCGATAGGCTGAGCCTTTCTACTTGAGAGATGTCAGAATCAATTTTAGAGATGGAGTAAAATATTTGGGATGACCTCAGATGAGCAGCTTAACTGGAACTCACATCTGGATAAAACAATACAGAAGACGAGATTAGTTCTTTAGACGTGTGACATAATATGTGGAAAACCTTGGGATATGGAATTAAGATTGATAGTGTATATGATCATTCGACCAATGAATTTATAGCTTGGTGGGTAAATGAGAGCATTGAGTGGCTCAAAAAAGGTTTCAGGACTACAGAGATCAACCTGTTTGTCTTGGACATAACACCTACGGCGGCTACTTATGATCACATAAACTTATAAGAGAAGTTATAAGAGCAACAAAAAGAAAATATGTTATCTGTTTTACAGAAGTGAAAGAAACGCAAATGGAAGGTATTGGACTAGTAAAGTTAATAAAACTACTCGATTTTTTAGGTATGCGCACAGACTTTCTAGCTAAGACAAGAATGAGATCAGAATAAGATGGGCTTTGTAAAGGTAGACTTCTGTCTCTTAACGGATGGATTAAAAACATAAGAAGGTGTAGGAGCAGAAATATGCCTTAAGAACGAAAATATCAGTAAGTTACTACAGCGGAAACCCTCGCAATGGTGTGTAAAAAAATTAGACTCTTGCACAAAAATTATAAAAGTATACTCAGACGGTCAAATGTTTGACAGTTCTGTTCTGGACTAGATGCCAGAAGATACTAACTAGATTTGAGCAACAAAATTATTCTAATGTGGATATCTGAACACTTTCGGTCTGTTGGCAATAAATCAAATTTATTTGCCAAAAGAGAGATCAAGAGGACATTCCTTTGACCATAACCAAATACGGTATGTTCATCTGGGTAGAGAAAAAGGTAGGACAATATGGATTTATTGACCTATGTTCAAGCAACTATCAAATGATCTATTGAGCGGAATATAGTATACAGTTTGATAGGTTAAAACTGTGATAGACGTTATAAATTTAAACATCATATTCACAAGACTGGGTTAGCAAAAGATATACCGCCTGTACATGGAGGATGAGAAAATGGCAGTATGGAGGATGGAAAAATGGCAGAAAATGGCAGAATGCTATGCTCCTGCCCTGTAGCTGTTAGAATCAGATATAAAATCTTTGGAAAATACACATCAATACCAGAGGATCTGAACAAGTTTTCTCCTAGAATGTTGTAGATCTAATGAAATTTCTTATGTCAACGCTTAAAAGGTATTAGAAAAGTCTATGAAAATTTGACCCTTTTGAAACATAAACATTTGACTATATATAAGGCTTGCCGTGGTCTGGGCGTCTATCGACATCAAATACAGAGACAATAGTGCTTAAAAATCATCATATGAGTAAAAGAGAGATTAGCTTAATTCTTAGTATTTGTATAGGTGTTCATGTGATGATTCACCAAATATGGTATCGTGTGACTTTTTAGACTCTAATTGCCACTACAAGGAAATCATTTACCACAAACAAAATTAGGTTGATAAAAGTATAAAAAAAAATACATAACTTTCAGAAGGTAGCTATATAAAGCATTGCGATATATGTATGGTTTCGAGTAGCAATTGTTTTGGAAGTGATAAAGTAAGTGCATCTCACAAATTAGAATTTTGCGGTTTATTTCGTATACCTTTTGTGCAGAGTATACTATATTTTGAAGATGTCGTAAACCAAAATTCCATATATTATATTACAATAATGTATAAATATGAGTTACAGGCTAATTCTTTTCTTGTCTATTTTGTAGCTAATGGTGTCGAAACGTTTAGTGAAATATGTGATTATCAATATATATGCGGCAAAACCTTTGGACCTGTGATCATAACCAGCCAAACTTATAATTTAGATGATAGGTATGTTCCCAGTAGCCTTTAAAGTAAATGTGTCTGAAAGTTTGGTAGTTAATTTTTTTCTATGCTACGGTAGTCTATATTTTATTTGAGTATATTACGGTAGTCTATATTTTATTTGAGTATATTAAATTACACTAATTAAATGAGAAGTTCCTGCAGAAAATTTTATACATTACTCTATTGAAATGATATGAAAAAGTTATCTTGAAGTGTAGAATTTGTGAAATATGAGCTATTTTTTATTAGTTTATTTTAGCATCAAAAAATGTAATGCCGTGCCAAGTTTATTTCAGGTACTAAACTTGAAAAATTATATTTGGAAAGCTAAAAAAATTGCTAAAGTTAAAAACTTGTTAAATAAAACCTTATAGAAGTAATGTAGGTATTTTATTTAGAATTTGTGTTACAAATTTTACTTTTCGCTATAGGTGTAGAAACTTAGATTGAAATTTTTCCTTTTTTTCAACCTATATTTTTGACAAGGACAATTTTTCTTCTTTTAGGGTTATTTTAAAAACATTTAGACAACTACTTGTTGAAGAAGATTTCTACAATATATTTTCTTATACCTTTATTGTTTTACATTCTGTGAGTTTCTCTAAACAAAAGAACAAGTATAGTGATTTGTTTTCCTCTGAAATATCTAGAAAAATAACCGAAATTCAAATGGAAGAAAGTGATGAATATAAAGAAGTTGTAGTAAAAGACCTTTTAAAAAATCTAGCAATTTTTATAAATCATTTGGTGTTATCAGAAGAAGTAATGGAGGTAAGTTTAGAAATCCATCAAGTTATTTAAGTGGTTGTTATGATTTTGGATGCCATGACACTTGGTATAGTTTTAAACAAAGACAGTATAGTGAATAAACCGTAAATCTTTATTTATTACCTTATAGTCTCTGTGCCATGAAGCCTCGTGAATGTCAGCTGCGGCTGCGTGCGTAAAAAAATGTTTTTAATCATTTCCTCCCGATTGAAAATTTGTCAAATGATAGTCAACACAATTATTTGAAGATAAAAAAAGTCAGCTGGCTGTACCGTGGTAGATTATACGTCAGCTGGTCACACGAACATGCAAAACAAATTTTTGTTCAGTGATTTTCTCTCAGTTAAAAATTCGTCAGTGAAAGTGAAACAGATTAAATGATTAGAAAACGAAATTGAATGACTCTTTAAAATAATTATTTGATATACACTTCAGTTTTATTAAAAAATAAATTAATGCATTTATTTATCGCTATACTTTTTCATTTATTTATTTTTATATTTATTAATTTTAACGTATTGCACTCCGTATATTTGAATATTTGTAATTTATTAAGAATATTGATTTAATTAAAATGTAACAATAAAATTATTTCATTCTGCGCGTACATGGTACGTAATGTCGAATAACTGTAGATTCCTTATTTCCTCTCAGTTCAAAATTTGTAAGGTTTTGTTAACATGATATTTTCAGTAATAAAAAATCTGCAGTATGGAACTAGGCGATTGAAGCTCACGCCTAGCTCCCACGCTATAATATCTTATATACGTTACAGTTTCGTTAAAAACCAAATTAATTAATTAATTAATTTATCACAACTTTTCTTTATTTATTTATTTCAATATTTATTAACTTTAACGTATATGAGTTTTAGCCAAAGTGCGTATATTTAAATATTGCAATTCATTAGGAATATTGATTTGATTGGCAGATAAGGGCGCGTGCATAAAGCGTGATGCGAATAACTTTAGATACGTCATTTCGTCCGGGTTTAAAATGTGTCAAATGATTGTTAATATGATATTTTTATTAATAAAAAAATCAGCGAGCAGTATGACGAGGGAAAACCCGTCAGCTGACGTATTTAAGTAGGCGATCGGCGTTCACCCCTCACTTCCACGCCGTACCTTTCACTGCATCAGCTGAGAACTTTTCCACCAACATAGAGCCAGCTGATGTTTCTATTTATACAAAGTAGCATGTAAATTATCATCTGACAAATTTTTAACTGAGAGGAAATCACTGAACAAAAATTTTTTATAGTATATTCGTGTGACCAGCTGACGTATAATCCACCACGGTACAGCCAGCTGACTTTTTTTGTCTTCAAATAATTGTGTTAACCATCATTTGACAAATTTTCAGTCTAGAGGAAATGATTAAAAACAACTTTTTTACGGAGGCTGCCGCTGCTCCACCCACCCACGCAGCCGTAGCTGACGTTCACGAGGCTTCATGGCACAACTGTCTGAAGCATTTCACAAGTTATCGCTCAAGAGGAAATTGGTTCGGAAAATCTGTTGCTGGCTTGTATACTATTAACTTTGAACACTTCCAGATCCCATTTTCTAGCAGGCTCCTGTATTGCACAATGATTCTGGGTGCCTGATACATTAAGTTCACTAGATCTTTTCCCAACACAACACATCTGAGATATTATAGACTGCAGACTGTCTCGCAGATATTGAAGGCAATTTGTGGTTCATCTAAATTGCATGAGATAAAATAGTTCAAGGGGAAATTGATCACCTAATTAGATTATATATATATATATATATATATATATATATATATATATATATATATATATATATATATATATATATATATTATCAGTGAGTGTATAGAAAATACAGATAAATCCACTCCCTTTTAATTGTAGTCGTCAAGCTTTCTATAATTTTCAGTCTGATTATTACCCCTCTGTGTTTCTTTCTATTTGTCACTTCTTATATTTTATGAATAAAACAGTAGTATTAAAGTTTGTGTTGTTGTACTGTATTGTGATGTCGTGAATACAAATATATCTACTTCAATATTTAATAGCATAAGAAAAACTTAATCGGCTGATTCACTAAAAATGATTAAGTTTTTAACCGGATCTTGTTGCCTAGAGAGAGAACCTTAAAATCGGTAAGAGGAATGGTTTTCTCCTGGAAATAAATACATCTTTTCATTTTAAAGAAAACAATTTTTTAGTCTTGTATTTTTAGGGTTCCAAGCGTGATTGACTTGTTGTTGCACATGTAAATTTAAACTCATTATCTTTAAGTTAGACCAGTTTTAAAATTAGATCATATTAGTGAATCAGGAGGTAAAAGTTTTCCAAAAAAATATCTAATAACGTTGTACTGATATTAAATATTTTCAGCAAATATCACTCTTGTCAAAAGAACACTCAATAAATGCTCTTTCTCGCTTAAGAGTAACAAGACATACATCAAGAAAATTGTTATCAATAAATGAAGATAATACTGCTATATTAGAAGATTTCCAAAATTATTTAATAACGTCGGAATACCTGATAATGAATTCATTATACCCTGAAGCTATAAATAAAGAAAAAGATCACATGCTTAATCTATTAGATGGGTGGATGGTTCAGGCATGTAATATGCTTTTTAGTGGGCAACCAGTAGGAAAAATAGGTAAAAAGTTTAGACTTGAAGCTCTCGATGATGTCATATGAAATTTTCTTGTTTCGTTTTTTTTATCACCTAATATGACTACCTAGAGAAAAAAGAAAGTTCCCGACATTATGTTGTTTCAAAATAATTGAATAAGTTTTGATACGCTTATCACCATTGGTTCTGCTTACTGAGAAAGGTCTGTGCTTGACCTTCGTGATAAGAGTAGAAAGTTGCTTTCCAGTTTCTCACAAAAAAATTCATATAGCTATAGTTGACGTGAAGAAAGCACGGGCATGACATTTTTGGTAATTTCTTTGGCTTTACTGAAAAATGGTAATGCCCTGCGCTTATGAACAATCAATTCAGCATTAGCAACCCTTTTGTTCAGGTGGGGGTTCAGTCAATTTGTCGTCTATCAAACGACAAATTAAAATAGATGTTGAAATAATTCTTAAAAAACTGTAATTCACCTGTTCTTTGGGATGTTCTGCGAAAAATCTGTCATGTCACATTTGACATAGAATACAAATACATACAATATTATTTACATAGTGAATTTGCTTTGCTGTAATGTAATCTACAAAAAGTTGGATTAAAGCATGTGTTTCTACTAGTATAATGGTACGTCTGAACCCTGGAGATTTTTAAAGCCCATCGTGAGGGCTTTTATTGGAAATTTTGAGATGCCAAAATCTTTAAATCCTATTCTCTCAGTTATGTTATGCAAATTCAAATATGCTTTTTTAAATATCTGCTTTCTATTTCGGTCTTATTTTCTATTTTTAAATCTCATATTACGGAAAATATCAACATTTTTATGTACTAAAAAATAAGATAGAAAAACAAGTATTTACATTTAGTTTTTTTAAGCTGGAATTGTCTTGCTTAAGCGACTTTCATGAGGAAGATCTTAAATTGTAGTCTTTTTAATAAATATATGTATTGTATTTAATACTATTTCTAACACTCATTCTTTTTTATCCGTTCTTCTGGCATTTTTCTTCCTAACTGCTCCATTTATTCAATTTAGGAATTAAAGTTCTCTTAACACAACACAACAATACTATTAACAACACGAAGTGAATGCAACAATTGAATGGTAGTCAATATTTTGAAATTCTGTAGCTGTGAGTAATCCAGAAATAAATCCCCACTCCTTGCCATATAATACTCCATTGGTTAGCTTACATGTGTTAGATGTATTCAATAAATTTCATAACGGTGTTATCTCGTGAATGACCTTTTCGAAAATCATTTCAGAAAGACATCTTGTTTCCATTATAGAAAGTAAATATGAGCATCTTTTGCTCATAGGACATCGATCTATACCTGTATATGAAGAAAGAGGAAGAAAATAAATTTTTAAATATTTCCAAGATGGGCTCTTTTCGAAATTCATCAGTTATATAATTTATCTTATTCAGTCTTGGTTTAAAAATGATGTTAATAAGAAAACAATATTTTAAAGTATGTATCTAACTCCCTTAATAATGTTTAATAGCGATAAACTACTTTTGTATCAATACTTGATTTTAATTCATTTATCATTTTGTGTTTCACGAGGTGTTATTTGTTGTATATGGATACGAGTAAAATATTGATGTTTCGATGTAATGGTGGACCATTGAAGATAATGATTTCGACAATTCTACATGATAAGAGTTTTAGTGGGTTCAGTTCAAAGATTGTTGACGCTCAAATAAAAACTTCTCTCAACATAATTTTAATTTTTTGGATACACACCTTGACATTTTCTCTGAGGTAGTGATAGGCTAAGTGACTTGAGTACATAATTCGGATTCGGGAACAAAATTTTAGTTCATGCATCGAATTCATAAGGGTTTTTCACCTTTACAGAAGCTTCAGCTCATTTCTATTGCCTTTTGGTACCTTGGATAAGTGATCTTTGTTACTTGTAGATCGTCAACAAAATTATGTACGGCTATTGTTCCAGAACGTCCTGGTTAATATTACAAGAATGACCTTCTTTTTTACGATGTTGCACAAATTCACCAAGCAGCTCATGTTTAAAAAGTTTGAAAAACAATTGAGACTGACGTCATTTTGCAGACGATAATCAGTTAAAAGAGAGTACCGTAAAACGGTATATTTAGTAAATAATTGTCTGCACAAGTCTCTTAAACCAACTTTACACATATATCGTAAAGCCCGTTTCTGCAACACAAATACAGAGTTTATACAATTTTGATAGGAGTTTCCCCGTACTACACTGGTTATTAAAAAAAAGGCGTGATACCTCACAATAAGCTAAAAGGTAGAATTGATTTAATTCAAAACAAATAAAGAAAAACATTAGAGTCCAGTTGAAGGCTAATAGCAAGACCAGCGTGCAAAAATGCCGAGCTAACCCCTTTGCCGGAGAGTAGGGGTGGATTACTCAAGGCGCCACTGCATCGGAGCCAGATTGAATGCAGAAACCTTCTACGATGTTGTTAGTATTTCAACTTTGCCCTCTAAAATTGGCTATCAATTACAAATAGCAGATTCTAACGCAAGTAGCATATGCGTCAAATAAAACTCAGTAGTAGTTCGTTATAATAAAAATCTTTAATTAAAATTAAATCGTTATAATAAAATCTTCAATTAAAATTTAAACTCTATTGTAAGCTAAATGTAAAATAAAATTGAAAGAAAATCGAAATTAATCCAATTCGTTACAAGAATAAAGTGTAATTATGGTTAATAAAATTATTATTAGATTATTAATAAATATAAGTTAATATAAAGGTTTGCCTGAGTTTGCCAGTTGTTAAATAAACCCTAAGGATAATACAATATGCCCCAAGGGTGGATTAACCGGTTTTAATATGTCAGGTTCGGTGGACAGCAACAATGATTCAACCCCTAGGGTGGATAGCTTTGATGTTCAAACCGGTAGGGTGGTTTACAGTAATAAGATTACCAGTAAGGTAGACCCTGATGTGGAAGGTGTCTAACAGAATTCCTTCGTTGGCACGTGCAAACTCCCTGTCTCCAGATTTATCCCGGCAAAAAAAACTATAACTGCCAACCAGGCAAAAGATACAGTACTTAAAAACTTAATAAAATTACCAGGATAATAAACGACTTTCCATCTCAGAATTCCAAAAAAATTGGCAAAAAAAATTGAAATGGAAGTCTGCAGCTGCTTCGGCCGAATCATACCAGGAAAAAGTGAAGATCAAGGCAAAATTTATAACCATGGCTTAGCTTGCGCATTAGTCGGCTTGTGTTAGGCACGTTCAATTGCCACGATTGAAAGAAGTGACAGCTCAAAAAAAATGACACTAGGCAACAACAGTCGGATGAAATACATTTGTTACATAAGCCAATTCGTTAAATATTAGCATTTTCCACTCAAAAAAAAAAACAAGTCAAATAATTATCTCCATAGTTATTTTTAAATTAAAGAAATACTTTTCGAATAGAAGAATAAATTTCCTGCAACCCAACATACATACAATTCCACTCAAATATTAATAACAGGGAAAAAAACGTGATCGATATGGATAAAAAAGAAAGTAGCAGTAAGTTTAACATCAATAAGAAAATACTTAAGCACAGTGTAGTGAAATACCGAATAAAGGTCAAACTTGAAAAATAAAATTAATTAAAACTGTACTTTATGAAATGCTTTTTTTCAAAGAATCCCTCGGAAATACTTAAGAAATATGATACTGTATTGCTCATAACGAGAGTATTTGAAAAATAAGGTTAAGTTAACTGAATTAGCCATAGTGAACTTAAGCGGAAAATTGAACTGTGACACTCAGAAAGCGATACCATAAACTGTGACTCCAAAAGGGAAAATATACTAACCTTGCAACACTCGAGTTCAATTCATTTGACACAACTTTAGTGACACAATAATCACAAGCTATTTTTTATAAAGATTTAAGATCTGTGTCTTATCTATAGATGTGTCTAAAATTTAACTTTTGAGGAGTTCAGACTTTCGTTATCATCAGTTTCAATATCAGCCATTAGTTCGTAAAGTATGAACTGGTTTTTGTTCTATGTGTATAATGACATGTGTTTTTAATATAAAAAATTTTAAACTTTTTTTGATTTTGTGGCCATTGTCACCTCGGCAAGAGACTGTTATCCTGTTTTACAGTACTGATAAAGTTGTTGCAGAATAGGTGGCGACAGTGTGGTGAAGTTAAGGGAGATTAGGTTTTTTGTTTCATTGTTAGAAAAAAAACTAATTCTAGTGCTTTCCTATTTGTAAGGGCTACACAATTTTTAATAAATTGAATATTTTCTTTCCCAAATTTGTATTTTTTTATCACAAATAAGATGTGTTTGGAGGGACATTCCAAGGTATTTATGATTATTATATTTATTATTGTTAACGCTCAATGGGTTCCCTTTTAATGGTATGGTCTACTCTGTGGAAGCCTTGAAGAAACTTTGGACATTTTAATCAATGGAGTATATCAAATTTCACTTCATGCGCTCAGTTTGTCTGTAAAGTTTAACTGAACACTAATAGACTATTTTAATGTTGTGTACACATCACAATAGAAAGATGAGTTTAATTTGCTTTTGCGCGAACGCCTTAGACGATTAAGCCAAAGTAAATTACTAGAAAAAGCGAAAGAGATATTTTTAGTTTTAAAAATCTACTATTTTTTGTGTTTTAGAAATGCAAACTATGCTGTTTAGTATTGAAAAAATATCGAAACAACTTTTAAACAGGTTTATTACAATTCCCTTTAGTAACAACATTTGGAATGTTACTGCAAAATTAAAAATAGAAGATATGAATAATTATAATAACAACAAGTTGTGTATAGGAAAACAGTTGCTTAAAAACTTTTTAAATAGGGATGGTTTTATTTTTGGTGGAAATATCTATATTGGGGAGCAACAGCCTGTTGAAATAAGCCCTTTTGCAAAAATTAAAATTTTTATGCCAATAGATGCAAAACTCTCAAAAAACATGCAACCTAAGGTAATTTTTAAGTTTTTTTTTGTTTCGTAAGGTATTTATTATGTTTATTCGGTCTTTGATTGCTTTTAAGAATATCTTTTTCTGGTTACGGTCAATAAATGAATGGGAGAGTTTTTTATTTGTTTGACGGTACCAAGGGTTGAAAAGCATATCGTAGATGTTATCAAGTTACGGTATTAGCATAATAATTGCCGTAGTTACCATGATTATTTTTCTTTATAATTGGCATATCATAATATAACAAATTGTACAATTTAAGATTTCAGTAAGAAATACATAAATCAATATTGTTTAAATGGTTGTCTATACACAGTTCATTCAAAAAGTTCCGGGACCAATTTGGTATAAAATTTAAAACTACCGATAGAAGAACTATGTAATATCATACCTTGGTTATCCACAGTGAAGATGTAAGCGTTGTAACTTCATTTATTGGCCAGCTGTGTTCGTTTCAAGTAGACGTGTTTTTGCCACTGCGTCATAATTTTTGCCATGGAGCAACGCGCCGCAACCAAATTTTGTTTTAAATTGGGAAGATTTGGTTCGAAAGCATTCGAATTATTAAAAACCGCATGTGGTGAGTATTGTTTAAGCCGCAGCAAGGTTTACGGGTGGTAAGCGCGACAGCTCCTGGAAGACGAACTAACGGAGGGGCGCATTTTAACCTCAACTACCGAGAATGTTGAAAGTGTGCACGTCACATTGTTTCGTAATTGGTGAATTGCGGTTGAAATGTCGTCAGAGGAACTCCACATCAGGGTAGGAAGCCTACACCACATTTTGTACGAAGTTTTCGGAAAAATAAAATGTTTGCGGAGTTCGTTTCACACTTGTTAACGAAAGAGCTGAAAGGGCGCCGTGTGGAAGCTACACGCGATTAGGTTAAATATGCAGACACGCATGAAAATTTTTTAAGTAAAATTGTAACCGGCGACGAATCATGGTGTTTTCAATACAATCCATTCAAGCGATAAAGTTAAAAACCAAAACGATGTTCATTTTGTTTTCGATTCTATCGAGATTATCAATAGCGAATTCGTGTCCCCGTGAACGCACAATTCTACAAAAGTATCCTGGATTGACTTTTGAAGCGAATTCGTCGCGTGAGACACCAATTGTACCGCACCGGTGACTGGTTTCTGATGCGCGACAATGCGCCATCTCATTCCTCAACATTCATTACACAATTTTTGATCCAAAAGTTAGTTTGCTAGATTCATCACCCATCCGATTCACCTGATTTAACTTCGGCAGACTTTTTTTTTATTCTGTAAATTGAAAACGACGATGAAAGGAGAACGTTTTGAAGACGCTGTAGCGATTCAAAGAAGTGTGATCAGGGCTCTAAAAGCTATTCTAGAAGAGGAATTTTCTAGGTCGTTACCGCAGCTATATGTTGACTTTTTTTCCCTACTTTTCTTTAATAATAATATATTCTTGTGTATCAGTTCAATAAATACCTATATAAGAGCCTAGGATTGTGTTTGTTTTCATTTCTGTGCTTGGTGATTAGTGTCAATGTACAGTCATGTTCAATAAAGTTGCTACGTTGAAGTTGGAATATTTTAAAGCACAAAACTTGTACGACACTTTGTTGAACACGACTGTATACACATTTCGGCTAGAATGTGGTCATAAAATGCTAAACCTAAGTGCACCGCTAAATGAAAAAGTTTGGGAATCCTTGATATAGACAATTGTTTCCTGCGAATGTTGCTCTAGGTTCGATACAGCTCCACTGACGGGAGCATCAAGTGGTCGAAACGCGTATGGAGAAAAAGAGAACCACAGTGGTATTTGCAGGAAATAAACTCTTTTTATATATTCTTTTATTTTTTCTACTTGCAAGGAGAATACACATATGCAACAAATTGTAAAACTTCGAATTTACTTAACATAATCATATAATCCTAAAAATAATGATAGTAGCAGTAATTGTTTTAAGTAACGCAATTTATTTTTAATTTATTTTTTAGTGTGTTGTATCCAGAAATGGAATAGATATTGCTTGTTCAGTTGTCAGACAATTTACTAATTTTATTGAATGTGTATGCCCTATTTTTGGTTTTTATTTGTAAGTATAGTACTTTTAGTTGCAAAAAATAACTTTTTGGGACCAACTAAAGGATAATAATTGTTATTATTACATTGATATTTATCACTGGACAACAGCTAAAACATATCCTATAATAAAAATAATCGAGTCTTTTGTTGCAGTGAACATGAAAATATCAAATAAATTTAATGGCATATGACATAGCAAATACTCATAGTACGGTAAATATCTAACTTTATTAAATCTCGTTATCAGCACACAGTTATTGGATCAAGAGTCTCCAGTAAGACACAAAATAGCGTTCGAGTGTTAATAATTCCGATACTTTTCGTTATGTTTGTACTGAAGCAATAGTATGGACTTATCAAATCATCTTGATTTTAAAACCTCCAGAAACATGTTCTGATGAAGATAGAGAAATTTTTCATAACATAAATATACATAATTGAATTCTGATTTTGTACAGAGTATTTAAAATTCTCAGCCATACATGATAACTACAGCTGAATTAAATACTCCTGGATGTGCCAGAGTAAAGCAGAGCTACTAGGATCAGGGACTAAACAATAGAATCTGTTGGAACATAATGTGGTGATAACAACTATTGGAAGGTGTCAGAAAGAGTCAATTCCTTTCCTTGAAACTGACACAGATTTGGTTTTTTTTTTTGCAGCAGCAGCTTAAGCGATTTATTAGCAGCCCTCGATATAAGCCATAAATTAGAAGGATGGAGGCTCTTTATAGATAGCTCAATGTTAAGCTGAAAAGCCGTGCTGCTTTACGTTAAAAATACTTTTCCTTCCTCTTGTTCATGTTTTTCACCTTTCAACTTTCATAAAATGTGAGAAATATCAGCGGTGATTTTATGGGTATTTGAAAGCTGTTACACTTTTATTTCGACTAC
Source organism: Diaprepes abbreviatus (assembly GCA_034092305.1). Taxonomy (NCBI): domain Eukaryota; kingdom Metazoa; phylum Arthropoda; class Insecta; order Coleoptera; family Curculionidae; genus Diaprepes; species Diaprepes abbreviatus. Next base: position 1,223,254 of record JASJET010000204.1, on the reverse strand, counting down.
AACAAAATTACACAAAGTTTTGCTGCTTTTTGTACGAGTGGAACACCAGAGCAAGAAGAAACTACTACAGGCGGGGCAATCAGTTGATTCCAAGAAGATTCTGCTACCATTTCTGTATATATAATTAGGTCTAATAAATAATTTTGTAAATTTGACGGATAAAAATGGTACAGCATTTCAAAATCTTGGTCAGAAATTTCTCAGGTATACGAAGTTAAATTAAAATACGGTATCTTTGGTGGGTTCCGAAATCTTTTTAAGAACCGGAACGTTCAAAATAGATTTAAAACAGTGTAGGACAAGTTTCGTCCAGTGTCAACTAGACTCCTGCTAAATGAGAAGTTAGATAACTCCAATACACTTGTAGAAAATATGTTGATGTCTTATCAAAAAATTATTTTGCAAATCACCAGAATCAGTCTTCTTTATTCTCACTTGGATTTCTGAGACAATTGCGGAGCTGTTCACCACGTTGAACGATTTTCTCAAATCAATGCAGGAATGAAGAAAAAGTACCGAGAAAAGTTGACCAGTCCAGTGCAGGAAAGTTATTGCTCTACAATTGTTACAGATGCTCCAGAGGTAGAACGCAAAGAGCAGCAAAACTTAAATACAATTTTAATATGGTAAAAATCGGTATTTGTTCTATTCTTTAATTCACATTTTTAGAAAAATGCTATTATTAAAACGTCTTGAAAACCATAGCTAATTTTCTTTATTACTACCATTTTTGTATTCAGCGTGAGTTGAATAAAAAATTGTATTTTTTATCGTGGAATTTGTTGTCCAGTATTATCGATATAATAATAGGTATGCGTTGGTCGATAACTATCGGAGCATCGATAAGTTTTATTATTTATTAGTCTATACATAAGTTAAATCAATATCTTACAACTTAAATGCAGCCTTCTTGCTTCAAATGAACCGTCTTTTTTTTTTATTGTCATTAAACAAATTTTTAAAACAAAGCGTTTACAATAGAAAAAATACATGAAACAATGTTCATTAAGCGAGGTTAATGGCGAGATCAGGCTGACTAGCTTATTTTTTAAGGGATTTTTTTCTCCAAAAACGCGTCCCGTACGGCTTGGCATCCAGACTTTTTCACCCACAGTTGTGACACAAGTGTGAACGAAAAAAGTCGCTGCCATTTCAATCTGGGTAAAATACCCAAAGTGGGTGTTGGTAAGTAAGATGTATTAGAAAAAAGGTTGAATCATAATTTATCGATTTGCCGATATTGATCTATCGATTTACAACAGATCGATAAATATTGAGAAATATCAATACCCAGTTATCCATAGTATGATGCTCTGTGTCTACACAAAATGATTTTTGTTTATGAGGCTAAAACGTATCTCTGTTTTTTAATTTTTTTTTCTCGTATTGAAAAGAAACTTAAGTTTTTGCGTATATTGTAGTAATTTAAAAACAATCAAAGTAAATGATGCTAGAAAATAGGTACAGAATTTTTGATGCATGTCGGTAATGACTATCGATGCTCTATAGAACAATTTACAGAATTTACACTTTAATTTAAAATTTTTTATTTACAATAAGCAATTTGCAATACCCATTATTAATACTAAATTTCCAACCTAAAATCTTTGTTTTAGTGCAACTTATTTAGAGAAATCTGCTGATGTTGAAAGTCAAGTTCTAGTAGTGTTCCAAAATATAAGTTATGATAATTTTAATAAAAGCGATAATAATAAAACCGATGACATTTTTTATGGTGATATACATTTAGGTAAAATAATTTTTTAACTAATACGATTAATTTGACTTAAAAACAAAAGGGTCTAACGTTATTTAATTACCATTATTTTTAGAATACAATATATTTGAATTGAAATTTTTAAAGTGGATGCCAAATTAATACCTAATAAAATATGATTCGCATAAAAAGGTTGAGAAACACTTTATTTGTATTGGCTGTCTTACCGTAGCTTTTATGTATCTTGTGTTAGTGGTTTTTTGTTTCATTTGGGAATAATTTGGGGCCTTCGTCAAAAATTTGAATTCCATATAATAATTTATATAGTTGCTTTTCGCTGTTTAGCGCTTTTTTAGAAGTCAATTCAATTTTTTTTATAAGAATTAATATATATATATATATATATATATATATATATATATATATATATATATATATATATATATGTAATCGAAGGTTTTCGGGCATCCCCTGTATGTGCTGAGTCCCTCTCAGGATTGTAAGGCAGCTGACGTTTCGGTGAAATCTCATTCACCATTTTCAAAGCTTACTGTATGGCGTCCACGAGCGAACTGACGCCTGCGACTCCGGTGCTGTCGGTACCGTGTGCGCGTCGGACGCTTTCGTTTTCCGAATGGTTCCGGCCCATCATATATATATATATATATATATATATATATATATATATATATATATATATATATATATATATATATATATATATATATATATCCACCATATATATATATATATATATATATATATATATATATATATATATATATATATATATATATATATATATATATATATATATATATATCCACCACCATCGAGATGCATGTCGGTATCCTGATGAGTCTAGTAAAGACGAAACAGGTACCTCTGCCGTATCACTGTGGCGGGGAGGGTAAGTTTTTAACTTTCTTCTCGGTATGGTGGTACAGGTAGGCCATCATCTCGATGGTGGTGGAATAGGATAAATTGTGTTCCTTAGCAATTTGTCCAAACTGTGCAACCTCTAACACGGAAAGGATATGGTTGGAACGAGTTTGCATTTTACTTCATATATATATATATATATATATATATATATATATATATATATATTTATATATATATACCGATTTCATCGGCAGTTGTAGATATCAAATTGAACAACAAAACATTTTTTGATTCTGAGTGTTCTCCAAATACCAGTTTTGAATGAACTTGTACCAAATGAATATTTAGTCTATTTTAAATCCGTCATCTTCAATTTAAAGTAGTGACTTTTAGATTATGTAATTTTTTTAGTCCGACATATTTCATACTGGATACTGAGTTTAAAGAAATTAATTTAAGATGCCTAATATATGCCCCAAGAACCCTTATGTATCAATCTGTACTAAATCAGAAAAATATAACATTTTTAGACCCCCATATTGTATGTGACCCCCATATTGTATTATAAAAAATTATTTTCAGATTCCACCATAATAAATCCGCCATATTGAATTTCAAAAAAGTAATTTTAAACTCTTAATTTAATTTCTTTATTCTCACCTCGATGTTTTATGTATCAATTTGGACTATATCAGAAAAATATATTATTTTTAGACCCCCATATTGTATGTGACATATTATATTATAAAAAATTATTTTCAGATTCGTAATTTACGATTCCGAAACGTGAAGAACGTAAAATTTTCAATCCACCATACTAAATCCGCCATATTCAATTTCAAAAAAATAATTTTAAACTGTTAATCTAATCATAATCTTCACTCTCGAGAAACCGCCAGTACCAGTTTTGAACATAATCCAGAAATATAAAACTTGTAGACTGTCTTGCATCTGCCACTAATTTTCTTAAACGACTTTTAACTCGTTATTTACACTCTGAGAAATCCTCAGGTACAAATTTTGAAAAAAATCGAAAGATGTAAAATTTGTAGTCCGCCATGTTCGACCTGCTATATTATTTTTTTAAAAATAATTTTAAATTCCTTATTTCTGCTCTTAAAAACCTCTTTATATCAACTTTGGAAAACAATCGAGAGATGTACGGCACTAAAACTTTCGCCGTGCTGATTTTGGAGAAAATTGAACGAAATTAATTTTTTTGTCCTTCATATTATCAGAACTATTTTAAATTTTACTGAATCATTTTCAACCAAAATGGGACCACCGCCGCAACTTCCTGAACATAGCGCAAAAAATTTCATTCAAATCACAACAATAACGAAATAATACACTAAATTCGAAATGGCTAAATGAACTGGATTTAATTTATATCATTGTTAGGAAGAATGATCCCTATGGTATAATAATACTCTATCTATTTAAGATAAGCAACATTTTTAATGCAGCTTAAAAGTTGTTAAAAAAATTTACAAGGGTGGCATCTTATAATTTCAACATTTAACAATTTGTATTTATAAAAAAAACTTATCTTAATTCAGCGAAATTTTCAATATCCTGAAATATTGTACATTTTTGCATCTTGTGCATTTGGTTGTTTAAAATCTTATTTAACAAATAAATATTTTTTTAGGTCAAAAAATATCGTACGTCATTATCGCCTCTTCGATGGTGGGATTTTTAATATTATGCTATATTATAAGAAAACTTACGATATTTCCTCAACAAAACATAGGTCTAGATGGTCTTAACGATAATGTTCAATATGGGCATGTTATGCATGAAGAATTGTTAGAATAGATATTCGTTCCCAATGTAACATTTACTACGTGATAGTAAATAGTATTTACTACGTCAAGATTTTTGATGTAAATTTATTGGTTTTACTGCAGGGCTATTCCTTTGAGTCATTATCACTTTCAGTTCTGTCACTTGAAGTAATCATGATCACTTCAAAAGAACATGAAGTTATCAGTTACACTTTTTTTACTTTAATCAATTGATAATTACTCAAAAGAATACAGCCTGCATAACCTATATTTATTTGCTACATAATTTCATTAGATTTTGTAAAGTAAGTGCAAGAGTGTTTTTAAATAAAATAGTATAAAGCTGACGAAGTTTAGAAACTTATTTGTACAAAACATAAATAAATCTGAAGAGACAAAATTGAGATATTTTAATTATGTGTGCGTGTGTGTCTTAACGGTATTTAAAATTATTCTAATAGACTAAATAGTTTTTAATTGAAATCATATAAATATACTTCATATTATTATATCATTAGAACAATATATTTTATTATTGCCATGATTTTAATGTAAATATTGAATTTTTAAAGCAATTTAATTTAATAAATATTTTTGCCCGTTATTCATTCTTTCAAACTTTCCTAAACAAATATACAACAAATGTTCTGCACCTCTTTTAAGCGATTTCTGGCAACTACAGCCAGATAGCGTCCGTAAATAATATATATATTAATAAAATAACGAATAACAGGACAGCGCATGAAATGGACAACATCCATGAACGAAACAGTAATGCGCATTTTTTATAGGGTGACTGAACTAGGACGAGAAACGATCGGCTATAGACAACAGCTTCATGCCGAATTTTGTAGAGAATATCCACACCTACAAGTGTCACAACAGAGAATAGCAGACCAATACAGAGCTATTCTCCGAAACAAACTAATCTCAGAAGCGCGACTTAACATCATCAAAGCGGAAATAGAACGAGAGATAAGAAGCACCGATGATAACAATGAACAAACCGCAGAACCTGCGCCACAGCCAGACCCAGAGACTCCAGAACAACCAAACAACAGTATGAGAGTTGACATAGCTGTGGACAGGCAACAACAACTACATCAACACGAGGATCAGATAACTCCAAGAGCTCTACCCGCCGAAGATGCTGTGCGGGAACCCCAACCAACTCTTACTCAAGCGGGACGACCAAGACAGCGCATGAAATGGACTGTGTCTATGAACGAGACAATAATGCGCATATTTTATAGGGTGACTCAACTAGGACGAGAGATGATCGGCTACAGACAACAACTACATGCCGAATTTTGCAGAGAGTACCCACACATGCAAGTGTCCCAGCAGAGAATAGCTGACCAGTATAGAGTTATTCTCCGAAACAGCCTAATTTCTGTAGCTCGGCTTAATAGCATCAAAGAAGAAATTGAACGTGAGATCAGAGGCACTGACAATAACAACAATCCGATTGCTGAACCTGAGCCACAACCGGAACCTGAGGTCCAAGAACAGCAGGAACAGCTGAATGACGAAACTCAACAGGACAACACTGAACTCTTTTATCAAAAACTGTCAACGGAAATGAGTGCTGCGGTGTTGGAGTATGATGGAAGCAATCCGTTGAGAAGACCGGCACTGCCAAAAATTAATTCATCCAAAAAACTGGGTGCCATGTTGGACATCATGAACAATCGGATTTTACCAGCTTATGTTTCGGATGCCTACACTCTGGAGTCCTTACATATGACCATCTACTGTGCCGCGATTGCTATAGCTAGAGCTCTAGAAATTAAAGTTACAACAGAGCGCCGACCAGCAAGAAGAGAACCCAACACACCACCATGGGAAAGACGTCTAAATAAGAAAATTGAAAATCTTCGAATAGATATAGGACAGCTGACGGAGTACATCAGGGGCACAAGGACTTTTCGACTGCAAAGGCGAGTTGAAGAAATCATGAATCGTGTCCGATATCATTCGCAACAAGATCCAGCGAATATTACTGCTCAGCAATGCCTTGATTCGCTGAAACAGAAGCTCTCTGTTATTGCGGGACGGCTAAGGAGGTACAAGACCAGCAATAACCGAAAACGAGACAATGCGCTTTTCCAACGATCAGAAAAGACTTTCTACCGTAAGCTAAACTCTCCACCTAATATAGCAGATAATAGATATCCCAATAGAGAGCAGGTAGAAGAGTTTTGGGGAAACCAACTTTCCACACCAGCCGATTTTAACATCGCAGCTGGCTGGATCAATGAAGAACACCAAATCTGCCAAGATTACAGCCAGATGCAGTTTGAGCCATTTACCACCGAAGAAATTTCAAGAATAATCAAAGAATCCCATAACTGGAAAGCTCCAGGTCTCGATGGGATCCAGAACTACTGGCTTAAAAAGTTATGGTGTATGCACCATCAGCTGGCTAATCTTATTAATGATGTTTTTCTTAACCCAGCAAAAATGCCATTGTTCTTGACCGAAGGTATTACGTACCTCCTACCAAAGGACCAACATAACACACATGACCCAGCTAAGTATAGGCCGATCACCTGCCTACCCACACTGTATAAGGTGATCACCTCCTGCTTGACCCAACGCATCTATGCTCATTGTGAGCAAAATAACATCATTGCAACTCAACAGAAAGGATGCACGAGGGGAGCAATGGGATGCAAGGAACAATTGATTATTGACTCTGTCATATGTAACCAAGCCTGTACCAACCGAAGAAACCTCTTTGCTGCCTACGTGGATTATAAGAAGGCCTTCGACTCGGTGCCACATGAGTGGCTCAAAACTATATTGAGAATGTACAGGGTCGATAATAATTTTGTTTCCTTTTTAGAACGCATCATGTCAACCTGGAGAACTAGGATCCAATTGCAAGTGCCATCCAGCGACACCATCGAAACTATCACCATTCCGATACGGAGAGGAATTTTTCAGGGCGATTCACTTAGCCCATTGTGGTTCTGCCTTGCAATGAACCCACTATCACGCCGTTTGAACTCCACCAGATACGGCTTTAGTGTTAGAAATAACAACGAAGAGGTAGTCAGAGTGAATCATCTTCTATACATGGATGATCTTAAAATGATGGCTGCTACCAGAAACCAGCTGGAACAAATGCTTAAAATTGTAGAGGAGTTCTCCGGGGATATCGGAATGCAATTTGGACTTGACAAGTGCCGTATTTTAAACATCGTTAAAGGGAAGATACAACCAGGGGCTTTTGAAATGCAGAACGGTGAAACTATAGCTGCAATGGAGGCAGACCAAACATACAAATATCTAGGTATGAAACAGGCTAAAAGAATTGACCATGGCACTATGAAAGCTGAATTGACAACCGAATTTGTCAGGAGGGTAAGGCGGGTATTAAGAACTAATTTAAATAGTAGAAATTTGTTTAAGGCGCTCAACACGTATGCTTGCTCAGCGCTGAGCTACTCCTTTGGAATTGTAAAATGGAGCAGGACGGACATCCAAAACCTGCAAAGAAAAATAAGGACACTCCTAACAAAAGCACAAAAACATCATCCTAGGAGTGCCATTGAACGTACAATGCTTCCAAGACACCAAGGAGGAAGAGGATTGGTGGATATTGGTAAACAGCTCGATCAACAAATAATAAACTTACGTTCATATTTCCACAGGTTAGCGGACTCTTCCACACTACATCGAGCAATATGCGAGGCAGACGACTCAACGCCGCTACAGTTGAGAGAACAAGATATTACTTCTCACCACCAAACATACCAAGAGAAGTTACAAACCTGGCTGCGGAAGCCACTTCATGGACGGCATCCAAATGAGGTCAATCAGGACAATGTCGACAACTCAGCGTCGAACTACTGGTTGATTTCTGGACAGATGTTTCCGGAAACGGAGGGCTTCTTGTTGGCTATCCAAGACCAGGTTATTCCGACGAAGAACTATCGGAAGTTTATTATTAGAGATCCCTCAATAGAGAATGACCAGTGCAGATATGGCTGTCGAACATCGGAGACAATTCAGCACATAACTGGAGGATGCCAAGCGTTTGCCGCAACCGAGTATAAGGAAAGACACGACTCAGCCGCTAAGATACTCCACCAAGAGTTAGCAGAAAAGTTGAACCTATTACAGGTAGGAAAAGTGCCTTATTACAAATACAATCCAGAGCCTATTCTTGAAAACAACCAGTTCAAGTTATATTGGGATCGAACGGTTCTGACGGATCGAACAGTTGCTCATAATAGACCAGATATTATACTAATAGATAAAATTTCTAGGCAAACTACACTAATCGACATCGCTGTACCTAACAACAACAACCTAAGACCAAAATACAACGAGAAGATCGCCAAATACAGAGATCTGGAGGTGCAAATCCGAAGACAGTGGGCAATGAACAGCGTCCAAACGATTCCCATAATACTCTCAACAACTGGAGTGATACCAAAGAACCTACTGCAGAACATCAAGGGACTGGGTCTTAGTGAGCATCTGTATAAACCGATGCAGAAAGCAACTCTTCTATCAACCGCGCGAACCGTCCGAAAGTTCATGGGAAATACAGCAGACCACGTCACCTAGGACCCGATAACATGGAAAGGGTTCACACAGAGCTTCATACTTCTGGTACCTTTGTGTACCTGGTATGAGTGAATATTCCCTGGAGGGAGTGCGAAGCCGTCTGGCTTGCAAATCATGTATAAATAACGAATAATAAGCAAGCAGTTCTTAAAGTTTTATTCTGTAAACAAAGTTTAAAGGGTCTTTATTACTGTAGGAAATTGTCAAAACAAAATATTATTTTTGGACTGGGATTCTATAAAAATAAAGGGAAAGAGAATATCATAATAATGATCTTGCATCTTTGTTGAGCTTATAATAATGCATAAGTATATCACTGTCTTGAAAGAGTAAGGAAATGGAATGTCAAAAAATATGCTTGCAGAACCGGGCAGCTGAAGTAAATTACGAAGCATGCCCAGAAAGTAAGTGTTCTGAATTTTTGTAGGCTACAAAAATTTTTATTTAAAAAAAATTACATGTTTATATTAGCACATATGTAAGTTACTTTTCGACATTGTCGCCATTCCTCTTAATGCAGGTGATGAAGCGGGGTATCAACTTTTTGATGCCTTTCTTGAAGTAGTTTCCAGCGAACCCCTTCGTCCACCTATCCCTTCGCCTTCTCGTCGGTTGAAAACCTTTGTCCACCCATGTGCAGCTTCAGGAAGGTGAAGAAATAGTAACCTGAATATCCCATTTAAACGAGGCGAGCAGTTCGTGGCGTTGGCCGTGTGTGTGGTCTGGCATTGTCGTGCAGCAGCCACACACTCTTTGTCAGCATGCCTCTCCTCTTGTTCTGAATCGCCCTCCGCAATTTTTTTACGGTCTCACAGTATCTTCCAGAGTTGATGATCTCCCTTTGAAGCAAATATTCAATCAAAATTATGCCTTGACAGTCCTAAAACATGGCTCTATGATTTTCTTGGCTGAAATTGTGGTTTTGAACTTTTTGGCGGAGGGTGAAGAGGTGTTACGCCACTGTTCAGACTGTCTTTTGGTTTCAGGAGTGTAGTGTGCAACCCATGTTTCATCTCCAGTAACAATGGAGTGGAGAGATTCATCTCCATGGAGTTTGTAGCGCCTCAAAAACTGTTGCCCGGCTCCACTCGATTCAACTTGTGTTGGTCTGTCAGCTGTTTTGGGACCTTCCTCGCAGACAGTTTCCGATATCCGAGAGTTTCTGTGACAGTTTCGTGTAGTAGAGATCTGAAGATTTGCGGAAACATCGCAGAAAGTTCATCCACAATCAATCTGCTATCGTCACGAAGCGTATTTTCGATTTTTTCCACAATTTCGTCAGTCACAATTAAAGGTTTTCCGCTTCTCTGATCGTCATGCACAGACGTACGTCCGTTTTTAAATTCGCGACATCACTTGTACACACTCGTACGATTCATAGCTGTATCATCATATGCAGTTTTCACCTCATTATAAATCTCAACCGGAGCTTTTCCCTACCAAACGAGATAGCGGATGACAGCGCGCATTTCGCACTTGGCGAGAAATTGGATTGTCACGAAACGTGCTGTCGCATCGAAAGTTCTCAACGTACTGACCTTGAACCGGTCTCGTTGTGGAAGAGAGGGTCAGGATACACGAAAAAACGTTCCTCTGATTCTGAGAGCCTCAGTACACTTACTTTCTGGACATGCCTCGTATATACGCGACTAAAAAACTTTAATATACTATCGAGGAATAAATTTATATATATATATATATATATATATATATATATATATATATATATATATATATATATATATATATATATATATATATATATATATATATATATATATATATATATATAAAGGTTTTCGGGTATCCTGTTTGTGTGCTGAGTCCTTCTCAGGACCGAAGGGCACCTGACATTTCGGTGAAAGCTCATTCACCACTTTTAAAGCTCATTGTACAGCCTCTTTGCAATTTTGATGGTTTCTCTTATTACTCTTTTGGATAAGTTTTCATATCTCGATAGCATTTTTGTTCCTGAGAAGTTTACCCGATGTCCTGTGTTTAACAAGTGTTGGGCCAATGCAGAAGAAATTGTTCTGTGCTTGACAGCGTTTATATGTTCGTCTCTTCTGGCGCTTATTTTACGGTTGGCTTGACCTACGTAAGATGAGCTTATTCTCTGCATGGAATTTCGTACACTCCCTGGTTTTTTAGAGGGATTTTTTCTTTAGGTGTTGGCAAGAGATCCTTTACTTTACGGTTTGTGGTGAAAATAGTTTCAATGTTGAGTCTCTTGAAAATTTTTGTAATTTTCTCTGTGGTACCTCTGGCATAAGGTACAAAAGTTTTGTAGCTTGGTTTTGGCCAAGCCTTGGTTTTTATAGAGCCTTGACTATATGTTCAAATGAAAAGCTATAGAGACTTCCTTGCATAAACGACGACTGTAGCTACGTTACGTGGATGACACTTTCGTTATCTGGCAACATGATAAAGAAAATCTCAAAAATTTGCTAAATCACATAAACAGTATTTACCCAAAAATCAAATTCACCATGGAAATACAACATGAAAGAAAACTACTTTTTCTAGATATTCGACTAATCAGAAAAGAGGACGGCTTCCTTTGACACACTTTCTACAGAAAACCCACTCATAACAACAGATACCTCAACGCCGATCCACAATCGTAAAATAAGCGCCAGAAGAAACGAATGTGTAAACGCTGTCAAGCAAAGAACAATTTCTTCTGCACTGGCCCAACACTTGTTGAACACAGGACATAAAATAAACTTCTCAGGAACAAAAATGTTATCTATATGTTTAAATCTCTCTACAAGAGTTATAATGGAAGTCATCGAAATTTTAAAGAGGGTCAACAACTTAAATGGCAGATATGATAGTCAACTATCGCCTAATACTTGGAAGAACCTGCTGACAAAACATCAACCAGCAATAGGTGGTAAATAAACTATTTTTCAAGTCTGAAAAAAAGTGGGTTATTTGCTTTTGGCGTGGAAAATAACCTTGTTTCAGAAATTATTACATGAACAATTTGTGACAGAGTTTAAATGCAATGTTTAATATGGACAAGATTTAGTTCATCGATGCTAATTGCATTCAATTTTACAGAGTTTATTATGCAGTCAATTGAGCACACATTCTATTAATTCGACCAATTATTTTTTTCGTCTAAATTTTTAATTAGAGTCACTTCTCTTAGAGGAGCCCCACTCACATTAATTATGGTATTCGTGAAAAAATATTTGCAGACAATTTTATTAAATTTCGTAATTTTTAGAATTAAATTGATTTACATGATTTACCCTTATAAAAATAAGGTATGATATTCTTGGGGGTGAAATTACCATAGTTCAACATTATTTCAAATTACAAGTAACTATTATTTTGTTTTGTATAGATATCTCAATTAGACTTTGAGATTTACGAAAAAAGAATTTGAGGGTGGCTCACCCTCTTTTACTAGTTATTTTTAGAAACCCCGAAACACGTCAACTTAAGTTACTTATGGTATTCGTGAAAAATATATTTATATCATATTAAATTTCATTATTTTTAGAATTAAATTACGTGTGCAAAGTGAGAGTTTACCATTATAAAAATAAGGGATGATATCCTGGGTCGTAAAAAAACCATAGTTTAATATCATTTCGAACAACAAGTATTTTTCATTTTGTTTTATAAAGATATCTCACTCAGAACCTGACATATTTCAAAAATTCTGTTTTTAGGGGTGAACTTTAGGGGCGGTTTTCACCCCGTTGTAATAAAAATATGTGTTTCTTATTTTTGTATCTTCTACAACATATTGAAGTTACATTAAAATCGGAGCCGGACACTTCAATTACCTTCCTTGTAAGACTCAAACTCTCAGACATCGAAACAAATTTTGAATTTGAGGGTATTTTTCAAGTTCTGTATTATTATATTAATTTTGTATTCATTCTTTTTGTAGGTTAAGCTATCAGTTTAGTTTTAATAATGTTTGTCTGTAAACGTTTTACGACTGTGTTTTAGTTTTTCGTTATGAACTGTTATTCATTATGGAAAATAAATTTTAATAACCCAATTTTACTGTTTCCTTTACTGTTCCTAATAATTATCTGGGAGTTCGCCAATTTATTCCGGTTTTTAGAAGGGGTTCGCAAGAAGAAAAATGTTGGGAACCGCTGACCTAGACTAATATGCTTAGACCTTCTGCATATCAAAAACTAGACATTAGATGGCTTCAAGCCCATGAGAACGTTTGGTCCGAAAGTCAAGGACTGTGGTCATATTAAATTTAGAGTCGGTTTTACTGGGAACCGTTGTCTACAAGGTTGGTGTGAGATATTTTGGGCCATTAAATTTTCTTTAATTTCGTCATAAATCTTCAAAAATAAAATAATATTTTCCTCCAGCCCAACTACTCCAGTTAAATAAGCGAAAAAAAGACCTAGTTGGGGACACTCATTCATCCACGCAGAAACCCGGATTTTCAGGTAATAGAGGCCTATAGAAATAAAACGTATATGTTCTCTGCTCAAGATTTTGTGTCATAAACTTTTGTAAACAATTAAAGGTCGAAAAATACATTTTTTTGCACTTTTTTGCTTACCAGCAAAAACTAAAGAAAATTTTAGATAAAATGGAATAGCCATCTTCTAAAGAATTAAAAAATCTACAAATTGTTTTTTTTACAGATCGCCATATTTTTATTTGTTCCTGAGAAAAATGCAAAACAAGGTCAAAATTGTTATAATATTCAATTAACAATAACTATTGCTAAATGTAACCTACGACTTTCTTGTTAAGTAAAAATTTGGATCTTTTAGTGCTTAATATGTGGTAAAAATTTCAGATCGATTCATCAAATAGTTTGTGCAAAATTTAATTTGTTTATCACAGGCGAGCAAATTTTGCTATAACATTCTAGCTCCATCGATAAAGGTACACCGATTCCGAACCCATCTCACTAAAGAGGAACTCTTCTTCTATGAGATGTATTAATGGAATTGTGGAAAATCAATTTTAAATTTGTTTAAACTTCATTAGAAAACCACTATGATTTTTACCTTTTAAACAAATTAAATAACTCTTTTGTTTTTGCCGATGAAAAATTCTGTGTTCATATTTGTGAAGCTGGCATTTTTAGACGAATTTAGAAAAAAAAACGGCTTAGGTCAATATGCGCCAAAGTCAACATTTTTTTTTTAATTCATTTCTTCTATTGTTAATAACAATTAAGAAATGAAACTAGCGCCATTCGAAAGTTTAAGAATTTAGGTTTAGATGTGAGTTGTCCGGAAAATGATAACATAAAAACACAAGCTTCAGTGAAGTTTAAAAAATGATAATTGTTTAAAAGACGACTCGGCAGGAAGATGAGTTGCTAACAAAGCCGCGCGTTCAAAAAGTGAAACAGCAACTTCAAACTGCTACCATTAGCTAGATCTCCGAAAGTTGTTGACGGATTTTGATGATTCCTTTTTTAATTTGTGATACCTTTCTGTGTACATTACAAATATGTATACTATTTATTAAATTGTTTATTAATTGAATATTTAATTTGTTTAAACATTTTTTTCCACACAATTTTTTCATTAAAAATCAATAATTTTTGTGCTATTTTTTTTGGCAAACGGTTATAAGTCGGGAAAATTGAATAACTAAATTATTGTTATAAAACATTAATATTCGTTACATTGCATGTAAGAAAAAGTTGTATACGTAAGAATTGTTTGCTACCGTAATATATATATATATATATATATATATATATATATATATATGTTATAACAATATATGATACATTGAAAAATTATTATGTTGTTGAAATTTTCATAGTTAAACATAGTGATAGGTTTTGAAAGTAAATTATTTTAACGCCAATTAAAATTTCATATTTAAAACATCTGGATAAAGAGAAAGCTATGCTCTTCAAATGTGCTACGATCATCTTAGCGGGTCTGCTCCGAAATTCAATGTACGTAGAGAGGGTCGAGTGGCAGACCAATATTTTTGAATATTTCATGTAGTACAGGGTGAGTCAACGATTGGATGAAGTAAGTTTGTGCCTTTTCGGTGAACTCTACAGGGTGAGCCAAAAAACTAGGACAGCATAAAGTTGTATTTTTTTAAATAGAACACCCTATATACGAATCGTATTTTCCATTTAGCTTATAATTTTAAATCTTTTTTATTAAGGGTTTACTATAACAAAACTTTATAGTTTCTGAGATAATTAAGTTTAAAGAAAAAAAGTCACATTTTCAAGCATCAATTCAATCCTAAATAACGTTTTCAATTTTGTGACAAATATATTCAAATTTGGAATTTAGCAAGGCCAAGGACAAGTTAACATAATTTTTGCCTAATATTTGCAATAAAAGCTACAGGGTGTTGAACACATCGGCTCAAATTTGAACAAGTTTAAATGAATAAATATCTTTTTTTTTAAATGGTACACCCTGTATATTTTCATGTTATTTAATAGAGTAATAAAAACCCTAAAAGTTTTATTCAATATATCCTATACCTATTTATAATAGTTTTTGAGATATTTCAGTTTTTATAATTTTCCATACTTTTTTACAGAAATAGTCTTCATTATCATAGTAGCCATGGCAAAAACAATGTAAAAGAACATTTTTCTGTGTGTCAAATTTATAACCGCAATCGTCTTTTGGTTTTTATGTAGTGTAGTTTGGTTTTTTTTGCATTCATCTTATATTGTAAAATGAATTTTCCAAAGAATGAGTTAATAGATATGATTTATACAATAGGAGAGGTTCAAAAAAATTGCCTTCTTGCTCAAAGAATTTACAAAATGAAGTATCCTGATCGACGCCAGCCTAATACCCATACTTTTCAAAACTTATTGCAAAGATTTGATTCTTCTGTTACTGTTGATTATCCAAAACGTAAAGTGGTCAACAAACCAGTAACTAATGAAGAAAAAGAACTACAAGTATTGTTAAATGTTCAGGAAAATCCTTATATTGGTAGCCGTCAGTTAGCAGCATTATGTGAAACATCACAATCCACCGCTAATCGTACTACCAAGAAATATAGGTATCATCCATATCACATGGAATTACACCAAGAATTGCATGGACAGGATTTTGAAAGTCGTGTAAACTTTTGTCGTCCAATAAATGCGGAGATTCAATTAAATCCAAATTTATTATGCAAGGTAATGTTTAGTGATGAAGCTACTTTTAGAAGTAACGGTGCCATAAATAGACGCAACATGCATTATTATGCCACAGAAAACCCATTTTGGATTAGAGAGGTGCAACATCAAAACCACTGGTCATTAAATATTTGGTGTGGTATTCATCATAATCGAATTATTGGACCTCACTTTTTTAATGAACCACTAAATGGCCATAGTTACCTGAACTTTCTACAAGAAGAACTACCCCAACTGCTTCAAGGTCTCGATAGGGATGAGCTCGACAGTATGTGGTTTCAGCACGATGGTGCGCCTCCGCATTACCATCGTGAAATTCGTGCGTTTTTGGACCAACGATATCCGCAAAAATGGATTGGACGTGGGGGTTTCATTGAGTGGCCACCAAGGTCTTGCGACATCACCCCATTAGATTTCTTCCTATGGGGTTATATTAAAAATAAGGTGTATGTTAATCCACCAACAACAGTGGAAGATATGCGAAACAGGATTAGGGATACCTGTAGAACAATAACGCCACTAATTTTGTCCAGGGTCCGGGAAAATCTGCAAAAAAGACTAAATTTGTGCATTGCACAAGAGGCTCGTTTATTCCAACACTTATTAAAAAGAAATAATTAATCTCAGTATTTAATAGGTAATTTTTTTTTCAATTTAGTATAAAAGTAAATATGTATTTGCCTTGTCGTTATTGTTGTGTTAATTTTTTCACATTATGTTTAATTAAACTATTGCCGTTGTAATATAACGAATAATGTATTTCATCATATTTAACCACATTCTGTTTGTTTCTGTAGTTTCTTTTTATTATTTTACATGGCTACTATGATAATGAAGACTATTTCTGTAAAAAAGTATGGAAAATACGAAAAACTGAAATATCTCAAAAACTATTATAAATAGGTATAGAATATATTGAACAAAACTTTTAGGGTTTTTATTACTCTATTAAATAACATGAAAATATACAGGGTGTACTATTAAAAAAAAAGATATTTATTCATTTAAACTTGTTCAAATTTGAGCCGATGTGTTCAACACCCTGTAGCTTTTATTGCAAATATTAGGTAAAAATGATGTTAACTTGTCCTTGGCCTTGCTAAATTCCAAATTTGAATATATTTGTCACAAAATTGAAAACGTTATTTAGGATTAAATTGATACTTGAAAATGTGACTTTTTTTCTTTAAACTTAATTATCTCAGAAACTATAAAGTTTTGTTATAGTAAACTCTTAATAAAAAAGATTTAAAATTATAAGCTAAATCGAAAATACGATTCGTATATAGGGTGTTCTATTTAAAAAAATACAACTTTATGCTGTCCTAGTTTTTTGGCTCACCCTGTAGAGTCCTAAATATTTTTAAAATCTGCGTAAAAATAAACTGTATCAAACAATAAATATAGTTTCTTTGTAAATTTCACCGAAAAGGCACAAACTTATTTCATCCAATCTTTTACTCACCCGTACAGTGCCTTTGGCGCATATTAACCTAAGCCGTTTTTTTTTCTAAATTCGTCTAAAAATGCCAGCTTTCTAAACATGAATTTTTTTATCGGCAAAAACAAAAAAGTTAGTTAATTTGTTCACAAGATAAAAATTCTCACTTCCATGTAATACTTCTTATAGAAGAAGAGTTCTTCTTTCATGAGATGTGTTCAGAATCACAGTACCTTTATCGATGGAGCATATTGCAAAATTCGCCCGCAAATTAAATTTTACACAAATTATTTGATGAATCGATCTGAAATTATTACCATATATTAAGCACTAAAAGACCCAACTTTTTACGTAACAACAAAGTCGCAGGTTACATTTAGCAATAGTTATTGTTAATTGAATGTTATAACAATTTTGACCTTGTTTTGCATTTTTCTCAGCAACAAATAAAAATATCGAAATCGGAAAAAAACCAATTTCAGGATTTTTAATTCTCTACAAGATGGCTATTCCATTTTGTTCAAAAATTTCTTTAGTTTTTGCTGGTAACCAAAAAAATGCATTTTTCGACCTTTGATTATTTACAAAAAGTTTAGGACACAAAATCTCGTGCAGAGAATGTTCTCTGACCGTATATGTACAGGGTGAGTCAATGATTGGATGAAGTAGGTTTGTGCCTTTTCGGTGAAATTAATAAAGAAACTATATTTATTGTTTGATACAGTTTATTTTTACGCAGATTTTAAAAATATTTAGGACTCTACAGGGTGAGCCAAAAAACTAGGACAGCATAAAGTTGTATTTTTTTAAATAGAATACCCTATATACGAATCGTATTTTCGATTTAGCTTATAATTTTAAATCTTTTTTATTAAGGGTTTACTATAACAAAGCTTTATAGTTTCTGAGATAATTAAGTTTAAAGAAAAAAAGTCACATTTTCAAGCATCAATTCAATCCTAAATAACGTTTTCAATTTTGTGACAAATATATTCAAATTTGGAATTTAGCAAGGCCAAGGACAAGTTAACATAATTTTTACCTAATATTTGCAATAAAAGCTACAGGGTGTTGAACACATCGGCTCAAATTTGAACAAGTTTAAATGAATAAATATCTTTTTTTTTAAATGGTACACCCTGTATATTTTCATGTTATTTAATAGAGTAATAAAAACCCTAAAAGTTTTGTTCAATATATCCTATACCTATTTATAATAGTTTTTGAGATATTTCAGTTTTTCTTATTTTCCATACTTTTTTACAGAAATAGTCTTCATTATCATAGTAGCCATGTAAAATAATAAAAAGAAACTACAGAAACAAACAGAATGTGGTTAAATATGATGAAATACATTATTCGTTATATTACAACGGCAATAGTTTAATTAAACATAATGTGAAAAAATTAACACAACAATAACGACAAGACAAATACATATTTACTTTTATACTAAATTGAAACAAAAAAATTACCTATTAAATACTGAGATTAATTATTTCTTTTTAATAAGTGTTCGAATGAACGACCCTCTTGTGCAATGCACAAATTTAGTCTTTATTGCAGATTTTCTCGGACCCTGGACAAAATTAGTGGCGTCATTGTTCTACAGGTATCCCTAATCCTGTTTCGCATATCTTCCACTGTTGTTGGTGGATTAACAAAAGTTTACACGACTTTCAAAATCCTGTCCATGCAATTCTTGGTGTAATTCCATGTGATATGGATGATACCTATATTTCTTGGTAGTACGATTAGCGGTGGATTGTGATGTTTCACATAATGCTGCTAACTGACGGCTACCAATATAAGGATTTTCCTGAACATTTAACAATACTTGTAGTTCTTTCTTAGTTACTGGTTTGTTGACCACTTTACGTTTTGGATAATCAACAGTACCAGAAGAATTAAATCTTTGCATTAAGTTTTGAAAAGTATGGGTATTAGGCTGGCGTCGATCAGGATACTTCATTTTGTAAATTCTTTGAGCAAGAAGGCAATTTTTTTGAGCCTCTCCTATTGTATAAATCATATCTATTAACTCATTCTTTGGAAAATTCATTTTACAATATAAGATGAATACAAAAAAAACCAAACTACACTACATAAAAACCAAAAGAAGCGATTGCGGTTATAAATTTGACACACAGAAAAATGTTCTTTTACATTGTTTTTGCCATGGCTACTATGATAATGAAGACTATTTCTGTAAAAAAGTATGGAAAATAAGAAAAACTGAAATATCTCAAAAACTATTATAAATAGGTATAGGATATATTGAACAAAACTTTTAGGGTTTTTATTACTCTATTAAATAACATGAAAATATACAGGGTGTACCATTTAAAAAAAAAGATATTTATTCATTTAAACTTGTTCAAATTTGAGCCGATATGTTCAACACCCTGTAGCTTTTATTGCAAATATTAGGTAAAAATTATGTTAACTTGTCCTTGGCCTTGCTAAATTCCAAATTTGAATATATTTGTCACAAAATTGAAAACGTTATTTAGGATTGAATTGATGCTTGAAAATGTGACTTTTTTTCTTTAAACTTAATTATCTCAGAAACTATAAAGTTTTGTTATAGTAAAGCCTTAATAAAAAAGATTTAAAATTATAAGCTAAATCGAAAATACGATTCGTATATAGGGTGTTCTATTTAAAAAAAATACAACTTTATGCTGTCCTAGTTTTTTGGCTCACCCTGTAGAGTCCTAAATATTTTTAAAATCTGCGTAAAAATAAACTGTATCAAACAATAAATATAGTTTCTTTGTTGATTTCATCGAAAAGGCACAAACCTACTTCATCCAATCGTTGACTCACCCTGTATACGGTTTATTTTTATAGACCTATGCTACCCCCAAATCCGGGTCTCTGCCTGGACGATTGAGTGTCCAGGCAAAATGCTTATTTTACTGATGTAAACTTTAAATAATATTGTCCGGCGAGAATCTTCATTGAAATGAATGCTCGCTTTTTAATATTACTTTTACATGTTTTTAGTTTTTTCTCCACCCTGCATATGCCATTTTAACACATACATTTGTGTTATAATTTTAATAACAATAAAATTTTATTTGGTCAAATTAAATACATTCGTAGAATTCTTCGATGATTTTGTGGACACTCTATACAACAACAATTTTGATTATTATAAATAAAAGATGATTTGTGATTTAGAAATTTCAAAAATCCGTAAAATATAAAACAGAACTCATGAAACGATTTATTTAATTTGTGCAACTTTAGTAAAATATAAAATGTTTGTGAAAAACATCAATAATTTCCAGTATTTTTTTTTATTATAGAAATAATTTAATCTAAAATATTCAATATTCTCAAAAGTTAACAAAATTTCAGGTAGAAAATATCGCGATCCCTTCGATTACCTCAAGAAACGAGCATGATTCATTGTTTTCTCAATAGTTTTTATACAAATTCGAGCTCGATGTGGAGTTTTTTTGGGACCATTTTTATTTTGCGTGCTAATTTCTTTGTTCATTTTATACCGAAACCTCGTATCGAATGTGTTGCGGGAAAAGTTCTCGCTAGCTCGGTCCCGCGTTCGACTTAGAGGAGATCATCCCGGGGTGGTCACGGATATTCCCGTCGTATATTTTAATATAAATATACCGTTTTTCATCCTAACATAAAGTGTTGCTCTGCTCCTTCTATATGTAAGTCTAATTTTAACTTTTTTTTTCGTTTTTTTCAATTTCAAAAAGGCCGATAATTTTATATAAATTATTATTTTTACTACATTTATGTGTTAATAATTAAATTTTTGAAAGTCTTTGGAGAATTTTTAATCTAAAAATTATCTGCCTATTTGCATCTTTCCTAATAATATAACTAGAGGTCAAAATAATCTTGTATAGTGCAATTTTAATCTAAATATATAAATAATAAATGATTTTAATAGAGCGTGATACTTGGAGTGTAATCGCGCTGGAATTTGACATATGTGGCAGCTACATGAATAAAGTGATTTGAAGAATTTTCTGAAACCTACATATTATTTCACAAATTTATTTTATGAAAATAAAAGAAAAGTTTTTTATATTTTGAAAATTTAATGGCAAAAATTGTAACGTAATTTAAACGTAAAAATATTAATACACTTTTTTGTCTTGTTTTTATCGTTCTCCACAGAAAAATGAAAAAAAATAATGCCTTTAGAGGACGCTTGATTTTCTTTTATCGTTTTAAATTATTTCAAAGTGTAAATAAATATAAAAAAAATTTTTGTGGAGACGCAAAAGAGAAATTTTTATGACACCACCTACATTTTTTTAATCTGTTTAAGGGGTATAACGCCAAGAAAAATTTGGAAAAGTGTAAAAGAAATTATTATTTGTGATTATATATATATATATATATATATATATATATATATATATATATATATATATATATATAGGTTTAAGTAGTTTTATGTAGGCTGCGTCTTATTTTGCATATAGTTGTACGTTTGCTGAATGTGATTTCAGCACTACAACGGCATAATGTGGATGTATCCACTGCTATTGTAACTCGCACGGAGGAATCCGTGAAAGCCGTATAAACATATATACGCCATCCGACGGGAGGTCGGCGAAACCGCGTTCAGTATTTGCATGCTTCTTTCCGATATGTCCTTTGCACAGCCAGGTGCATGTCGGTACCCTGATGAGTCTAGTAGAGACGAAACATGTGCCTCTGCCGTATCACTGTAGCGGGGAGGGTAAGTTTTGACTTTCTTCTCGATGTGGTGGTACAGGTAGGCCATCATCTCGATGGTGGTGGAATTGGATGGATTGTGTTCTGTAGCAATCTATTCAAACTGTGCAACCTCTAACACGGAAAGGATATGATGGAATGAAGTTTGCATTTACTGTTTGCATTTTACTTCATATATATATATATATATATATATATATATATATATATATATATATATATATATATATATATACATTGGGACCAGTAAAATCCGGATCATATGCGATCTTTTTTATTAATAGATTTATTCGAAATTTGACTTTGGCATCAATTTCTGCTTCGATCGAGATGAAAATTAAGCAAAAAAAATAGTAGTCGCGTGACTAGCATTATCTGTCAAATTTTTCCAAAAAAAAATATCAAAAGTCGAGTTATATCTCAAAATATCGAAAATAGTTATTAGAAAAAGTTTTTTTAGCCCATATGCAAAATTTCAACTGTATAAGATAATTTAGATTTTTTGCCCCTTTTTTTGTCAGTTGCACCACTGTTGCAAAATAAGATTCAACGCAACCTACATAAAACTTCTTAGTTTTGACAATGCTTCATTCCAAACATATTTTATTTAAAGTAGTGCAATATTAAATATGATTTCTACAAAATCCATATAAGGCTATTATTTGGTCACATGCGATGCACAGTTTATTTGTTTTTGATCCTGTATAAGGTAACTTCATGAAATAACTATTTTTGAAAACGTAGTTTGTGTCTAAAAGTAATACACATTAATATTAAAAAAATAGTTTAATTGAAAATGCTCAAATTTTCTAATAAATAAATCATAATATAAAAATTAAAAACATTTAAAATTCCACCTTTTTAATTAATAACAAGCTATTTTTGGCATTTGAATATTATATTAAAAACAATTCAAAAACTTAAAATTTAAAATTACATTTCTGTGTGTCTTCCATTGCGTTCACTACATAGCTTCATAACAAATTTTA